>VZQC01001144.1:863975-1101593 GCA_009823505.1 Rhizomys pruinosus | reverse complement strand
AAAAAAAAAAAACTGAGAGAAAGATGCAGGACAGTTATGGCAGAATGCATGATCTGGGATGGGGTGGGGGTGGGGGGAGAGGGAAAGGGAAATAAGCCTGAACTGAATTGGAAAAAATGTATGAAATGCACAAAGCATCAATAAAAAACTAATTTAAAAAAAAAATGTGTTAGCCTCAAAGACAGAGGAAAGACTTCAAAGGAAGGGACCCAGAGACGTGCCCCTTATGTCTCCTTTGGGGTCAGTTCATTGCTGAATCCCTTCAAAGATGCATGCCTCACATAACACATAGAAAATGGCATTTCCTTCCTGAAAAAGACTTAGATTTGTTGTTAGCTCAGCAAACAAACCACGGTCTTCTTTTATTGTAGGCAAATCGCTTGGGAGAGGGGCTTTTGGGAAAGTTGTTCAGGCATCTGCATTCGGCATTAAGAAATCGCCCACCTGCCGGACTGTGGCTGTGAAGATGCTGAAAGGTATGTCCACTGTGGTCTGACTGTCAGCTGACCTTTCCTCACCTTTTCTACATCCCCTAAATATTGGCATGAAAGGAATATAGTCTCTAACAACAGACAAACTCTGCTGCAGCCACAGCACTTTTGTTCTGGGGGTTTCAGATTAGGCTGCACTATTTCAGAATAAACCTTGTCAATGGAATAATCCAGAACTGTCCATAGGAAAGTGATCTCTGTCACCATAAGGTGTTTCTTTTCTCACAGCTCAGACTAAACCTCCAGGAATTTATGTCTATTACAAACATAGGTTCAGAATGTTAGAGTTGGCATGGTCCACTCTGACTGTCAGGAAACAGCACATCACAAACCCTCAAGGCTCAGCCTGGGTTTGCCCTCATAAGGTGAAACTAGAAAACTAGAAAAACTTGTGCTCGCTCTGGCAGCACATGTACTAATATTGGAACAGAGAAGATTAGCATGGCCCCTGCGCAAGGATGACATGCAAATTCGTGAAGCATTCCATATTAAAAAAAGAAAAGAAAAGAAAAGAAAAGAAAAACTTAGCTGATCCAAACTTTATACAGCCAAACTCTAGACATAAAACACTCTTCTTGGGCTGGAGAGATGGCCTAGCAGTTAAGAGCACCGACTGCTCTTGCAGAGGACCCAGGTTCAATTCCCAGCACCCACATGGCAGCTGAGAACTGACGTTAACTCCAGTTCCAGGGGAATCCAAGACCCTCTTCTGACCTCCGCAGCATTGCATGACACAGGTGCACAAACCTACATGCAGACAGTACACCCATACAATAAAAAATAAATACAATTTAAAAATATTAAAAAAACAAACAAAAAAACCCAAAACACTGTGCTTAAGAACTTTTATTACATCTTTCTTGTACTGAAAGATGCAAAATGCTGGGAGGGAGGACCAATCACACTGTGATTTATGACTCCATCAGAAAGAATGAGACCAAAACTCAGGGAGATACAGTGTGTAAAACAAACTCTAGTTAAAGTGCAGAAATACTTCATTTTCTCATTTGTGAAGAAATATACTCCATCTTGTGTCAGGATTTCAAAGCCAAAAAGAAATAAAAACACAGTACAGTTCTGAGCTTTCCAAACTCTCTGATATTAGTGGAATTTGTGTAGTTTAGGGCTTTTTTGTTTTGTTTTGAGATGGGTTCTCACATAGCCAGGGCCAGCCTTGAATTCCTCATCCAACTGTCTCTACCTCCTTGTGTACAACCACACTGGGCTTTGTTGGGGGATTTTGGGGGCTGAGGAAGGTGTATGTTCAACTAAGGTGCCAGGTCTGAACTCCAGGGGAAATGAGGGTTCCAAAGTCTCACTTGTCTTCTGTCATTGACAACCATACTTCAAGAAGGGTCGTTAAGCACATTCCCTACCCCAAAGGACTGTTCTCATCAACAGAAGACAGACAAGACTACAAAGGAAGGAGAGGGAGGCTGGGCAAGGGTAATGAATCTCGGACTGAAGGAGTAAGTTCCCATGTTCTACAAACAGTGGAGGTGACTACAGTTCACAATAATTTATTATATATTGTATAAGAAACCAGAAGAGAGGAGTTCAAAGTTTTCACTATGAAGAAATAACTAGTTCAGGAGAAGGACATGCTAAGCACCTGATTTGGTCATCACATGCTATACATGTATCCAGCATCATCACGGCATCCCCCAGAAACACCTAAAAGTATGCTGTTCCCTCCTCCCCACCCCCAAAGAATTTTGTATTTACAAGTTGGGACTTTGCTCAGAGTGGACTACCCAGATAGCAGCAGGCATTTCTGCGAGAATAACCACATACTAGCAACCTCCTCTTCACCCATGAATTCTGAAGAGAAGTAACATCAGAAAGCTCTAGAATAGGGGCTGGAGGGATGGCTCAGCAGTTAAGAACACTGGCTGCTCTTGCAAAAGACCTGGACTTGGTTCCCAGGACCAGCAGGGCAGCTAACAACTGTCCCTAACTCTAGTTTCAGGGGATCTTCTGACCTCCATGGGCATTGCATAACACATTCACGTAGACAAAGCACTCATGCACATAAAATATTAAAATAAATATTAAGCTGGGCGTGGTGGCACACACCTTTAATCCTAGCACTCAGGAGGCAAAGGCAAGTGGATCTTTTTGAGTTCAAGGCCAGCCTGGTCTACAGAGTGAGTTCCAGGACAGCCGGGTCTACAGGGAGACCCTGTCTCGAAAAGACCAAAAATAATAATAAATAAATAAATAAATAAATAAATAAATAAATAAATAAATAAATAAATAAATATTTTTAAAAATTTAAAAAGAAAGCACCAGACTAACCACTTTATTTACTTTTTGATCTTTTTGAGATAGGGTCTCCCTGTAGTCTCAGTCGTCCTGGAACTTGCCAAATAGACCAGGCTAGCCTCAATCTCACAGAAATCTGCCGGCTTCATCTCCTAAGTGCTAGAATTAAATACAGCCACAATGCCTGGCTTTTCTTTTTTTTCAAACCACTTTATTTTAAATAAGCTGGGACCATACAAAATTGCAATTTATCTTAGTTTCTATCAACAGCCTTGTGAGATACACATTATCATCTCCTATTTTCAGGTGAGGAAAAGGGCTCAGAAAGGTCCGTTAGCCTCTGTGAGGCTCACAGCTACTTACACAGTGAAAAGCACAAGTCTTTATGCACACATCTCCTGGCTCCGAGCCCAGTGCTCTCTCCCTCACCACAGTGCCAACAGACAAGGAGGGTCAAGACCTCAGCTTCTGGAATTGGTCCATTGCTCCCCTACCCTGAAAAAGATCCTATATCCCACCTAGAGATGAGTCAAAACTAAATGGAGAGCCATCTTCTCGGTTAGCAGATCCCACACTGTGTCTGAGAATGAGCCTGATGTCCACGGTTCTCTGTCGTATACTCTAGACACACCTGTGGCCCTGCCCAGAGATGGAGCAATCTCAGCCACAGAACCTGGCCTGTTCTCTTTAGCAAAAGGACTTAACATTTTTCAGGGAGAAGATTCTAACTCGTGGTCATTTTCAAGGTTCAGTTTCTTCTATGTAATATAAAAATCATGTATAAAATATATTTATAAATATATCTTTTAGCCAGGCATGGTGGCACACGCTTTTAATCCTAGCACTCAGGAGGCAGAGGCAGGTGGATCTTTGTGAGTTCAAGGCCAGCCTGGTCTACAGAGTGAGTTCCAGGACAGCCGGGGCTATAGAGAGACCCTGTCTCGGGGGCGGAGAGATGGCCTAGCGGTTAAGAGCGCTGACTGCTCTTGCAGAGGACCCGGGTTCAATCCCCAGCACCCACATGGCGGCTGAGAACTGTCTTTAACTCCAGTTCCAGGGGAATCTGACACCCTCTTCTGAGCTCTGCAGCATTGCACAACACGGGTGCACAAACCTACATGCAGACAGTACATACGAAAATAAAAAAAAAATAAAAAATAAAAAAAATAAAAAGTTCATTGCATTTTCTTTCTTAAATTAGTTGGCTATCTCCTGTAAGGGTAAATAGAAAAGACAGAATGGCACCTGAAGGACACAGACAAAAGCTCTTTCAGCATATTCCCAAGCAAACCCCTGACCTTTTTGGACCTCACACCCATGTCCAAAATGAAAAAAACTAATCACATTGTTTGTCCAAAAATATTTGTTGGGCAGCCACTATAAGCAAACCCCTACCCCACTGGGAGGCTTTCAGAGTTTATCTGGTTATTAGTAAAAAATGATTCTGTCTTATCAAATCAAATCAAATTATTCCATCTTATAAAATATGTCAGTATGTACCACAATAGTAAATGAGGACACCTTTTACCTACTTTCAGGACTCTGTTCTATAGAAATATTTATACATGTGAGCAGTCACATGTAGGCTTTCTGATTTAGCTTATTTGTAATAGCAAAAATAACAGGCTGGGGAGATAGCTCAGTCAGTGAAGCGCTAGCCGCTCAAGCACGAGGCCATGAGGATGCTCTCCAGAACACAGGTGGGAAAGCAGAGCATGCTGGCTCACACTCCTAACTCCAGCACTGGGGAGGAGGAGACAGGAGGACCCCTGGGGCTCACTGGCCAGCCAGCCTAGCCAACTGGTGAGGTCTAGACCACCGAGAGTTCCCTTCTCAAGGAACAAGACGGAAGCTGGGTGTGGTGGTGCACACCTTTAATCCTAGCACTCAAGAAGCAGAGGTAGGTGGATCTCTATGAGATTGAGGCCACCCCCTGGTCTATAGAATGAGTTCCAGGCCTGCTGGGGCCACATAGAGAGACCCTGTCTCAAAAACAACATTAGTAACAACAACCAAAAACCCAAGACAGACAGCTCATGAGGAATGACATCCGGAGTTGTCCTCTGGCTTCCACCCTTACCAACACACACACACACACACACACACACACACACACACACACACATATGCATCCATACCAAGAAAAAGAATCAACAGCACAACAAAACAAAAAATCCTGAAGACTATAAATACCAGAAACATTAATCCATTAAAAGGAATTAAAATAATTCCTGGTATATTAAAAGGGATAAGATAATTTAAAAAAACATGCATATGCGGGGCTGGAGAGATGGCCTAGTGGTTAAGAGCGCCGACTACTCTTGCAGAGGACCGGGGTTCGATCCCTAGCACCCACATGGTGGCCAAGAACTGTCTGAAACTCCAATTCCAGGAGAACTCCAGTTCCAGGGGAATCCAACACCCTCTTCTGACCTCCGCGGCTTTGCGCTTCATGGGTGCACAAACCTGCATGCAGACAGTACATTCATACACATACAGAAATAAATAAAATTTAAAAAATTAAAAAAATATATGCATATGCGATCTTATGTAAACCCTCAAACCCCTTTGGGGTTTCATTTGGTGGGTATTTTACAATTTTTATGTTTATTTACTGTGTGTGCATGCATGCATGTATGTGTGTGTATACAAATGTGTGAGTGTATGCATTTGCATGCTTGAGGGCTGTGAAGTCAGAGGACAACTTCCAGGAGTCAGTTCTCTCCTTCCACTGTGTGGTTCTGGGGATCAAACTCAGTCATCAGACCTGGCAGCAAGTACTTAGCAGCTGAGCCATTTTGATAGCCCTCAGTGAGGATTTATAAGTTTATAAAGAGAAGTCTGAATGCCAAACTGGTAACAGCGGCTGCTTCAAGGAAGATAAGCAGACGACTTTCACTTTTCCCTGTAGATCCTTGTTCTCCAAAGCTTTTTGACTTTGCTATTATTATTATTTTTTTTTTACTTTTGGTACTTTCATAGGCTGAGGACACACCGCAACTCCCTACACAACACACACACACACACACACACACACACAAATACACACAGATCTTTTTTACTCTTAATCATCCTGTTAGAATTTTTTACTTTTCTTTTACTTCTAAAATAATTAAATTTGTTATTTGTTAATGCCTCAGAAATTAACCAATAGGAACAAACACACAGGAGAAACTCAATTTAGGTTTTCCACTCTGTGAATTCTTTTTTTTTTAATTTTTTAAATTTTTTTTATTTTTTATTTATTTTTATATGTGTCTGAATGTACTGTCTGCATGCAGGTGTGTGCACCCGTGTCGTGCAATGCCGCAGAGGTCAGAAGAGGGTCTTGGATTCCCCTGGAACTGGAGTTCTCCTGGAATTGGAGTTACAGACGGTTCTCAGCCGCCATGTGGGTGCTGGGGATCGAACCTGGGTCCTCTGCAAGAGCAGTCGGCGCTCCCAACCACTAGGCCATCTCTCCAGCACTTACTCTGTTAATTCTTATACTGATCTTGGTTATCCCTGAAAATGAAGATAAAATCGGATGCCATAGATCCTTACAGCCTAAGATAACCCTTGAGCTCTAGCAATGGAAGGTACAGGGAAAGAACACATTGCAAAGATGTTGACAGAGGCAGCTACCCTCCCTCGCAGACTTCTGTGTACCTTCTCTGCGACTCCCTAGAAAGGAGTAAGAAGAGGGAAGGAGCAGGTGGATCCCCTGCTTGGAGGGTTCTTGCTGCACCTGTTTGTGCCCAGGGTACGGGTAGGGGGAGCCTTTGGAAAGCACCGTCATGAGGTGCCCAGCTCTGAGTCAGCACATTGTTGAGCACCACTATGTCCACCAAGAGGAAATGTCCAGTGACTAACCTCACCACCACACTGGGCCTCACTGTAAGCAAAAGGATGTTGGCTCAGGAGGGTAGGAGTAATGAAAACAGTCTGGAGACTTGGCCTTTTGTAGAGCGTGGGGAAATTAATGAAGCAACCGGGTGAGCAATGACAAACAAGGAGGGCAGGAATGTGGCCTTGGGCGGAAGCAGCCCCATTGTCCTGTCACGCTGACTCTTCCTTGCTTCTCACACAGAGGGGGCCACAGCCAGCGAGTACAAAGCTCTGATGACTGAACTCAAGATCTTGACTCACATTGGCCACCATCTGAATGTGGTTAACCTGCTGGGAGCTTGTACCAAGCAAGGAGGTAAAGGAAAAGGGGACGGTCTATGCCATCTGTCAAACCTGTAAGCTCTCTGGCTCACAGCTCCCCCTCCTCCCCTTCCCCCAGCTTCCTCACCTCTGGGAAAATTGCGACTCAATGGGGTCCAGAAGAAATAGCCTATCAGTTTATGGAAAGGCGCTCATATCCTAGAAATGTCTTCCCTATAAAGTTCATGGAACGATTTGGAAGAAGCCACTCCCTTTCAGAGCTGCTTCCTTAGACTCCATGTCAAATGAAGAGCCTTCTTCTCTCCGGATGACTTTGAGGGAACATGACTATCTATGGTAAAAGCTTAAGAGACTGTACATTCCCTGCTGTTTCATGGAAGGAATCACAACTGGTGGGATCCTAAGAAGAGGTAACACGGGAGACAACCAGAAGGGTCCTTCCCTTTCGGCTTGGCCGTCAAGACAGGCCTTACCACTAGGGCAAGTAATAAGGATAGAGCCGTGTGTTCAGACTACCGGCATGTGTTTAAGGTTAGTAATTGGGTATAGATCTGCAATCCTTGCTTAAGTCAGAAAGGAAGGTGCAGAGAACTTACACATACCAATGGACTTCAGTTCCTAGCAAAGAAAGCAGGATGAAGGCGTACAGGCAGGGAGGGCCTGCCTGCTAGGAAAGGTAGTGGGTGGAAAGAAGCTCTTAGACCTGAGGAGGCCAGAAATAGAGTCCTGGTAACCTAGACGTAGCCCCATGCTGGGAGAAGCCTTCAAGTTCCTCCTCCAGGGACCACGATGTCTGCCTCAACACTGTGCTCTTAAGCTGAAGCCTGGCTAACTAGAACATTCACCTCTATGTGGGCTTCTGCAGTCTGTGCAGCTGGGCCCTAGCCAGACCTGCTTGGTGGGGAGACCCCAGCTCTGAAAGCAAACTACTTTTCAGCAACCTTAATGGAAGAGGAGCTTCTGTCAGGATTCAAAACCTGGCAAAGTGCTGATAGTAACTGAAAACCACTCGAAAGTACAAACCCCAGCCTCAGCGAGGCTCCAAGCAACAGCAGGGTGTCTTCCTAGGACTTTGTGCACAGAGGTCTCTGGAGTTTGCTGGTCACCAGCTGCTGGATTTTTAGTCATGCCCACTTTGCCCTGGTAGTCCTGTGCTATTGGGCATGCGTGAATGGGCAGTGCAAATGGTTCAAAATGGTTTAACTCTTTTAAACAGTCAAGATGAAAAAAGAAAAGAATATTTCGTGAAATGACATTAGAATTTCTGTGTTCATAAAAACCTTATTGAAGGGCTGGAGAGATGGCTCAGCGATTGAGAGCACCAACTGCTCTTGTAGAGGATCCAGGTTCGGTTCCCAGCACCCACGTGGTGGCTGAGAGCCGTCTTTAACTCCAGTTCTAGGGGAATCCGATGCCCTCTTCTGACCTCTGCAGCATTGCGTGACACGAGTGCACCAACCTACATGCAGATAGTACACTCATACACATAAAAAAAAACAAAAACAATAAAAAACCTTATTGAAGCAGGGTCATATTCTTGGTTATATTAATGAGGACTATTTATAGGCTACAGAGGCAGAACTGAGTAGTTAGTGGACCTGAAAAAGCCTAACATATTTATCATTTGATACTCTGCGAGGCTACCTGCCTCTTCTTACAGCCTCTCCCAAGCCCAAAGGCAAAACTTGTGCAGACATCTCCAGCCAGCTCTCCTGCTGAAGAGAGTCAGGATGCTTTCTGTCCTGAGGGAAGAAATCACCACTAAATTCAGGGGCTGATATGACAGTGATCAGAGTCCGCTCTCGCCATGGTCTGGCCAAGGGTCAGAGGGAGCCACCCTTTTGCCTCCCCTCTCCTCTCTTCTGACTTTCAGTGTTGCTGGGGATTGACTGTAGAGCCTTGTGTGTGTATGCATGTACTAGGCAAGTGCCCCACACTGAGCTGCATGCCTAACCCTGGCTGCTCCCCTGAGCTTTAGTCCTTTCCTTCTCCTTTTTATTTTATTTTTTATTTTTTGAGAGACAGGGTCTCCCTGTAGCCCCAGCTGGCCTGGAACTCACCATGTAGACCCCGCTGGCCTCGAACTCTTAGCTATCCATCTGCCTCTGCCTCTGGGATGCTGGAATTAAAGACATGTACCACCATGCCTGGCTGTCTTTTTTTTTTTTTTTTTTTTTTGGCTTCCTCTGCACTGTCCCTTCATCCACCTACTATCATTTTCTATTTCCGTTGTATATTTCACAATATATATTCCTACTTCTGTTGCTTTTTTTTGTGAGACAAGATCTCCCTGTAGCCCCAGCTGGCCTGGAACTTGCTATGTAAACCAGGCTGGCCTTGAACTCACAGAGATCTGCCTGTCTCAAGTGGTGAGATTAAAGGCGTGCACCCCTATACCCACTTTCTTTCTCGTTCTTGAACCCATGTTCATGGCCTCTCCTTCCAGTTGCATGCCCAGACCCTACAAACATAAAAGCATGTTGGTCTGAAGTTTCTCAGGCTGGCTGAAAGCTGTCAAGCTGCTGCCTGATTTGGTGCGACTGAACATGTGCTGTTTTGGCACAGGGCCTCTGATGGTGATTGTTGAATACTGCAGATATGGAAATCTATCCAACTACCTCAAGAGCAAACGTGACTTCTTCTTTCTCAACAAGGTAAGAATTTTAAAGATACAGTTAATGTCAGCAATAGATTTCTATATAGACTTGGCAAACATAATTCTTGTCTTTCTTCTTTCTTTTTCTTTCTTTTTAGACAGGGTTTTGCTATGTAGCCTGATTCTTCTCCCAAGTGCTGAAATTCTGGGTGTGTACTACCATACCTGGCTCAATATGGTATTATTAATTGTTTGATTTCAATCTCAGTTTCTGCTCTTTGTCTATGTCCATATTTTCTTTTTTAAATTTTTTTCTTTTTAAAAATTTTTTTATTTATTGTTTTATATACATATTTTTGTACAAGATTATGTTACAAATCAAATCTAGACCCATGTCCCCCTCCCTACCCCCTCACCCCCCCAGAGCCCATGCATCCTGCCAAACTTGTTTTTCATCTTTTTCTCAGTCTTTCTCAAAATTCTCAATATAGAAGTTGACTGTTTCAAGCAGAAGTCCACCACTTCAGTCAGTTCTTTGATTCTGTGTCCATATTTTCTTTCCATGGCAATCTCTCACACTCCTTTGTGAATAATGCAGAAAATCACTTGATCCCAGTGATTAGGGATAGATTTATTCTTCAATAGATGATAGATAGATAGATAGATAGATAGATAGATGATAGATAGATAGATTGTTCTTCCATAAACTTAACACCCCATCTATGTGAAAACTTATATAAGTCACTTTGCGTGTGTGTGTGTGTGTGTGTGTGTGTGTGTGTATGTTTGGTATATGCACATGTACAAGTGTACTCGCCCACGTAGGCATGTGAAAACCCCTGAGGTTGCTGTGGGGATGTATTCCTCAATCACTTCTCTACCTTGTATTTTGAAATAGGACCTCTCACTGAACTTGAAGCTCACCATTTTGGCTAGACTAGCTTGCCACCTGTCTCCACCCACCCCAGCTAGGGTTCAGGGTCAGATTTTACATCAGTGCTGGGGATCTGCACAGGAAGTGATTTACCCACTGAACCCCAGCGCAAAGTTGTTTCTTAAAGGAAGATGATAGCAAATATACTTACCTTCATTTGTTAGAGAAATGAAGGACCCAATCGGCCATGCAGTTTGTTCAGTCACCAGCAGACCAGTGAGAAAGCCAGAGTGAGAAATCATTTTGTTTACTTCCTAGTGCTCTGCCTCCTGCTTCTGTTTACTTTTATTTTTATTTATTTATTTGTGTGCGTGTTGTATATGCATGTGTGCATGTATGTACACAGAGGCCAAAGGAAGACATTGAGTGTCCTGCTTTATCACGCTCCTCCTTATTCCCTTGAGACAGGGCCTTTCACTGAAGCAAGAGCTAAGCTCGCAGCCAGCAGGGTCGAGTGACCCTACTGTTTCCACTCCCCATGCACAGCCATGTCCCATTTTTTATGTGGGTCCTGGGAATTTGAACTCAGGTTCGAATGTGAATATACCAAACATGCGCATATACCAAACATACATGCTTTCACCCACTGACTCATCTCCCTAGCCCCTCTTATTTCCACTTCTAGACACCTTCACCATCCATGTCATCCCTTAACTCAGGAAGAATCAACTTTATATACTAAACAAAATCTGGGTAACATACTAAAAGGAACACCCCAAGAACAACACTTGCCTACCTGGATCAAAGCCCTGAGCTTGTTTCTTAACAATACACACACACACACACACACACACACACACACACACACACCTACCTGGGCCAAGATCTGAGGCTAAATAAATCTTCAAAGAAATATTGACCAGAGAAGTAGCAAATATTAGTGTAGTGCTAAGCTCTTAGACTCCAGAATCAGACTTTAGGTTTAAATCCTGTGTTTCCTCTCATAAAATCTGGGGCCTTAAGCAAGTTACTCAGTCTCTCTATGATTCAATTCCTTCATGTATTAAACACAGCTAATAATAGAACCAACTAATGGGATTGTTGGGAAATGAAACTCTTCAGTTAAGCTCTTTGTTGTTGTCATTAGTATCCTTGGTCCTTGGGGATATGGAGGATATGGAGGACGGGTGAAGCTCAGTGGGAGAGCTCTTATCTAGCAGGTGTGAGGTCCTGGGCTCCATCCCCAGCACTGGAGACAGAGACAGAGAGAGCAAGTGTTGGTTGAGTTCAACTTAATGCAATTAATTTACATAGTAGTTGAACTTTCAGGCATACAAGAATGAGGACCATTTCTGTCACCTGGATAAGAGTCTTCCTACATAAATCAGACAATGGAATATAGCCAGGTAGAGTAGCATGTGCCTACAATCCTAGCTACTCTGGATGGTGAGATGGGAGACTTATCTGAGCCCAAGATATCAGCCTGGAATATATAGTGAGTCTCGGTCTCAAAAATCAAACCAAACACTAGATAGCTGACCCAGTTGTTTCATCCTGACTATGATTTTTATCAGACACAAGTGTTCAATAAGACTGACAAGAATTTATTTACTAATTTTAGACCAGGCTAATAATTGAGATCTTGAAACTAGTTCACATTCTCGATAATAAAGGCACCCAAAGAAGTATAAAAAAAATTATTTGATGGGTTCTTTCTGAGATGGCTCAGTGAGTAAATGCATTGCTGGTAAGCCTGCCAAACTGAGTTGGATCTCTGGAACTCACATGGTGAAAAGAAAAAAAAAAACATCTCCAGCAAGTTATCCTCTGACCTCCACATGTTTACATGAACACAGATACACACAAATACATAAATAATAGCTTACTAAATAAACTGGTTTAAGGACACATTTACCCCAAGGTTGGGAGAAAGACCTAGCTCACTTCATTCTCCTTTTAGAGGCTTTCCTGTACATGCCACTGTGCAAGTCGGGGGTGGGGGGGGGGGGGCAGTAGTGCCCTGAGCTGAAGGTTCCTGTCAGTCCTGAAGTCTGGGACTGGGCTCAGGAAGAGCTAAGCCCACAGAACACCCCAGGGACTTGGCAGGATGGAACGTTTGGGTTTGCGCGTCCTTTGTTTTGAAGAGCTTGCTTCCTTCTCTGACTATATTTAATGATCCGCCTCCTTGCACTACTTGGTGGAGTTGTGTTTTCATGGAAAACACACAGCTATCTGTTCATTTGGAACCTAAAGGAATAAAAAGAGAGAAGAGAAAACCTGAAAGAATAAATTGGAACTAGAGTATATTATTTTCCAAATGAATTTAATTAAGATACTTAAATATTATTTGGTTTTTTTGTTTGTTTTTTAATTTTATTTATTTCTGTATGTGTATGAATGTACTGTCTGCATGCAAGTCTGTGCACCCGTGTCGTGCAATGCCACGGAGGTCAGAAGAGGGTCTTGGATTCCCCTGGAACTGGAGTTCTCCTGGAATTAGAGTTTCAGACGGTTTTCAGCCACCATGTGGGTGCTGGGGATCGAACCTGAGCGCCGACCGCTCTTAACCGCTAGGCCATCTCTCCGGCCCAAATATTATTTGTAATAAATTTGCTCTTCTGCCAAGGTTCCAAAAGTCCAGTAAATTAACCTTTGTCTAATAGAGAGTTACCAATAAGCAAAGCTGAATGTTCTGTTGATTAGGGGTAAGAAGGATATGTAACTTGGAGACAGGTTGCAGGCTGTGGCTTCTCAGAGCTGTGAGAAAGAAGACTGTCTAGAGAGGGTGCCCACAGGAGCCGAACTGACAGGTGAGCCCGCGAGTGAACCCAGCTTGGGGAGCTTCAGGCTCCCTTCTGCCCTCTGCGGTGTAGAATGCCTTCCAGAAAACAAAACTCCCCTTCAACTGAGCAAAACCAAATCTAATTGCTTATGGAGAGAAAAGCTATATTTTTTGGTTGGTTTTGGTTTGTTTTGTTTTACCTAATCTCAGGAAAAGGTGTTTGGCAAATTCCCTTCGAGCTAAGGCGGCAGAACTCCCCAGAGACTAAGCATGAGGGCCTGGGTGTTCCCAGGATGCCTCTTTTCTGGATGTGGGAAGCTCTGAAGCTATTCTCTTGCGGGATCTCCTAGGGCTGTCCCCACAAAGCTCAATGTGTCCTCTGCTTGCTCCACTGTGCCCTCTGGTGGATGGATGGATCGCTCCTACTTTGTGACATTTGTAGAAAACCCAGGGGAGGCTGGTTAATCCTGGAGTGGCTACACCGCTGAACAGCAGGCCCTGTCAGCTGAGCAGAATCCAGGCTACCTATGTGGGTACATACACATGATTACATAGCCCAGCGTTGAAGCCGCTGACCTTGCTGAGCCTCTAGTGTCATAGTTACCAGATGAATTATTGAAGCCAATTGAAATATTTTCTTATGCCACATGGACACTGGATCATATAACTCCTGTCCTATGAGTCATAAAATGTAGGATAATGCTTTTTAGATGAGGAAATGAAACCCAGGAAAATAGGGGGATTTTCCAAAGATGACAGGATTAATGGAAGAGCTGGAAAACTATAAGGAGAAGGAAAAGGAAAACAAAGACTCAGATGCCAGTCCAGGGTGGACAGGCCTTTGCTGCTCTTGTTAGGATCAATTTGTATCCTTGACTTGAATGACGGGAACACAAAGAGAAAGGTGCATGTCCCCTTCTCCAAGAAACTGCTGACTAAAAACTGGTAACTTCCACAGGAGTTACAAAGGAACCTTTTCATACCATCTGAATGATGATCACTGATGATCCTTGTCACCATTCACAAGATGGCATGTGCTACAGAAAAGCAGTTAAAGAGTCCAGACTTGGGGCTGGAGAGATGGCCTAGCGGTTAAGAGCACCGACTGCTCTTGCAGAGGACCCAGGTTCGATCCCCAGCACCCACATGGCGGCTAAGAACCGTCTGTAACTCCAATTCCAGGAGAACTCCAGTTCTAGGGGAATCCGACACCCTCTTCTGACCTCCGCGGCATTGCACGACACGGGTGCACAGACCTACATGCAGACAGTACACTCATACACATACAAAAACAAATAAAATTAAAAAAATAAAATGTTTAAAAAAAAAAAAAAAGAGTCCAGACTTGCACTGGGCATGGTGGCACACGCCTTTAATCCTAGCACTTGGGAGGCAGAGGCAGTTGGATTTTGTGATTTCAAGGCCAGCCTGGGGTCTACATGGACGTGAGTTGCCAGTGACAGCTGGGTGCATATTGGAGACCCTAGTCCAAAAGCAAAAAAAAAAAAAAAAAAAAAAAAAAAAAAAAAGTCCAGACTTGGGAGTGTGCCAACTTCCAATTCAGGCTTCGCCAACTAGTAGCTGTGGCTTTAATTTTTCTGAACCTGTTTCTCTATGTATAAGAATTGTTGGGGCTGAGAGATGGCTCAGCAGTTAAGAGGCACCCACTGCTTTTCCAGAGGACACTGGGTTCCATTTCCCGCACCACATGGTGGCTAAAGAACGGCCTTTAAAGCAGGGCATGTGGCGGGAGCAGAGGCGATGTGATCATCGTGTGAGTTCAAGACCAGCCTGTCTACAGAGGGGTTCCAAGCCAGCTGGGGCTTATGGAGGCCCTGTTCCAAAAAAAAAAAAAAAAAAGAATTGTTTCAATCAGCCAGCATGGTGGCACACCACTTTATACCAGCACGAGGGCAGGCAGATCTCCTATGAGTTCAAGGCCAGTTTGGTCTCATTACAGTGTAGTTCCAGGACAGCTGGGAACTACAACAGGAGAACTTGTCCAAAAAAAAAAAAAAAAAGAAATGTTGGCATAAGAACTGTTGGGAAAATTGAGAAAATATACATTGGCTTGCATGGAGTAATTGCTCAGTGCTCATCAGCTGCTAGGAAGCTTCTTTTAGTTGACCTGAGGTCCCTTCTAGAGCACCTGCATCTAGAAGCATCTGGATTCCAGTGTCCTTTCGGTGCCCATCCTGTGCAGTGACATCTCTGACTAGGGCTGTGGCCTTCATGGTGCTGGGGCCCCTTTGATTCCTCTGTGCTTCTTGATTTGTTCTAAGGATGCAGCACTGCATCTGGAGCCCAAGAAAGAAAACCCAGAGTCAGGCCTGGAGCAGGACAAGAAACCCAGACTAGACAGTGTCACCAGCAGCGAGAGTTTTGCAAGTTCCGGGTTTCAGGAAGATAAAAGTGTGAGCGATGTTGAGGAAGAGGAGGGTATGTATGAATTACTTCCTGTCCTCCAGTCTGGGGTATTTTTACAGCATACTGTGCATCTCTGACATTTTTTTGTTATTTATCACCCTAATAAACATCCGTGGGAGACTTATGAATAATGTCCCAAGGAGATAAGATTTGAATAAAGATTATTTAGAGAGTTACTAATTTTGACAGAGAACTGTGCACTTCTCTCCAGTCAGGCCTTTCTGTCCCATGGGGGTCACCACCTCTTCCCCCCCATGCTCGTCTGAAAGGCCAGAGGCCTGGAAAAATCTCTGATGTTCATGTTGAGACTCAAATGCCCTTGCACTGATTCCCTTGTTGGTTTGTTTTATGTTTTGCTAACATTGTTCCAATAAACTGGTATTTGGTGCAATAACAAGTACCTCTACAAACAATCTGGGTTCTAACGCTTGGCAGATTCTGACGAGTTCTACAAGCAACCTCTCACCATGGAAGATCTGATCTCCTACAGTTTCCAAGTGGCCAGAGGCATGGAGTTTTTGTCTTCCAGGAAGGTCAGCTTATCTCTTTACTAGTTTCTGTTTTCTCCAGCCCCTAAATTTTATTTTTATGTGTTGTTAAATCTAGATTCTGCGTATGAGAAAAAACACAATATTTGTCTTTCATTTTTCTTCCCAATTACTTACTTTTATTTTTAACTGATGCATAAAAACATACCAACTGTATACATTAACGGTATGATGTCATGTTTCAGTATATTTTGTGTAATGTTTAAATCAGGTTAAATGCTTTTATGACCTCAAAAATATTTATCATTTTATGGTGAAAATTTTGAAAACTCATTCTGCTATTTTTCTTCTTTGCAAGGCTTAAACACATGCCTTTGCTGTAAATCCCTGTCTCCTAGTATTTGCCTATATGTATGTCATTAACTGTTAACAGTGGAACATTATTGCAGTGGCCTTAATTTGCCCTGATATGAAGAGGTATGTGACTGATGAGCCCAGGGCCCCAGTGAGTTGAAGATCCTCACAGGGATCTAGGCAGCACAAACACAGCACTATCTCCCACAGTGCCCTCTGACACTTTACCAAACTATCCAAGCTTCACACAAAAGCTGCCTTTAGTACATCTATGCAGGGCTTCCCACCAAAAAACCTCAGCTCTAGCCAAGCCCAGGCTGTAATCTCAGCATGTGGGAGCCTGAGGCAGGAGGATCCTGACTTCCATGTCAGCCAGGGTCACTCAGTGAATTCCAGACCAATCTATACTACACAGCAAGATCCTGTTGTCACAAAAATAAGAGTAACAGACTAAACCACACCAGTCCAAAGCTCCTAAAGGTATGATCTAAAAGATGATGGGGAAGGTTTGCTCACTGGCAAAATTTAGACTGACCAGGATGGGGCTGAGCAGGAGCCTGGCTGATTTAGAGCAGTCTTTGGGGCCTCAAAAACTATCTTTGTGAAAAAGCACGCTATTTATGGTAACAGTATGTGCCAAGAGTTGCTTCCTTTACCACATGTAAAATAGATCTTTGAATTGAGATTAATCACACTGGTGAAATAGTTTAGCAGATAAACCTTATGACCTGAGTTCCATCCCCAGAACCCACATGCTGGTGGAAGGAGAGAACCGACTTGCACAAGTTGTGCTCTAGACACACAGACAGACAGACACACACACACACATACACACAGACACACACACACACTCACACACTTTAAAATAAAAAAGAATAATGATGACACTGAGTGGGATATTAAGCAGTTGGTTAAGGAAGTACATTAATTATGTAACCGTTTTATCATAGTGCATTCATCGAGACCTGGCAGCACGAAACATTCTTTTATCTGAGAACAATGTGGTGAAGATTTGTGATTTTGGTCTTGCCCGGGATATTTATAAGAACCCTGATTACGTGAGAAAAGGAGATGTAAGTTAGCTGGGTGTTTGATTCATTTACACCCAGTCATTTTTACATACACCACAGACCAAAGCCCTTAGTAAATATTTACACTTCCCAGGCAGTAGTCCCTGAAAATTCTCATGTGCAGCTCTGAAGACAAGCAATCCGGAAGAGCTATTTACCAGGGAACCCTTCTGCCAAAATCTTCCGGGGTTATTTCTAATCCCTGGCTTGGTACCTTGAGCAGCAAAGCCTGTGTCTTGCTTTGCTGCTGCAATGTGCTGGCCGGGCCTTGCAAAGACCACATCAGTCCCTGCCTACCATTCCTCTGGGCGTTCCATGTTCTACCCAAAAAGAACAGTCTGGCCTCTTCCCCTCAGATAAACCTCGATGATTTATCCAGCAGGTGTCTGTACTTCCCGAGGGCGGAAACTGCTTACCTTCCAGGATGCCTTCCGTGGGACCCATCTCCCTGCTGGCTCATGACGGCCTTTCCTCCTCATTTGTTTTTGAACATGGTGTTATTTGTCACTTTGCGGATGACCTCTTGTGTCCTCTCTTGCCCAGCCCCTGCCATGTGGACTTCAGCTTGTGCCTGGGCTGTCCTGATTGCTCTACAGCAGATCTTCAGACTGCAGGGAGTACAACCATGGCCTTGCTGAACCACAGCTGACCGTCCCCACCCCAGACCCCCTAGTGTAGAAAGTCTCAGGCAGGGGCATGGACTGCACCTCAGCCACACCCTAGTCCCCAATTCAATGACTTAAAATCCTGTCTTTTTGCATAAGAATTCCTTTCAAAATCTTCCTTCTTAGGAAAAATTCAGAGAAATTGTTAACAATTTTTACAGATCACAAAAAGGCAAGTTATCTCAGAGCCATGGAGTCAGGGCCCGCTGGATGCAGCAGAGAAGCTAACCTACATCCAGAAGCAGAGTAGCTTCTTAGTGCAATTTTAGCAATATGTCACATGTTCTAAAGTCTCTGGGTTTGGAAGCCATAGCCGCTCCTGGATATGGTTTTGCACCAGTGTTAAGTGGGAGGCGAACCCTGGACCTTGAGTTTAGATATTGCTTAGTTTTCATGCCCTTTTGCTCAAACCTCCCTTGTTCTCTCCCAGACTCGACTTCCTCTGAAGTGGATGGCTCCTGAATCCATCTTTGACAAGATCTATAGTACTAAGAGCGACGTGTGGTCTTATGGAGTGTTGCTGTGGGAGATCTTCTCCCTAGGTAAATGTGTGGGAGAGAGGGGAATGGAACAGCCCAGCAGGAAATATCTGTGTCTTCAGAACATCCCATGGACTCACTGAACCCTGAAGTCTGTACTGGAACCCACTGTAAACTCAGGAACAGGTCAGAGTCCACATGGGCTCTGGATGAGGAGTGGTGCATGTCTGTATGCTCCACACTATAAAAACTGGTTTACAGCCATCAACGTCAGACAGAAGAAAATCTAAAGATGAGGCTGCTTGTCTGTCCTTTGCCTTCTCCAATTTCTCAAACCCCCAGATGACATGTCGTCACCGCTCCCCTCCTGGCCTCCTCTTCTTCCTCCTCTTCTTCTTCTTCTTCTTCTTCTTCTTCTTCTTCTTCTTCTTCTTCTTCTTCTTCTTCTTCTTCTTCTTCTTCTCCTTCTTCTTCTTCGTCTTTTTGAGTCAAGGGTTTCCCTGTAGCTTTCGCTGTCCTGGAACTCGCTATGTAGACTAGGCTGGCCTTGAACTCACAAAGACCAGCCTGCCTCTGCCTCCCAAGTGCTTGGATTAAAGGCATGTGCCACCACGCCCGGTGCAGAATTTCTTCTCAGGAAAGAAGACTTTGTTTAGAGGCAGCTTGCCTTAATCTTGGACCTCTGATGTTAGCACACTGCATGGCCCTGCACACTGGTTTACGAAGACAAGCAATAAAGACTACTGGTTAAGTTTGCTCTACCTATACAAGCATCCACTAGAGGTTTCTAGAAACCTCACTAATGGCCCTGTGCCCACAGATGTACGGAGATCCCTCATCTGCTCACGCAGGGATGGTGTGAGCCCTCTCAAGCCTGAGATGTAGCCAAGAATCTTTCAGACTTTGCCAAAAATTTGTCTTTCATAGCAAATAAGTCACCCAGTAACATCCCTGGTTTCCTGTAATGTGTAAAATCCATTCCGCTGCTTTCGATGACAGGCACCATTGCTTCCAGTCTTTGAAAGCAGTTTGGCGGCCGCAGTGGCCTCGCAGTGACACGGTGCCAACACTGCACATCTCTCAGCTGCTTCCTATCAGCAGGAATCACCAGAAAATGCAGATAAACACGCTGAAGCAGCTGGAGGGATGAGCGGAGCCTCCTGGGAGGCCTTCCCACCCCAGCCAGTCTGGGCTCCCCCAGGAGGATTTGCTAGAGGCTGGTAGTCAGGCTGGCAAAGGCAGCCTAGACCCTGTGGGTACCGTCAGCTCTGCAGACTCTGGACTAGAAGCAGCCCCTATCCACACAGTCAGCCTTACCTTGGCGGGAGTCCAAGGTATCCGCCCTCAGACCTGTCCTAATCCCTCATCCCCAGTGCTGCCAGGATGGAAATCATTTTCACTGAGGCTGGAGTAATCCGTAGTAGTCTGGCCTATGTCTATTGGTTTCCAAAGACAGGTCATTGACCCAGGCAGTGAGTGTCTAATGATAGGATTTCCTTAGAGCTGTTTGTGGGGATAGGGCAGGCCTGCTTCAGGTAGTTCTTTCCCCTGACCAAACGGGCAGGAGTGGCTATAGGAATGACCGACCACCAACCGGTCAAGCACATGCCCTTTGCAAGAGTCTACTGAGCCCGTCTGCATTATATTCAACCCTGAGATCCATCTCAGTCACTGGGAATGTATTATTGAACATCACTATGATTGATTTACTTATTTATCTATCTCTCTATCTATCTATCATCTATCTCTCTATCTATCTATCTATCTATCATCTATCTATCTATTTAGAGACAGGGTGTCACTATATAGCACACACTGGCCTCAAACTAACAATCCCCCTGCCTCAGCCTCTCTCCCAAGTACTGAGATTACAAGCATGCACCATCACTGTCCACTAAAACATCGCTTTGAAGGAATGAGAGAAACATTGGACTGCCCTTCATGAAACCATAACATGTGCCTTTCCACACTGTCTCCTGCAGGAGGGTCTCCATACCCGGGAGTGCAGATGGACGAGGACTTCTGCAGTCGGCTGAAGGAAGGCATGAGGATGAGGCCCCCAGAGTACGCCACACCTGAAATGTAAGCGAGTGGCTTCCTCCTTCCTACTGGCTGCGTTCTCACCAGGCAGATGGGGAAGAGAAGTGTGGATCTGTTTTCAGTTCCAGTCTTCAGGGACGCCAGTCCACAGTCTCTATTGGGCTCAGCTGTGCTGCGAATGTTTTCCTGAAGTGGATGTATTCTGGATCCTGGATCTATTCCCATTTCCTCTCTAGCTCACTGACATGGCCTGTAGCTGAGAACTGAAGTTAGAAATTCAGTTGCTGACTGGGCATGGTATCCCACACTTTAATCTCAGGAGGATCTCTGTGAGTTCAAACTCAGTCTGGTCTACATAGCGAGTTCCAGGCCACCTGGGGCTACAAGGAGACCCTGTTTCAAAAAGACAAAAAACAAAACAAAACAAAACAAAAAAAACCCTTTCAATTTGTTAATATAAATCCAAGCAGAGTGAATAGAACATCTAGGACCTGAATGCAAGGCTTCAGACACCAAGCAGAGCCTAGTGAGCTACGCTACCTCAGGTTAAGGCTCAGGGCCATGCAGCCCAGTCCTCGCCCACACTTGGGGTGTACTGTATTCCATAGAAGGCCATGTGAGGACGGCCAGGGATGTCGCTCAGTTATGGAGCACAAAGACCATCCCAGCACCACATAAACCAAGCCTGGTGGCAAATGCCTGTAATCCTAAACTCTCAGGAAGAGGAAGCAGGAGGATCACAGAGTTCAAGGTCAGACTCAGCTCCATATAAAGATCAAGGTCAGTCTGGGCTATTTGAGAACCTGTCTCAAAAATGTATAAGTAAATTCTTTAGGACTAGATAGGAGCTCTTGAACACCTGCTTCTTGAGGTTCCTCCCCCTGTGCTGTGAGCGACTCCAGGAAGGAGACACACCCCAGGGACAGCTTCTGTCCCCGCCAGCTGGTTTGCTGGCCTGTTCTGGGCACTCTTTCCTATAACTTTATGCCTTTTGCACTTGGAGGTCTGGGCAGGAATGTGATGACACTCGCAGTTTGGGTGAGCTGCTGACAAGGCCCTGGGCCTCCCTGAGGTGGCGCCACCTTTCCTGAACTGGCAGGCAGCCTCCCACCCGACTCACACAATGAGGTCCCCTCAAAGCCCAGGGCTGGCCTTTGAGGAGAAGTCAGGGCAGAGAAGGAAGTGTGGGCTTGTTGAAAGGGCAAGGTCACAGGCTCTTTCCTTCGACATCTCAGGACAAAGCTAAGTCAGAGCCAAACTGGTTGAGAAGAGAGGAGCCAGGCATGAAGGCAGGTTGGGAGGGCGGAGGGCTGTCTTTCTGTCAGCACGGCAGGGTTGACCTCTTCAGGGAGTGGGATTGACCCAGGGTGCCTCCTTGTTTGCAGAGCCGGCTTGGACTTGCTGGATTCTTTACTTAAACACGGCAAGAGGGGAGACGCCAGGAGTTCAGATAAGGCGGCCGCACACTCAGCGCTTTCCTAAGTGTTTTCCTCACATAGTTTCATGTAGATTTCCCACAACCTGGAGGAGTAGGTAGGGGAGATCCTGTAATCTGAACTTGACAGATATCAAAACTGTGAGAAGCACTGTGCCTTCTGCCAGCGAAGTAACGGAGGAAGCAGAGCCCAGTCCCTGAGACTGATCTTCCTGCTACCACAAAGGCATCACATGCTGCTTATTTTGCAGGTCATTCTCTAATATGCCCTTAAGCATCTTTCTACTTTTCATATAATCTGAGAATCAAGAGTAAATTCCCAATTCTCAACAGTAGTAACAACTGTTGTTTTTATTTTATTTTATTTTATTTTATTTTATTTTTGTCTTCTTGAGACAGGGTCTTCCTATCCCAGCTGGCCTGGAACTCACTGTGTAGACCAGGCTGGCCTTGAATTTACAGAGATCCGCCTGCCTCTGTTTCCGGAGTGCTGGGATTAAAGGTATGTGCCACCACACCCGTCCTTTAAATATTTTATTAGCTAAATATTATTAGTGCTTACAAGTGGAAGGCACTGTTTTAAGTATATTTAACAGTGGAATAACCAATGTTAATACATTTAAGACATAACAACCATGTGAAGTAAATGCAATCATTAGGTGCATTTTATAGACAAGAAACCAGGGCAACGAACATCTGGCATCCAACATGATCTGTTCAAGACCCCATTGCCAAACAGTTAGTAAATTTCATGTGACTTTGGAGCCCACACCATCCTGCCCAAAGGGGTCGTTTTCAGCTCTCATGAAGATTCTGGTTCAGAATAAGTCTAGAAGACACAAAGTCACCCCAAATTTGGACTAAAGACTCCTCTGAAGCCAGGTTTGGAGGCACATGCTGTAATCCCAGCACTGGCAAGGCTGAGGGAGAAGGGTTACAGCGTGAGGCCAGGCCGAGCTACGTAGTGAGACCCTGTTTCAAAAAAACCCAAGACAAGCAAACAAGGTTCCTCTGGACTTGTTAAACCTTCAAGTCTTTCCATAAGCCTTCTCCAGGTAGCTCATGGGTCCCAAAGGCCCGTAGACACAGATATGGTTCTGAAATAAGACATGGCTTTATTACGTGATTTCTCAAAAGGCTGTATCCAAGCCATCAGCCAGGTGAGAGATGAGAGAGTAAGTCATCTCCTTATCCTTCTAACCATGGGGGAGGACGTGATGCAGCTTTTCTGGGCATCTGTGACCTGAGCTTGGCCTATAATAGTGAGCACCTGGGAAAACTTGGGTGCTATCTTGGAAACTCTTCCCACAGCCCCCCCCCCCCCCCCCCCCGTCTCCCCAGCCTGTCTTGAATGCAACCGCTGTCTCTTAATGAAGAAAATGTAATGCTGAGTCAGTTGCTAGCCCAGAGCCTGTTCAATTAGCTGCCTTTAGGTAAGGAAGTAAGTGGTAGATGGTTGGTTTTCTTTTTCCTTTGGTGTCTGCATTGACTTGCAGGCCAGGGAGTGGAATCCAGAAATCAGAAGCCAGGAACACACTGAGGGTCCAGCAAGTGGTTGCAAATGATCCTCATTGCCATTTCCTCAGAAAAACTAGGGAGGGAGTCACCCAGCTAGTTGCTTACCCATCTCTTCTGTGAGATGACAACAATGGTGTTGGCGGGGGGGGGGGTGCTGAAAGAAATGTGGTCCCCACCTCCTAGGAAGAGTGCAGGGAGCATCTTAGCCCACTGTTTGCAGCATCCCTGACACAGACCCACAGACCTCTAGTCCCGGTAGACATGACAAAGAGAGGAAGCTGTTGGTGTTGGAACCTGAGGACAAGCTTTGGCCTCTGTGATGTTACGACAGGTGCTTCCAGCCCAGAAGCTCAGACTGGACCTTTTGCCTTAGTGCTGATAGGTCATAGCATAATATGAGATTTGAAATACTCCTTGAAAAATGATGAGTCACGTACAGGAAACTTGTACACTGCCTGAGAAACTGCTGAAGTCCAATGTGCCAACATCTGGGAAATGACATAGGCAATGTGCCCAGTGGCCCTTCCACCAACCTTCATAGCAGAGCCTTCCCAAGGAACCAAACTGAACAGTGGAATAAGCACCACAGTCTATTCAGTCCTTGTGTTATGACTTTTTTTAGCTTTAGGGACACTGCCCTCTTCAGATGAACCATGTCACGTGTTATAAAACGCATTATTTGTAACGTAAGTTGACACTCCTCACTTGGAAGGTATGAAACACCACTATTCTCCAGCTCTTCCTGTGTGCTTCTGTTCAACAGCTACCAGATCATGTTGGATTGCTGGCACAAAGACCCTAAAGAAAGGCCACGGTTTGCAGAACTTGTAGAGAAACTAGGAGACTTGCTTCAAGCCAATGTCCAAAAGGTAAAGCTAAATTTATCTAGAAAATCAGAAGGCCAGGGGCTGGAGAGATTGTTCAGTGATTAAGATTGCGTACTACTCTTGCAGAAGATCTGAGTTCAGTTCCCAGCACTCACATTGGGTAGCTTACAACTGCCTATAATTTCAGCTTCAAGAGATCTGACACCTCTTCTGACCTGTGTGGGTACCACACTCAACAAACATGCACATACATGTACAAAACCATGTATACTCAACATGCACCTACATGTACAAAAAGATGTATACAAATAATTTAAAGTAATTTTAAAAAAAAATTTTAGGGCTGGAGAGGTGGCCTAGCGGTTAAGAGCGCCGACCGCTCTTACAGAGGACCCGGGTTCGATCCCCAGCACCCACATGGCGGCCGAGAACCGTCTGAAACTCCAATTCCAGGAGAACTCCAGTTCCAGGGGAATCCGAGACCCTCTTCTGACCTCCGCGGCACTGCACGACACGGGTGCACAAACCTGCATGCAGACAGTACATTGATACACATACAGAAATAAATAAAATTNGGTTAAGAGCGACGACCGCTCTTGCAGAGGACCCGGGTTCGATCCCCAGCACCCACATGGCGGCTGAGAACCGTCTGTGACTCCGGTTCCAGGAGAACTCCAGTTCCAGGGGAATCCGAGACCGTCTTCTGACCTCCGCGGCATCGCACGACACGGGTGCGCAGACCTGCATGCAGACAATACATTCATACACATAAAAAAAAAAATAAATAAATAAATAAAAATTTAAAAAAAAACTAGCCAGGTATGGAAGCACATGCTGTAATCCCAGGACACAGGAGCCTAAAGCAGGAAGATTGGTACAAATGCAAGGCCAGCCTGGGTTACAGTGCTAGTAGACAGGTGCATATAAAATGTATGTAGCCCTCATAGTTACAGAAACACATGTTGGGTTCTGGTGCTGGGCTGGGTATTTGTACATATCAACTCTTTTCATGTTCAAAACAGTCCCATAAAGTATATATTATTTCTGTTATACAAATAGGGATTTACTGTTGCCAAAGAGGAGAACTTTCCACACACAGTACGTGGCTACCAAATAACAGACTCGAGTTTCTAACCCAGGAATATTGACCCCTCATCTAGGTCCCTGATGCAGTCAGGGCCCTCTTAGGACTGTTAGGCTTCTAGCATCTTTACTTGCAGTGGTCACAGCCCTCCAGCTCGACCCCAGTTCTGCCACCAGATGAGGCATAGGAAAGAGATGCAGCAGTTGGAAGACATCAACAGCCATCTCTGACAAGCTGTGAAGGAACCCAAAGGGCAACCCAGAGCTGTGAGGGTAACATGTGAGCATCTCTGCTCATATCTGACATCTAGCCCAAGGAGCCGATGCAGAAGAGTCATCCAGTTTTAAAGATGAGAAAACCATCTTGGAGTAGATACCTTGACGAAGCTTGAGTACATTAGAGATAGAGTAGAGGGTAGCAAAGCCCTTTGCTATGCTGCTTAGCCAGAGGCTCCCTAGGGAGCTAGCCTAGGAACTTGGGCCTTGCAGCAGACTACCAGACTGCAGAGTTTAATTGATGAATGGGTTGCCTATGAGTAGCCATCCTGTGAATATATGTGATAGAATTCCCAATAAGTCATCAACAAAAATTGGCAGGGGGTTACAGAGAAATCTTGCAAATACCATTCATTTCTCCCAATCATAATTGAGGTTCAGAATATACGTGACTGGCCCTACACTCAATTATAAAAATTAAATCAGCTATGAAGAATTGATAGGACATTTTATTTGTCACTCGACATCCTTTTAGGAAGTAGGCAGCAATAAATGATAAGATAAAGTCTTATCACTTCCTGGGGCATCGTGTTACATTTCTCGTTTGTATCACAGAGACGCTCAGGCCAGATGAGGTCCCATGGTTCCTCTAGGCCTGACATTTTCTGATTCTATAAGGAACTGGAGTGGGTCCTTCTAGGATTTTCCTGAAAACTATAAAATGTGAATTGACAGCTCTGGAGGAAGTGGTGTTGCCATGAGAATTCGTAGAAGCTGTACAGTAAACTGAGCTGCAGGAGTTAGTTCTGTCTTGTTAGCTGGGATATAAATGTTCTACGATCTCCTGATCAAAGGTGTATGCACTTTCCTGTCTTGATTATTCTTTCTGCTTTTTCATTAGATACGTAAATGCTTTCAAATTCATGAGCCTGGAAAGAATTAAAACCTTTGAAGAACTTTCACCAAATGCCACTTCCATATTTGATGTAAGTCATGATACTCAACTACCCAGAATACCCTGCCAAAAACCACTTCCTGACTCTGTCCAAACACCAACCCCAGGCAGTTCTTGGCCAATGCAGAGCAGTGATGAGTAGAAGCTGAGAGTACAATGTCAAGGGAAGGGCTTCACTGTTCAGAGCTGATTTGAAAGTAGAATTCCATGGTTTGAGGATTACCCAGCGTCACTCCATGGCCCATTCTATCCTACCAGCTTCCTGGGAGACTCATGTGCCTGTTCTCTAGAATTTCGTCTAGGTGCCAGGCATAGTGGCACATGCCTGTAATCCTAGCACTCTCAGGAGATAGAGGCAAGCAGATTTCTGTGAGTTTGAGGCCAGCTTGATCTACATATTCAGTTTCAGGCTAGCCAGGGCTATATAGTGAGATTCACGTCTTTAAAAAAGTCCTTCTAGACTAGCAGTGATGCATCCTTTCAGTGCAGAGGAACTCCTAGACACGTGAATGGCTGGGCACTGAGATACAACAGAGGCTTGGGATGCATCCTTGTGGCCCCTTTATCCTAAGGTTGTGCAAGCCGAGCAGTCATGTTCCCACCCAGACACCTGGAAGCACAGCCTGGCGAACAGAGGCTTCTTCCATCAACACCTCTCTTTGATGCCCTGGAAGAGGGTTGAGAGAAGAAGGTGGCGGCTCAGGAGAGCACATCTGCATGGCCAACTCTTGTGCTCAAGTAGGCTTTCCAAGCACAGTGCCATGACCCAAGAACAGTAGAAACCTTGGGTCTGATCATGTCCCACAGCAGCCTGGAAGGCCAACCCCACTAAAAAGGTTATCATCACTCATGTGGCTTCGATACAAACAGTTACCCTTAGAAAACACCTGATCCAGCCTGGAGTGGTGGTGCACGCCTTTAATCTTAGCACTCGGGAGGCAGAGGCAGTCAGATCTCTGTGAGTTCAAGGCCATCCTGGTCTATAGAGTGAGCTCCAGGCCAGCTGGGACTAAAGGGAGACCCTGTCACAAAAAGACCAAAAAAACAAAACAAAACAAAACAAAACAAAACAAAAAAGCCCCACCATACCTGATCCTCATCAGATACAGAAGATAAAGGCCAGGGTGACTTCAAAACACAGACATTAGAATTTTAAGCTGCAGAATACCGGGTTAAAAAGAGATGGAAATTTTGTGTTGTGGCTTGATAGGGAAGTTCAAATCCAAAGAACAATACTGAACAAAATTTGGCATTTCTCAAGCTTAATGATGATAACACTAAAATGTAGTGAATGACGGCAGCTTCCTTGGTGAGATCTTTGCTGAAATTTAAACAGCCAGTAAGAGGGAGGCAGGAACAAAGTGTGGAGTTCACTTCCTGTTACCAGAACATAGCATAGTAACAGAATAATGAAGCATGGATGTAAAATTCCATAAGATGACTCAGCGACATTCATTCCTGGAAACCATGGCCAAGGAGTGCCTGAAAATTCCATAGACTCTCCAAGAATCAATATTCAATTACCACTTTATGGTTTCCTAGAATTTTCACATATTATATGCTTATAACCACAACCAACCATGAAGACTAGTTTTAATATATCTCAATCATTTTCAAAAGTTTCATATGGAAAATGCTAATCTGTTACATGTACCTTTCCCTTTGTGTGTGCACCTGTGTAGTCATGTTTGCTTGCCCATGAGTGCATATGTGGAGTGCGAAGGTCAAAATTGGATGTCTTCCTCTGTTGCTCTCCAACTTGTTTTCTTGAAGCAGGGTCTCTCACTCAACCTGGAGCTCATTGTTTAGTCTGGCTGGCCAGAAAGTCCCAAGATCTCACTGTCTCCATCTTTACCCTGACCTTCAGGGCTGGGGCGGCAGACATGTGCCACCATGCCCGATGCTTACATGGGTGCCGGGCTCCGAAGTCAGAGCCTCATGCTTGCACAGCCTCCAATTTTCCTTTCTGTTTATTTACTTTACCTTCAGGAAGGGCCTCAGATTCACTTGGAATAGGCATTAGTTGTCTCTGCGGTGTTTATCATTGTCAACAGGCAGGGACTGTAGAAGACAGTACCTGGTATCACCTCAAAGGTACCCCTCAATATCACCCAGAATCACCGCGGAGCACTGTGACCCAGGCAACTGTGTAATCTTCTTCCTCTCCGTAGGATTATCAGTTGGACAGTACCACTCTGCTGGCCTCCCCCTTGCTGAAGCGATTTACTTGGGCCGAGAGCAAGCCTAAGACCTCGAAGATCAAGTAAGAAAGCAGGGTATCTTTCCTATGATGGGGGAAGGGATGAAGGAAGATATCAGAAAGATGGCTTAATAGGGATATTTAAGGCTACACTTACAGCTACTACACTAGTGCTCAGGCATTATAGAAAAGCATTTTCCCCTTAAAGGTCAAGAAAGGCAGGTACACTGGACAGGTGAACACCAGGCTCTGTGGGAAGAAATATTGGGACTTAAGTGGGAGAAATGTGCAGGGAATTCTAGCACCCATAGGCAGGCAGAGGCTGAGCAGCATAGGGTCTCAGCAGAAAGAAGCCCAATGCACCCAGCTGTGATAGAAGGATGGGGATGTGGGGCTGGAGAGATGGCCTAGCGGTTAAGAGCGCCGACCGCTCTTACAGAGGACCTGGGTTCGATCCCCAGCACCCACATGGAGGCCGAGAACCATCTGAAACTCCAATTCCAGGAGAAATCCAGTTCCAGGGGAATCCGACACCCTCTTCTGACCTCCGCGGCATTGCACGACAAGGGTGCACAGACTTGCATGCAGACAGTACATTCATACACATACGTAAATAAATAAAATTAATAAAAAAATTAAAAAAAAAAAAAGAAGGATGGGGATGTGTCTCGGGCACATGAGATGACAGACCTCATTTCTGGTCCCTGGGCTAGCAAGATTTATACAAAAAGAGTCATAGTACTGTTTGCCAGGCCTAAAATATGCCATGCTGAGAACTCACGTTTCTACATGCAGGACCTTCTCCACAAAACCTTGGCTTGGTCCATCAGTAAGCTCTGTGCCTCCTGCTGTATTTTCCACTGGGATAGGTGATCCTTGTGGTTGTTCAGGCTAGATTTTACTTAGTGTTAGGATGAGAAAGGTTGGGCCTACCTACTCACCGTCCTTCCTTGCTTTCCTAGTTCACTGCCTGGCCTTCTCACACAAAGGCAGAACCTGTTTCTCTTTCATCTAATCCGGGAGCGGTCAGCAGACTTTCCTCAAAGGAGTGGACAGTAACTCTCCACTTCTGTCCACACAGCTGCCAGAGCCAATACATAAGCAAATAGCATGGGCATGTAGCATTAGCAATTACAGGTACACACATAGCCATGGAGTACAGGACAAGATGCTCAGCATTATTAACCCTCAAGGAAATGCAAATCCCAACCACCAAGAGATCATTTCATACCCACAAGGCTGGCTAGAATTGAAAGTCTGCTGTAATTATACACATGTAATCCCAGCATACTGGAGGCAAGGATTGTGAGTTCAAGGCCATCATAATGGGTTATACAGCCAGCAAAGATACTCTCTACCAAATTGTTTCGGGGGTGGGGTGCTGCCAGTGAGCATGGTGGGAAATGGAATCCTTCGCCACTACCATAGATGAGGAAAAGTGGCGCATTTACTTTGGAGAACTTTGCAGTTACCAGATGATCCAGCAATTCCATTTCTAACTGTATACCCAAGAGAAACCATATCCACTCCAAAATTTGTACACAGTCATAAACATTATCACTCATAACAGAAGTAGAAATTGTTCACGCTCTCCTGCACTGAGATGCAACCCACGTCTGCTGGATTAAAGGGAAAGGGGGAAAGAGCAGCCGCCTGTGGCCAGCTGCTAACCTTATAGGCTACTGGTTGATTACCTTTCTCTAGTCCACCCATTAGCACCTAACACCTACACCAGGCAGTGACCTGTTGATTCCACTGCTGGACCTCTCAGACTGTTGCTTGTTCAGCTCTCCTCAGCCTTTCTGACCTCTCAGACTGACGCTTGTTCAGCTCTCCTCGGCCTTTCTGACCTCTCAGACTGATGCTTGTTCAGCTCTCCTCAGCCTTTCTGACCTCTCAGACTGACGCTTGTTCAGCTCTCCTCAGCCTTTCTGACCTCTCAGACTGGTGCTTGGCCAGCTCCTCTCAGCCTTTCTGACCTCTCAGACTGACGCTTGGCCAGCTCCCCTCAGCCTTTTTGACCTCTCAGACTGTGCTTGGCCAGCTCCCCTCAGCCTTTCTGACCTCTCAGACTGATGCTTGGCCAGCTCCCCTCAGCCTTTCTGACCTCTCAGACTGGTGCTTGGCCAGCTCCCCTCAGCCTTTCTGACCTCTCAGACTGACGCTTGGCCAGCTCCCCTCAGCCTTTCTGACCTCTCAGACTGACGCTTGGCCAGCTCTCCTCAGCCTTTTCCCACTGGCACAGACACGCCACTCTCACCAGTCATCGAGCTAACTGGCTCTGATGCTGGACTTCACAGGCTGGCACCAGACTGGTTCTCCCAGCCATTGCTAGGACTCAACACTCAAACACAAGCCTGATGGGCTTAAATTTACACACACCTGGAAATAAAGAATCTGGGAACTTTGTCAGGTGCTAATGGAGATTCAATTTATTGTATACAGCCCATCCTTTATGTAAACAGAATGACGTCGTCTCTCGGGGCCAATCCCAGACCTCCGCATCATGCCCCCTGTATACATCACTTTTTATTGTTCTGCCCCGTATCGTGTGCTTGGGTCACAAGTGAATAAGTTGTTTTCCTCTTTGTATCACATGCTGCTCTCACCTGCAGGGGTCAGGGATGTCTTAAGACCCACACCTGTGTCCCTGAGACATGCTGGCTGAAAAGCTAGCTCCTTCATACCTAACTCAAATTGGATTTCCCCACAAGAAATAACCCCAAATGCCCATCATTTGGACAAATAAAATGAGATATAGTTATATAATACATATAAAAAATAGGATTTGCCAAGAAAAAGAGTAAAGTACTTGACACATACCATAACAGATAAACCTGAAAGTATGCTCAGTAAAAGAAGCCATTCATAAAATATCACATATTCTATGATCCCTCTTAAGATGAAATACCTAGACATCTATAGAGAGATAAAAGAGGCTCAGTGGTTACCTAGGGCTGGTAGTTTCAAGTGTGAGGAGAGACTGCTAATGGCTATGAGTTGGGAGAGTGGCCACAACATTCCTAAGTTGTGGTGATGGTCCCACATTTTCTTTTTTTTTTTTTTTTAATTTTTTTAAATTTTAAGCTGGGTGTGGTGGCACACACCTTTAGTCCTAGCACTTGGGGGGCAGAGGCAGGCGGATCTTTGTGAGTTCAAGGCCAGCCTGGTCTACAGAGTGAGTTCCAGGACAGCTGGAGCTACAGGGAGACCCTGTCTCAAAAACACCAAAAAATTTTTTTTATTTTATTTTTGTATGTGTATGAATGTACTGTCTGCATGTAAGTCTGTGCACCTGTGTCATGCAATGCTGTGGTCAGAAGAGGGCATCAGATTCCCCTGGAGCTGGAGTTAAAGATGGTTCTCAGCTGCCATGTGGGTGCTGGGGATCAAACCCGGGTCCTCTGCAAGAGCAGTCGGTGCTCTTAACCGCTAGGCCATCTCTCCAGCCCCGGTCCCACATTTTCTTATAGCATTGCTATAGGAAAGTGTCTGACATCATTATAAAGAGAAAAGGGTTATTTTGGTTCAGTTTTAGAGATTCCAGTCCAAACTCAGGTGCTCTGGGCCTCCACTGGGATGCTCAATGGCTGGCGATGGCAGTGAGGATGTGATGGAGTGAACCGGCCTCCTCATGGCCAGGAAGCAAGAAGAGGAGGAAGTGGCTGGAGCCACAGTTTCCTTTGAGGGACTGCCCCCAGTGACCTAGGGGCCTCCCACCATGCCCCACCTCTTAAAGACTCCTCTATCCCCCAATAGTGCCAACTCTGGGAACCCTTTGGGAGCCATTCAAAATCTAAACTAGAGCAATACTTAAAAGTACTGACTTGAACATTTTAAATAAGCAAACTGTGTCATATCTAAATTATATCTAATAAAATGTCTCTCCTTTAAAAAAAACAAAAAGCAAAAACAGATTGTCCACCCACAGGCAGTAGTTTATTGGCCTATGATCTAAATCAAAGGATGATTCAGGGCTGGAAAGATGGCTCAGCAGGTAAGAGCACTGGGTGCTGTTACAGAGAATCTAGGTTCTGTTCCCAGCACCCACATAGCAGCTCACAACTGTCTGTAATTCCAGTTCCAGGAATCTGATGCCCTCTTCTGGCCTCCACAGGCAAAACACTGGTATGCATTAAAAAAAAAAAAAAAAAAAAAAAAAAAATCAAAGAACAGTTCAAATACCTCCAAAGGATCCATAATTCATTAAGACACTGGAAAGACAAGGGCACTTCCTGACTAGCATCTGCATTTTCCTTGTAACACAAACTCAACAGTGGGCCCAGTGCTGCGGTGGCAGATTGGGGGACAACAGTCTTATATTGGAACACACCAGAAAAATGGACAGACAGGCTGGGTGTGGGGCACATGCCTTTTATCCTAGCCCTTGGGAGGTAGAGGCAGGCAGATCTCTGTGAGATTGAGGCCAGCCTGGTACTATATATAGCAAGTTCCAGGTCAGCTAGGGCTAAAAGGGAACCTTGTCTAACACACACACACACACACACACACACACACACACACAGAGAGAGAGAGAGAGAGAGAGAGAGAGAGAGAGAGAGAGAGAGAAGAAAGAAAAAGAAAAAGAATGGGTGGTTACTTTTTTCCTCTACATCTCTGATGAGGAATAGAAAAACTGTAATTTGTATCCTGTTCTTAAAGATTAAAACCTTAGAACATAGCTAGACCAGTCTAATTAATGATTCGTGAGATTCTTGTCCTTATCCCAGTACCTCCTAAATAGAAACTTCAAATATTAAAAGGTAGGGATGCTTTTCTCTCTCATCTGTCTTGCTGTATGTAGCAGACTGCACCCTAGTAACCGTAATCTCCTAACAACGTAAGCTCATGAGGAAGTCACCTGTACTGACCTTGTGTGCAGCTGTTTCTTGAGACTATTTACTGCATATGTGGTGACTTTAAGAAGGAATTTATTTCCTTGGAGGTCTAGAGCCAGAAGTAGAAAGTGAAGGAATCGGCAGGGCTTCATGCTCTCTTTTGTCCTCTCTCTCTTCCTCTCTCTCTCTCTCTTTTCTCTCTGTCTCCTCCCTCCATATTGCCTTGTCTCTTGATAGTTGACTCCCCCCTGCCCTATGCAATTGGATTAGTGCCCACTTTTATAATTTAGGATGAAATTTAGGATGACTTCCTCTCCAGACCTCAGTTAAACCATATGTTACCATGAAGGTGAGAAGCAAAGGTTCCTGGAATTGGACATGTATGGGGGGTGGTCATGGGGGTGGGAACTTTCTTAGCTGACCACAGGAGCTTTCTGACTCAACAGTAGAAGGCTATTCCCACATCTTGGAGTTGTTTCCTACTTGGAATCCTCATACATCCCCCAACCCCCACCAGTGGCACACCTCCTGCCTAGTGACACCAATGTGCAGATTTAGAACAAAGAAAATCTGCCTAGAATCCTTGAGGACAGATTCTAGAATAGGTGTGAACAGATGACCCACTAAGAAATGTGGGTTTAGTGATTTGGAGGAGACATTTCTTTTTTTTTTTTAATTTTTTTTATTAACTTTATTTCTGTATGTGTATGAATGTACTTTCTTATACATTTTTTTTTCTCTCTCTTTCTCTATAGCCTGAGAGTAACGAGTAAAAGTAAGGAGTCGGGGCTTTCTGACATCAGCAGGCCCAGCTTCTGCTTCTCCAGCTGTGGCCACATCAGACCAGTGCATGACTCGGAGCTGGGGAAGGATTCCTGCTGCTCTCCACCCCCAGACTACAACTCAGTGGTGTTTTATTCCTCCCCACCTGCCTAATGCTTCACACTGCCTGCCTTCCAGAAGCACGAGTAGCTGTACCCCAGAAAACTAGCTTCTGACAGTATTATACATATATGAGTTTACACTTACCTCTTTCCACAGGAGCCGGCTGCTTTTTGTGATTTTTAATAGTACCCTTTTTTTTTTGACTAACAAGAATGTAACCCCAGATAGTGACAAGTGAGGAACACTACTGCTCAACCTCTTGTGTGACTCCCTATGCTAGAGATATCATTTCTAAGCCCAATGGCTCATCTGCCCCAACCCCCAAGGCTTCAGGGCACCTAAGACTGGAGGATACAGCTGATCTACTGGCCATGCCATGCGGCATGTATTCTCATGCTCTCCTCTTCCCTACTCCCCAGGACCAGATGCTCAAGGCATCATGGTCCTGCCTGCTTGGTATCTCTGGAGCCCTCTAGCAAGCTTTAAGACGTGGAAGGAGAGGAGAAAGGGAAAATAGTGGTGGGGTGGAGCAAACAGGAGGAGGGCATGGAGATGTGTCACGTGGGGAGGACACAGGAGAGGGCCAGGCAACGCCACCTCAATGCTCAGTGACTTCCCAGCCCTGGCCACTGGTTTTCAGGCACCTTGCCAGGAGAGGCCATTTTCTGGATTCTGAGATACAAGAAAGGGACGAAGTCTTTTTGGAACTATAGCAAATCTTAAAACGTGCCCCACGAGACTGCTTTTATGCCTGTTACCAACTCACAGCATGTTTACAACAATTGAGGATGGCATTCCTCTAGCGAAATACACTGAGAACATAACTGAGCTTGGTGGCCTGAACTTAGCATGTTGCTCATGGGATGCTAAGTGGTCCAGTTTGATTTATTATGGTTGTCTACTGTTGGGCTCAAAGCCACATTTAAAAAAGCCAGATTTAAAAAAGCCACATTTAAAAAAGCCAGGCAAGACACTTTCCCATTATCCTGTTTTATACAGTTAGTTGTCCAAGGAAACTGGGAGAATGACGCCCTTGAGAGGGTTTTCTCTATACTCAAACCCAAACTGATGGACTAAAACCCAATAAGGCAGAGTGGACACTCCATGTATATGAGCTGGCAAACCAGCTCACCCAGAGCTGGGGTCTCATGCGTCCCCTTTCCCTTACTGTGGATTCCATCATCTCAAGCCAATCTGAGAGGACACAAGAGCATTAGCCAATATTTATTAAGCACTTTATGCTTGAGAGAAAAGGTGATGTGTAATTTATACAAGATATTTCTACAGCTGGGACTTGGGATACCAGTTAACGAGCCATCAGAAGGAAAAATAAATCATATTTTCATCTGATTTGGACCTTACCTAGGGTCTAAGGATGATGGGAGCAGGGAGACAGGGTAGAAGGAGACAGGGTATGCAGGGATGCCTACTCTCTAGTGTCTACACTGGCTCTGCTAGTGTTGTCTGCGCAAGAAGTGGTTTTACACCTGCTGAAGCAATCAGGGCAGTGCAGACCACTGTGAAGAGCTGCTTCTGGAGAGCACACATGCTTCCTTTATGCTTGTCACTTAACCCTAGGACCTGAACTCTAAGGACCAGTAGAATGTATGCTGCCTTCCCTACACACTACATTCTTTGTATGAAGAGATCAGTGGCTCAGCAGTCGCCGATGAGACAGTGGGCATTCCATGGTGGCTCTTAGAGGCTCCCCGGCCAGGACAGAGAAGCAAGAAAGGCCTTTCAACCAGGAACTGAATCAAACTAGAAGAGGGTAGGGGAAATCTTTGTTTTCCTTTGTCTTTTTCCACCTGTAAAAGCGCCATGACAGCTGGCAACAGTATAAACCAGGTGACGATATAGCAGTTGAATGGAGAGAAATGAAAGAGGTCAGCAGTGCTTTTTTTTCAAATCAGATAAAGATCTAGCAATTAGTGATAAGAAAACCTTAGTTATTTCCTATATTTTGTTCTTAATAATCTAAATTCTTAACCTTTAAGAGACTTTAATGACTCTTCTCCAAAAGAAAAGAGAAAATCTGTTGGGATTCTGTTGCTCAGCTTAAGGTTGAAGGTATGGAGCCTACACCAAGTACATCAGCTAAAAAAACATTGGGTCCATCTGAGTGAAACTTAAGCTAGGAAGGACAATGGAGGGTTGTAATAATATCTAACTGCAGAGCACTCCTTCATCAAAGCAGCATCTCAGTTAAAACTCCAACAGCAATGTTAAAACCATTTGCCATTTAAGATACAGATGATGGGCAGTCGAGAAGAACAAGTTTTTCTCTCAGTGTTTGGGGTCATCTGTGTGTATGACAGTGACGCTGAAACCTTAGGCAAGTCTAAGTTACTCCAACGCTCAGGGGGACCAATCTGTCCACATCCTGAAAATGTGCTTAGGTTTTTGAGTTGTGCCTTGTTTCCCTGTCCATAAAGTCAAACATGAAACAGACACTTGCCAGCCCCATTGGACCTGAAGAAAGAAGGCATCTTTGACTGACAGTGGCAGTAACTGTATGTGTATGTGTGTGTGTGTTTGTATGTTTTGTGCATAACTATTTAAGGAAACTGGAATTTTAAAGTTACTTTTATACAAATCAAGATTATATGCTACAGATATAACTAAGACACGATCTGGTCCTACCTTTTAGTCATGATGAATGTATTTTGTATACTATCTTCATTTAATAAAATTAACTTTCAAAATAAAATTATTTTTCTGCTCACTTTCCTTGTAAGTGGGGAGGGAAAAGTCCTAGGTTTCTGTCCCTGGGGGTAGGGAGGGCTGAATGCTGGGATATCTCATTAAAAAATCAGTTATCAAGTTCAGGATGTGGTGACACAAGCCTTTAATCCCATTCTCTAGGCAGCAGGTGGATCTCTATGAGATCAAGGCCAGCCTGTTCTACATAGTTACATGCCATCTGGGGCTATAGGGAGACCCTGTATCCAAGAAAAGAAAAAGAATCAGTTACCAAGCACATCAGATGATACTGTAAACAGTACTGAAGCAATAGCATACAACACCCATGGCTCTCACATAGCCACTACCAAGGCCATAGGATGGTAAACGGTAAACGAAAAGCAAATGGCTGTAAGGCTGTGCTATCAGGATTCTCTTCAGGAACAGAACTGATAGAATGAATACACATATAGTAAAAGGATTCATTAAATCAGCTTATGTAATATGGTCAAACTAGTCAAGCAACAGTTGTCTCACATATGGTACCAAAGACCTAGAGGATTCCTGGAGAGCTGCTGGTCACATAGGAAGCCTGGAAAAACTGGGGTTCGTTATCAGCCAAGTCAGCAGAAGCAAGAGCATCAGAAAGGACAAGAGGGTGAGGTAAGAGGGAAAGCCGAACCAGCCAATTATGCTTCCTTCTCTATACTTTTTATCTGAGGTGGTGCCAGAAGGTGCTGCCCACATATGGGTGAGTCTTTGCACATCAATTAAGATAATCGAAGTGATTCCTCAATTGAGGCTCCCTGTTTGGGTGATTTTTAAGTTGTGGCAAGTTGACATTTAAAACCAACAAGGGCTGGAGATGGCTCAGCAGTTAAGAGCACTGGCTGTTCTTGCAGACACCCAGGTTCCAATCCTGGTGCCTACATGACAACTAACAAGTGTCTGTAACTCCAGTTCCAGGGGATCCAACACCCTCTTCTGACATCCATGGGCATTGCATGACATGGCCTCATATGCAGAAAATACACTTATACACATAAAATAAAAATAAGAAATGAAACAAAACAAATAAAGGAAAAAAAAACAACAATGAATCATAGGCAGGTTAGCCAGAAACTAAAATGTGTAAGATCACGAAACTAGGGAAGCTCACTCTGAGGCACAAGAGACTGCCTAAGACAAGCCTGAAATTAGTCTTCCACAAACACTAATTTCAAGCTGATAATTATCACAATTACATGGTATGTGTATGAGTGCCCACATGAATTAGGGGTTACATGTGAGAAACCATGAAATAACGGGTAAAAAGCATATAGCACAAGGAATTCCCTTATAAAGAGCTACAGCTGAGGAATCTCCAATTTGGTGCTTTGGATTAAGTCCTAGAAGAGAAACAAGGCAGGCAGAACTAGACACACAGCAAGTGTCTTAGCAGCTATGCGTGGAGCCTGTCAGAAAGCGTTCTGGGGAAGCTAGCTCAAAGAAACAGCGGGAAATTAGACCTAAATTCATGGGGACCAAGACAAGGAAAAGGGGCTAGAAGACCAATCCCAGTAAAGCTGTAGCTAACTGAAGAAGAAGAAGGATTTTCTCTTCAAGAATCTGAAAACTTCAAGGAAAACACTGGGTTTTGAGCTAGGCATACAGCTTTTTTTTTTTTTTTTTTTTTTTTTTTTTTTAGGCTGGTTTTCATAACAAAGTCACTCATTTGGGCAAATTATCTGAAGAATGCTTCAGGACCAGTGTTACACAAGAGTTCAGAAATTTTCTCATGACTCTGGGAACTGACAGGGCATTTGAGAATTCATTTAAAAAAATTTTTTAAGGGGGCTGGAGAGATGGCTCAGCAGTTAAGAGCACTGACTGCTCTTGCAGAGGACCCAGGTTCGATTTTCAGAACCCACATGGTGGCTAGCAATCACACTGAGTCCATTAAGCTCTGCTTCCAGCACTCACTGGCTTTTCCAGCCCAACATACCAAATCCTTTACTGACAAGAAGCAACATGGAAGGATTTATTTGGCTTACAGTTCCAGGTTACAGTCCATCATGGGGAACAGGGATCAGGATGAAGGAAAGCTTTGATTCCAGGAAGTTATCCTTTCTTCCTTTTTCACTTGTCTCTGGCTGGTTTAACCATCCTTCCCTGATGCTTAAACACTGTTCTGGATACCCTAGGATGATAGCTGGGAGCTTTAATTCTCCTTCTGACCTCAAGCAACTCCGTACGACAAGGACTTTCATGTAACTACCAGACCAGTGCCCTCAACTCCAAGCTCTCACCTGCTAGACCGACATCTGCTCTTGATGCTCTGGTAGACTGAATTTTTCAGACCACCTCAACATCTCACATTCCACTTGACCTTTGCCAAAACGACATTGCCCAAATTCCAATAATCCCCTTTCATTGGAATCAGGGCTAGCACTGTAACTTACCTGAATCATGACTTGGTGGTCAAACCAGGAAATATGATGTAATTTCTATTCAGCATTCCTACACTTACTCTCTGAAAGCTCCCACCAGGGACAGGCCATGCAGGTGCTCCCAGAGGCACTCTTCAGGAGACCCCGACTTTCAGGCAGGCCAGCTGTAGCCACTACAATTCTCCCAGCTAAAACCCCAAACCCAAACCTAGATAAGTCATCTGTTATGCCCTGTCCAACTTCCTGACCCACAGAAACTGGGAGAAGAGTATCAGATGTCATTAAGTTTCTTGGTACAAAATACTACACCAGAACAAATGGGTTAACATCTCAGATCCCAAACTTCCAGTACCTTGCCCCACTTCCGTTTTCTCCGTCCCTCCACATCCTTCGTTCCTTAGTCTTTCAGCAAGCTGAAGCCATATTCTCTTCTTCCTTACACTGTAGCTTTCAAGAACATCAATAATCCAATGCTTTGCACCCCTTCTGTTGTCAGCCTGGCCATATGCCCTCCGCCCTTCACTTGGAGGCGTACATAAACTTAACTCGTCTTGCTCTACCTTGCCTCACCCTCCTTTCTAGTTTGTTCTACACCACGGAGGGCTCTTTCAAGCGTGCTAAGTTCCTCTTCTGCTCAAAGTCCTCCTGCCGCTACCTCTTTGACTGAGGGCAAAAGCCAAAACAAAGGGTCCACAAGCTGAGCCCTCCCCTTCCCAAGGACGCCTCTGAGGTCATGGCGCTTCTGCTCTAGTGGCACACTCAGCTCCTCGCACTTCCTCCCAACATTCCTAGCACTTGCCTTCATCTGCGGGTTGCCTCCTTCATTCGAGTCCTTACTCAACATCACCTTAGTGAGGCCTCGGACCCAGACCACCCCTATGGAACTGCACTACCATCACCCCACTTCCCCACATCTAGAGGGACAAAAATGGCCCTGAAAAGATAGAGCCTTTTTTGGTATTAATATTATCCCAATGCAATACAGGATGCTGCTGCTAAAAAAAAGTGTGTGTGGGAGGGTTATCTGAAATTTTAAGTTCAACCATTAATACTAAATCCAGTTGTCCCTCTGTGTCAAAGAACTGGTTCCAGCTTCCACTTAAAACATGACATTTGTATCCTTTACATAAAATGGCATAGTATTTACAAAGTGCATGTACTCTCCTGTATGGTTTAGAGCATACCTCAAAGATTCAAACTATCTAACATAATATAAATGTGACTAAAATAACTGCTCCACTGTACTGTTCAGAAAATGACAAGGAAAACATCTGTACACGTGCTGGTTGCGTTTTCCTTCCCTAATATTTTCTTTGGAGGCTGAACCTGTGGATGCAGAACCTACAGATGTAGAAACCAGACAGTGAAGGCTAAGCACATCTAATATTTTTTGGCTGCTAAAATGGAAGTTCTTAACACCAGACAACTGTGTTATCCCTTGGTTTCTGGAACTATACCAGGCATAAAATAGTCAATGATGTTTGATGAGGGAATCCCAGTAGCCTGAGGGTGAGTTGCTCCGCCAAGGTCACAGTGCACTCAGTGGTTTGGCCAGGACTTATCCTTAGATCTACTTTCAGTTTCCTAGCCACCATGTCACACACTGTGAGTAAGCGCTAAAGGCATAGATTTAAAAGTCATCTTTTCTCTTTCTGCTCTGGTGGTTTATATGGAGGGAGATTCTCCAAGTGTTCCTCCCCAGAGGCTTGCTAAATGCAGAAAAATAATCCACTGGAGCTCAGGGCTTTCGGACCACAGGTGGATAAGCACGAGAAAGCTGTGCAGCTCCTTTTGTCAGAGTACCAAATGTAAAACTGGCCTAGTTTTAATACTTTTAATAAAATTTTGTCTTAAAAAAAATCAAAAGCTAAAATAAAAGATCCACCATATGCCTTTGTCTAGGCATACTAGTGTCCTCTTTATGGCTATTTTGACTCCCACCCAGATAAATGAATGATCTGTTGATTTCTTTTTATATAGAAGTCCCCCTATCCTGTGGTCTCCCCTCAATTCCTGAAAGCCACCTACCAGTCCCTCAACTGGAAGTGATTCCTTCTCCTTGTCTACTTTGGCTGATCTTGGCCTAAGCCACAAGCCCTGACCACGCTTCACCTTGTACTTTCAAATGTACAGGGGAAAAAATAATAATAAACACTATTCAGGCTGGACAACTACAAACATTTTTGCACAATTTATCCTTATGTTCTGAATGTTTTTGGAGAAATTGGGGAACGGTGTCTCTATATGGCATATGAGTACTGAATCAAAGACTAGCTACAGAGTTGGGGTGTACCTTCAAGTGGAAGAGTGCACACCTAGCTTTTGTGAGGACCTGGATTCCTTCCCCAGCATCCCCCCAAAAAGGAGGGGGTCAGAACTACCTATCTTATCACACTCCCTATCCTATCACATAAGCAGTCTATTCTGACTACACCATAAGACTTGTTTATTATACTTTCTTATGCCTGTAAGTCTTAGTGCTTAGAACACATCCAAGGTCAGATCAAAAAAAAAAAAAAAAAAAAACAAGCCGGGCGTGGTGGCACACGCCTTTAATCCTAGCACTCAGGAGGCAGAGGCAGGCGGATCTTTGTGAGTTCAAGGCCAGCCTGGTCTACAGAGTGAGTTCCAGGACAGCTGGGACTATAGGGAGACCCTGTCTCGAAAAGATAAAAAAAAAAAGAACACATCCAAGGTCATAGGAGATACATATTTAAGGAATAACTGATCATTTACTGATGAAGTCTGCTACCATTTAATCCAAAGGCAAAATTTCTTACAAAATACATAGGTAATATACAATCTTCAAAAACTCAAGACAAATATGACTTTGTTGTATGAACTGGTAACAACAATAACAAAAGAAAGACAAACTTATCTCTGTAATTCTTTATTAAAAAATACTGCTATACACATGAGACTGAAAATAGGGTTAAAGATGAGCAACAGATACTGGGATCATGACATTAGAACTTAACATACAGGTGCTTTTTAGGGACATTGTTGACACCCAAATGACAGAACCAAGGTTAAAGCAAAATACCAGGGTACCCTCAAAAATATTTACAATGAAGTAAATACACTAACAGATTTTAAAACAGGTACAAAAAAATGGAAATGACCAATGTGACAAGATTGTAAGGGTTGTCCTTTCTGTGCTTTTTCTGTCATAACAGGAAGTTATGGGAAGTTTATATCCTTAATTTGACTATGTTCAGATATTAAAATCTTCCTATAGATTAAATATTAACTTTTAGACAACCTCTTAAATGGATTTATGCTATGGAAAAAGAGGGTTCCCTAAAAAACACCAAGGCAGAACTGAGAGTTCTTCTGAAAACCATTCCCAATAAAAACTAAATGAAAAATAAATATAAAATGAAGCTAAAAAATATGCATTACCTGACACCAACTGTTTTCTGGCTGACAATATTTACTCATGAAAACATATCAGCTGTCTATCTTTTATATCCAAGCCAAGTCCTGAGGTTACTAGGGGCTGAAGCAAACTAGAATTTATGGTGCAAACATTCTTGGGTTTGGGATGTGAACCTGCCTTGCAGAGGGGATGTTTGCTGGTCTATGCAGAACGAGAGATTCAAGCCCTATTTTACCCCTGCCCTTCCTTCGCTGTGACAAAACATTGGTCCACAAATTAAAATTTTCAAAAAGTTCCCAGGCCCCTGAAACTAAAATAGATGATCCCCTTTCATTTTCAAAGAAAACAATATTGGAAAAAATCTCCAGCCTGCTTATAAATTAAGCATTTCATATTTCTTCTAGAATACAAGTAGTTCTTTTTTGTACAAAAGAATTACAATATGATTTGTCAAAAAACATATAAAAAGACAGCTGCTCCTCCTCAAAGACATGAGCGAATGACAAAGACTTCTGCATGGTAACGTCTCAGAGTTCTTGTTCCTTTTACATAAAAAGAACATCATGGTGGCAAATATTAATTATTCTTTGAATATTGAACATTATGTTCTTTTAAAATCCTTCCAGATCAAATGCAATAATTGATTTTCTTGTTAACTCAACAACTGATGCTACCACTCGTGGACTGAAACATACCTGTGAGAACATGTAAAGTGTGTCTCTACTCTTCAACGCTTTCAGGTGAAGAGAAGTGCTTTTTCTTGATGCAAATCTCAAGGCAGAGAAAAATCATTTTAAAGCTTATAAAAAGTGGACAGAGAAATGTTAAAAACATCTCTGAAATATACAAACATGTATGCTTGTTAAAAATGAAGACAGTAACATCAGTTGCAAGTGCTTGGGAGTCTGTCCTGACCTCGGAGCATCCACATTTTCTTCATAGTTACATGGTGAGCACCCAGTGCTAATAAAACATTCAGTGCTGGGAAAGGAGATAAAGTCTTCATTACTGCTTTTTTAAGAAAGAAGATTCCTATGTATTTGGCAGTCTTCAGTATCAAAGTGTAAGTATTTCAGTAACTACAAATTCCATGAATACTCAAGTTTGGCGACAACTGCATGTCCAAATAGTAAGAAAGTTTCAAGGAGGAAAATTGCAAACTTTTGAGATGGACTTATTCAGGATGATCCCGCAGAGTAAGTTTTTTTTTCTTTTCTGTTTTTTGTTTTTTTTTTTGTTTTGTTTTGTTTTTTAATCAAAAGTCCTATTACTTTGGGCTAAGCAGTGACTGCAAAGGCACAGCAGATAATTATCCCTCCAGAGTCAGGCTGTAAAACGTCACAAAGCTCTTGATGCCAGACCACTGCTGTGTTTAGTTCACCTTCTGAACAGTGTCTCTGTGTCTGTATCCAGTGTAAAGTACCATTATAAAGCTGTAGTTCAAAGAACAGAACTCTATACAAAAAAAAGCAAACTGGAAATAACCTAAAGTAATATAACTCCTGAATTTTAGGCCTTTACACAACTTCATTTTTTTCTATTAAAAATTGCATAAATGTGTATGAATCTGACTAGCAGGCAAATGCCTTTTTGAAAAAGGCTCTGGATGAATCTGAAGCAAAGAGCAACATCCGCCCCTTCAGTTCTTATACATGTGATTATTAATCAGAAAGTAGTTAAATCAACAATGGGGGAATTCATTTCCAACAACTCACTGATATTTCTCTTTGTGTGTTCTTAAAAACAACAAAAATCTCAATCTGAACTAATAGTGGGCGGCATAGAGAGCTTGCATACAATACTCTTATAAGAATTATGTACTATACCATCTTCTATGAATTATTTACCTGGTCCATTATGTTATTCAGGGCAACCCATTCCCCAAAGAGCAAATTTTGCATCTCTCAGTGGCAAAAAAAAAAAAAAGCTGCCTCAAATTGTTCCCCCAAAATGTCCTTGCAAATAGTTCCCTTAATAAGTATACAATGTGGCAAAAGTCCAAAGATCAGAAAAAAGTCTTTAAAAAAATTAAAATTAGTGCATACTCAAGTGGAAAAACGAAAGCAGGAGCATCATTCACCTGGTGGTGCACCCTAATCTGACCAATTCTTCACAGAGGCCCCGTGGCAGCCGGAGCACGCAGGAAGGACACTCTTCCTCTCCAGTAGCAGTGCACCTGACCCCCATGCGAGCAGCTTCACTCTTCCTGCTCCGTTCCCAGGTGGAAGGAGATAAGGAGGACAGTTCCGCTGGTAGTGCAATTTGCTATTGGTCAAGTTCTTCGGCCACGTCCTGCGGGCAGTTTTAGCAAATACTACAACTGACCATTTGCAGCTGCAATCAGTTCTTGAAAAGTATTTTCAAAGCAGCGCTTTAAGTCACTGTAAGTTACCACAAGCACACTCTTCTCATCTCTGGAAATCAGACTTATTTTTTCTGGCACACCAGCATCTAGCTGAAAGAGACAAGACAAAAAACACAAAGCTTGTACCACATGGAAGACAACTTAATCTATTTTAGGACAATGTTTGCATCAATGATAACTGAAATACTTAAAATATTTTTGTCACCATTTCCTTTCAGATTACCATAAATCTTACATCACTGGTTAAAATGAGTAAAATTTCAACTCAGGTTTTTCAAAGAAATACTGCCGTTTCTTCTGCCTATTCCTTATGCTTAATGAGTTTGCATTACTATGCTCTGATAGAAGAATGATTTGATAATTTGGCACATGCAGCCATAGTTTTCCAAAGGGTGCCAATTAGAAATCAATAATGAATGAGTTGTAACAATTCACAAGAAGCTCGAGGTCAGTGCCTTAACTAAAGTTTTAAAACATTTTTCACTAATTCATTTTTGTTATTTCCTCTCCTGGCAACAGTATTTTATTTTTTTATTTTTATTTTTTTTTGTGTTTCTTTTTTAAATTTTTTTATTTTTGTATGTGTATGAATGTACTGTCTGCATGTAGGTTTCTGCACTTGTGTCATGCAAATGCCGCGGAGGTCAGAAGTGGGTCTCGGATTCCCCTGGAGTTCTCCTGGAATTGGAGTTACAGAAGGTTCTTAGCCGCCATGTGGGTGCTGGGGATCGAACGCGGGTCCTCTGCAAGAGCAGTCGGTGCTCTTATCCGCTAGGCTATCTCTCCAGCCCCAACAGTATTTTATAAAGACTTAGTCATTCAAATAAACCTTCCTTGTTATGGTTTCCATTAAATTTGGTAGTTTGCAATGTATTTTTTTTCTTCCTTTACTGATTCATTAAAATGTTTAAAATTTATTGGAGATTCAAAATTTCAAAATGTCTCATTCATCAATTTCTGCCATGACATCCATAAAAGTGAGCTTATATAAAATCTTAATTTTGCGGGACATAGTGGTGCACACCTTTAATCCCAGCACTCAGGAGGCAGAGGCAGGCGGATCTCTGTGAGTTTAAGGCCAGTCCAGTCTACAGAGAGAGCTCCAGGCCAGCTGGGACAAAAGGGAGACCCTGTCTCAAAAATAACCCCCCCAAAAAACTTAACTTTAAGATAAAAATATAGTCATCCGGGCTGGAGAGATGGCCTGGTGGTTGGGAGCATCAACTGCTCTTGCAGAGGACCCGGGTTCGATCCCCAGCACCCACATGGCGGCTGAGAACTGTCTTTAACTCCAGTTCCAGGGGAATCTGACGCCCTCTTCTGACGACATGGGTGCACAAGCCTACATGCAGACAGTACATTCATACACAAACAAAAAAAAAAAAAAAATACAGTCATCCTCTTTTAATTTACTGTATTCCTCAAAAATAAAAAAACTGTCAAATTTCACATTTCGAGTAAATTTTATTTACTACCTTATTGTATGAAATATAATTTAATTAAAAAATTTTCCACTAGTACAATATGAGGCAATTTTTCCTTTACAGTATTTGTCCATGACTTAGTACAAGTTCCACTTGTCAGTAGCTATACAGTTTCCATGTATATGTATATGTATATGTATATGTATATGTATATGCATATGTGTCTATTTGAGACAGGGTATCCCTATAACCCCAGCTGGCCTGAAACTCACAAAGTAGACCAGGATGGCCTTGGTCTGCCTGCCTCTGCCTCCTCAGTGCTGAGATTAAAGGCATGTACCATGTCCAGCTCAGTTTCCATATTTTTAATTACTGTGTGCTGATACTAAGGAGACAATGTGACAAAGTTTATTAGAATTATTTTCCCTTTGTTACTCTCAAAAAAATGTTTTCTCTTTAGGAGAAATTAAAAATAAACATATAAATCACAATGAATTAGTTCAATGGTACCATACAGCTTCGTACTGTTGGTAATACTCTGAAAAGCTTTTAAAAACTCAAAGCAAGGCAAAGTGGCACTTAAAAGAGCATACCAGCTGGGCGTGGTGGCACACGCCTTTAATCCTAGCACTTGGGAGGCAGAGGCAGGTGGATCTTTGTGAGTTCAAGGCCAGCCTGGTCTACAGAGTGAGTTCCAGGCCAGCTGGAACTAAAGGGAGACCCTGTCTCAAAAATACCCCCCCCAAACAAATAAAATAAAAAAAACATAAAAAATATTCTTAGCTTATAGGGGTTTTTTGGGTTTTGTTTTTGTCTTCTTTTTGAGACTGGGTTTCCTTGAAGCCCCAGCTGGCCTAGAACTTACTACGTAGACCAGGCCACAGAGATCTGTCAGCCTCTGCCTCCCAACTGCTGAGATTAAAGGCATGTGCCACCATGCATGGTTCTGGTTATTTTTTTAAAAGGCTCTGGAATAGATCTGGCCACTAAACTTAATCTGTCAGCCTTTGGTTAGTCATAAGCTTACTCAAAGACTAGGACTTACTTCTGAGCATCAGTTTCTTTTTTAAAGTTGTTTTGTGTGTGTATGTGTGTTCACATAGGCCAGTGTATATATAGAGGTCAGAGGAGAATCCTGGGTGTTAGTCCTTGTCTTCTACCTGGTTGGAGACAGCCTGTGTTGTTTGCCATTGTGACCTTCAAAGTTCCTGGTATTCTTTTTTTTTTTGGTCTTTTCGAGACAAGGTCTCTCTGTAGCCCCAGCTGTCCTGGAACTCACTCTGTAGACCAGGCTGGCCTTGAACTCACAAAGATCCACCTGCCTCTGCCTCCCAAGTGCTAGGATTAAAGGCGTGCCTGGTATTCTGCTTTTTATCACATGCACCCATGCGGGTATACCACATTACACACACACACACACACACACACACACACACACGCACGCACACACGCACGCACAGATATACGACATTACATACATACATACATACACCACACACACGCAGGTATACCATATTACAACATACATACATACACTACACACACACGCAAAAACACTTGCGTGCGCGCACCCCACACCCCTCCCCCCCAAAACCCATGAATTTTTTTTTGTTTTCCTTATCATTCTAGTACATATCAACAAAACAAAGCATAAAAGGGGGAAAGAATTATCTTGTGATGCTTTACCACAATACAAAGAAAATTCTGGAATTATGCATGTAGGTGTTAAAAAAAAAATCCAATTTTAGAACAAAAGTGTTTTTAAATTCCTTTACAGACTATGTAGGTATACAACCTGACTAGTTTCCTAGTATTTGGGCACTAATTACCACTGAGACCTCCTCAGAAATTTAATTATAGGGTGTGTGAGATGGCTCAGCAGGTACTAGCTCAGTGAGTAAAGATACTTACCACTTAGCTGGACAACCTAAGTTCAATCCCTGGGATCCACAGAGTGGAAAGAGAGAAATGGCTCCTGCGAATGTCCTCTGACCTCCACTTTGTGCATTAAAATATGTAAGCATACATGATAAATAAGTGAATATAATAAAAAATTCATTAAATGACTATTTTTAATTCCTTAAAAATTACCTTGTTAAGACAAGAAATGATATGACTGAGATCAATCCAGGGAGCACCCGCTTCTGTCACCTGATGAAAAAGATGATCCCTAAAGAGCTTCAACAGGTAACGGTCTCCAGTTTCTGACCATGTCGGATCCTTTTGAAACCTGCGCAAGGTTAATATTTGATCTCAGTAACTCACTCTGGATGCCACATGGCCATGGTTATTTTTCAGTCTTAAGATTAACTTAATTTTTTCCCAATGAAAAAAATGTCAGAGAAATTCTGTGTAGTGCTTAAAAAATAATCTCTCTCAACACAAAAGTATATGAATTTTGCTTTTCAATATTCAATTCACAGCGGCAATTGCCCTTTATGTATTATTTAATCTTTATGATTGGACAAAAAGGAGAAAAGCAAAAAAATGTCTTTAGATCTCTGGACCGAGATTCTAAAGAAAATATTCTTTCCTCCTTCCATGCTGCAGGCCAGTAGAGACGTTCAGCTGTTTTCCCACCAAACAATAGAAAACTATTTAGAAAACAACAAGAAAAGGAAGCTTCTGATTCACATTTCACCAGAGAGTAATCTCCAAAGACTTGTAGAACCAAAAAGACCATAGGTGGTTTAGGAACTTTCAGTCTAGAGCAGAATCATGTTATTTCAACAGCCAAAGAAATTCACAGTTACACAATGATATGAAGACAAAGGGCCAAGATAGAACCAAACAGGAATCTACCTTGGAGGGCAACAAGGCTTCCCATGGGAAGCAGCAGAAAAAGAATGTTCTTCAGTCTGCCCAAGATGATGGCGACATTTGCCAAGGAGAACATAAAGAAATTAGGAAAGATCAAGGTATCTAGATGGGTTAAGAGGCAAAAGAGAAAAAAAAGTAAGAATATGTGGGAAGGGGGAGTAAGGGATAAGATTGAGGAGGAGCCAGAAGGGAAGACAAGGAGACGGTGAGACAAGACAAAGAAGAGCATGGAAGGAGAAAACTGAAAGTGAAGAAAGAAAATAGAGGTACCAGAAGCATGGACGAGAATTGGTAGAGGCCACACCATGCTGCCTTGGATCATGTTTAACAGATGAGTTCTATTTCAAGAACGGGGGAAAGTTCCTTATATGGGTCTTAAAACAATCATATATATTAGCAAAGGTGACTGAATCTCACATGAAAATGCAAATTAAATGAATTCATTCATCTCCATTCCCTTTCTTTTCTTTTTTTTAAATTTTATTTATTTCTGTATGTGTATGAATGTACTGTCTGCATACAAGTTTGTGCACCCGTGTCATGCAATGCCGTGGAGGTCAGAAGAGGGTGTCGGATTCCCCTGGAACTGGAGTTCTCCTGGAATTGGAGTTTCAGATGGTTCTCAGCCGCCATGTGGGTGCTGGGGATCGAACCCCGGTCCTCTGTAAGAGTGGTCGGCGCTCTTAACCGCTAGGCCATCTCTCCAGCCCCATCATCTCCATACCCTTTCAAAAGACCCCAAAATTGACAATAAATGTAAGAAACGGTATAAACACAAGGAGGACACAACAGAAACAATAGCAGGAGGGAAGAGAGGAAACCGTGGAGAGTGCAGACCTCCTGGGTTAAGTGCATCACTCAGCAGATCTTCAGACATTAAACCCTACTGCTGTAGATATTGTGGTAAGAGGGAAGCCCAAAGAAGCCAATTGCACTGAACAGGCTGAGGCAGGGCCCCAGGAAGCATCATTGGGAGCTACGGCAGAACCACAGATGCGGGAACAAACTACAGCTGAAGCTAGAACAGGTAAGTAAAGGGTGTTGTTTTTTTTTCCCCTCGTGTGTGTGTGTGTGTGTGTGTGTGTGTGTGTGTGTGTGTGTGTGAGAGAGAGAAAGAGAGAGAGAGAGAGAGACAGGGTATCCCTGTAGCCCAGCTTGCCTGGAACTATGTAGACCAGGCTGGCCTTGAACTCTCAGAAATCTGCCTGTCTCTGCCTCCCAAGTACTGGAATCAAAGGCATGTGCCACAATGCCCAGGCAAAGTAAAGGCTCTTTAAACAGAAAATCCTTCACCTGTCTCTCAGCACAATCCCACCTGTGCCTGGCAGAAATCTGGACATTTACTTGCTAGGAAAGATGAATCAAAATAGCTGTGGCCCCAGGGATGCTTGCAAAGCTAAGGAGCCAATGTGACATTATTTAACAAATATTCTCCCCGGCCTGGCTCCTAAACCATGGCTGTCAGGTTGAAGCAACAGGTTGGTGATTATTTCCAGAAGATGCCAATCTAACCAAGACAAGGATGACATTTGCAATGCTCTATAAACAAAAATCATCATAACAATAATGTATTGCCTTAATAATAAAGCTCAACATTCTGCAACCACTACCTTCACAAAGAATTTCCTGTTAGCTTTTTAGGATCTTTCTTTTTTTGGTCTTTTTGAGACAGGGTCTCCCTGTAGCCCCAGCTGTCCTGGAACTCGCTCTGTAGACCAGGCTGGTCTTGAACTCACAAAGATCTGCCTGCCTCTCCCTCCCAAGTGCTAGGATTAAAAGCGTGCACCACCACGAATGGCCAAGGAACTGAAATCTTTTTGAAAAGAAAACAAAACAAAGGAAACTCTTGTTTACTATATAACAGGGCAGATAAAAGAACAAAATTTTATGTCTCCCTCCAAAAAAGCCTCCCATCACCAATAATTCTTTAAAGTTTCAGAAATAAAAGAACTAGATGACCCAAGACATTCAAAGAACAGAAAATTCATTAGAAAAAGGAGGACTAAATGGCTTTAATTTTACAGAAAGTGAAGTAAAAGAACAAAAGATAAAGAGAAAATAGACAAAGTTGGGCTGAGGATGGCTTAGATGGAGAATGCTTCCCTAATGCACAAACCACTGGGTTTAATCTCTAGTACCATACAAAAATGGATGTGGTGGTTTACTGCTGTAATCCCAGTACTTGCAAGGTCAAAGAGGCTCAGAAAGTTAAGGTTATCATCAGCTATATAACAAGTTTGAGGATATTTTGGATTACATGAGACTCCATCTCAAAGAGGAATAGGCCTATAATCATAGCTACCCCAGTATCCAAGGCAGGAGGATTACAAGTCTAAAGTCTGAGTAGGCAACAGAAGAAACTCAAGGCTAGCCCAAAAAACTTACCAAAGCCCTGTTTCAAAATTTGAAAAATACTGAAAAGAAGGAGTTGATGTTGTATTTCAATGATGGAACATTTGGCCTAGCACTCATGAAGCCTTAGGCCTAAAGAAAGAGGTGGAGAAAGAAGGAAGGAGGTAAAGAGGAAAGAAAAGAGGTGGAGAGGGAGTAAAGACGGGGAGGACAGGGGAGAAGAGAATTAAAATTTTCAAATCATAAAAATCCAACATATGAGCAATAGTAATTTCAGAAAAATTAGTTATGAAAGCAAAAGTGAAGATCAAGTCCAGAGCTGAACAACTTAGGTGCTAAAGACTGGAAGAGCCTACCTTCTCAATTTGATCTAAAACCCACATCAAGGTATATCATAGTGAATCTCAAGTGACAAAAGTCACTAAAAAGCCTTAGGAAAAGAACTTGGTAAAAGAATAGTTTTAAATCTGTCCAGAAGTTAAAGGCAATGAAACAATATGAAAACTAACATTATGTACCTAACACAATCATACATGAAAAATGAAAAGTGCAGAAATGAGAAAGGAGGAACTATAACCATTATTATCAGACAAGACTATACCTGGGAAACCCAAAAGAATCTACTGCAAAATTATTAAACAAAGGTATTAATCAAGACCAAAAAATTATGAAAATAAATTAATTTCCATGTATACCAATAACAAGCAATCAGAGACCAGAATGAGGTGGGGGGAGATGGCTCGGCAGTTAAAAGCACTTGCTGTTCTTGCTACTTTTGGTTCTCAGCACCCATGTGGGGCTAACAACCATCTGTAATTTCAGTTCCAAGGAATCTGACAACCTCTTCTGACTTCCATAGGTATTGCATGCAAATGGTGCACTTACATACATGCAGACAAAACACTTATACACATCAAGTAAAAATAATTAAAGCCGGGCGTGGTGGCGCACTCCTTTAATCCTAGCACTTGGGAGGCAGAGACAGGCGGATCTTTGTGAGTTCAAGGCCAGCCTGGTCTACAAGGTGAGTTCCAGGACAGCTGGGGCTACAGGAAGACCCTGTCTCGAAAAGACCAAAATAAAGAAATAAATAAATAATAATAATAAAAATACCCAGGGGCTGGAGAGATATCCTAGATAATAATAAAAATACCCAGGGGCTGGAGAGATACCCTAGCGGTTAAGAGCACCGACTGCTCTTGCAGAGGACCCGGGCTCAATCCCCAGCACCCACATGGTGGCTAAGAACCTTCTGTAACTCCAATTCCAGGAGAACTCCAGTTTCAGGGGAATCTGAGACCCTCTTCTGACCTCCGCAGCATTGCACGACATGGGTGCACAAACCTACATGCAGACAGTACATTCATACACATACAAAAATAAATTAAAAAAAAAATACCCAGGGTGCTTGCTTCGGCAGCACATATACTAAAATTGGAAAAGATGGGCTGGAGAGATGGCCTAGTGGTTAAGAGCACTGACCGCTCTTACAGAGGACCCAGGTTTGATCCCCAGCACCCACATGGCGGCCGAGAACCATCTGAAACTCCAATTCCAGGAGAACTCCAGTTCCAGGAGAATCCGACACCCTCTTCTGGCCTCGGCGGCATTGCACGACACAAGTGCACACACTTGCATGCAGACAGTACATTCATACACACACAGAAATAAATAAAAAAAAAATTAAGAAAAAAAAAGAATACCTGGCAATAAAATTTATTACTATTAAAAAAAAAAAGATACCACTGAAGATATCAAATATTACTAAGACATCATGATCTTAGTTAAGATAATTCAACATCTAAAACTCAAACATGGGCTAGAGGTATAGGTCAGAGATGGAGCACTTGTGGAGCATGCCCAAGGTCCTGGGTTCAATCCCTAGTACTGTAAAAGACACAACACCACACACACACACACACACACACACACACACACACACAAATATTCCCTCAGTTTATTGATATCTATTATCATGTTATCTTCTCTACAAAATACCATCAAACTCACTGGGTTTTTTTTTTTTGTTTGTTTGTTTGTTTGTTTGTTTTGTCTTTTCAAGACAGGGTCTCCCTGTAGCCCCGGCTGTCTTGGAACTCACTCTGTAGACCAGGCTGGCCTTGAACTCACAAAGATCTGCCTGCCTCTGCCTCCCTTAAAAGCGTGCGCCACCACGCCCGGCTACTGTTTTTTTAAGCTAAGCAAGTTGATTCTAAATTCATACGGATTAATTTATTTTAGGAAAGCAATGAACACCACATAATAAGACAGAAAGGAACTAATGTTATTAGATTTTGCTAAAGGAAAATAAAGCCACAGATGTTCTAGAAAATAAATGATATAATTCATTCATTTAGAAACACAAAACATCTTTCTAAGCCATGACCCAAATTTCAGAAGCATAAGGAACGTCTGATCATTTAGATCACATCCATGAATTTCTGCATGAGAAAAAAACATCTAGCTTCTACACCTCACTAAAATAGGCAATCCCAACTGGAAACAAAATTAGGCAAAAGATGGACAGAAAAATGAATAAAAAACAAAACAAAAAAATTCAAACAGTCTCTTTACAAGTAAATCCAAAACAACAACAACAACAACAACAGCACTAGAATTCAATTTCTTACCTATCAGGTTGTCAAAAATCCAAAAGTTCAGGGAAGTATTGTTGGTAAGGTCTTCTCATGAATACAAAGCTATTCAGCAAGGCTCTGAAATTCAGTGATAAATCCACTGCCTGGCAATGGTAACTCAGCCAAGTGTTGTATACACACAAAATAAAAATTTGCACAATGGAACTCCTGCAGCAGTTTACTCTAAGACAACACTGAAAATCTAATGTCTGCCCTAAGGATGGAGGAAATAAACTGCAGTATATCTTTAAAGTATGAGGGAACAGCATAGCAATTAAGGGCACAGATTCTGGAACCACACTGTCTAGATCTGAAATCTTGGCTCATAAGTATGCAACTGTGGACAAGTTATTTAACCTATGTCTCAATTTTTCTTAAATGGAAATAACACCATCACAGGGCTGACATAAAGGTTAAGTAGGTCACTTTTGTAAACTCTGTACGATCCTGCTTTACTAACTGCAAACATACCTGAACAAAAAGATTTCTAAAATTATTATAAAGAGCAATAAAATACTTTTTTTTTTTTTTGGTCTTTTCGAGTCAGGGTCTCCCTGTAGCCCCAGCTGTCCTGGAACTCACTCTGTAGACCAGGTTGGCCTTGAACTCACAAAGAACCGCCTGCCTCTGCCTCCCAAGTGCTAGGATTAAAGGCGTGTGCCACCACGAATAAAATACTTTTTATGTGTTTTAAAAGGTGATAAAACTATGTATTTTTACTTGTAATTCTGAAGACTGTCTCGAAAAGACCAAAAAAAAAAAAAGATAAGTATTAGTGGGGGCAACTGGCAAGATGTTAGGCATAAAAAGAGATTTTTTTATTATTATTTTTTGGTCTTTTTGAGACAGGGTCTCCCTGTAGCTCTGGCTGTCCTGAAACTCACTCTGTAGATCAGGCTGGCCTTGAGCTCACAGAGATTCACCTGCCTCTGCCTCCCAAGTACTAGGATTAAAGGCATGAGCCACAACGCCTGGCGAGAGATTATGTTTTTTAATACAAACCTTTTTTTAAAAGGTAATCTAACGCCTATTAGAAATACAAGCAGGCTGGGTGTGGTGGCGCAAGCCTTTAATCCTAGCACTTGGGAGGCAGAGGCAGGCGGATCCCTGGGAGCTCAAGGCCAGCGTAGTCTACAGAGTGAGCTCCAGGCCAGTTGGGTCTAAAGAGAGACCCTGTCTCAAAAATACAAAAACAAGGAGAATTTTATGAGTATAATCTATTATACACAGTCCTACTATGAATAATGTGTGAAAGTACAACAAAGACAGTTTTTAACTTATAAAATTTGCCTTTCATGAAAAGCTACAGGAGGATGTGCTCCCTTAAATAAGAAAAACAAAGAAAAAAAGCAAAAGCAATCAGAGTGTCCAATCTAGAGAGAGACAAGAAGTCCCAAGACAGGAAAGAGGGAATGCCAGGTATGAATGTGGGCAGCCAGAAAGCACAATCAAGTCCAAATGGAAACAAAAAGGCTGAGGCATCCAAGGAGCTTTCTAAGAGGGAGAAAAGAACTGCTAGGCCACCTATTTTTTAAGAGTGTTTTATAACTGTGACAGAGAATCTGCTGGGAGGTGCTGAAAAAGTTATTTGCTTAGTTTATTATGAGACATTTGTCAACTCCAAGAAAACACATTAAAAAATATATATGCATATGCTTAACTATGTGGTGCAGCTGAGAATGGGATTAACCTGGTCACAAAAAGGTCAATGGTCTTGGCTAGGTTTTTGAGAATACACACTGTGCTAAAGGAAGGGAAGGAGTCACTAGCAGAATTAAATACTGAGAAAAGAATCGAAGTACAAACATATATTTTCACTATAATAAGAAACAGCTAAAAGTTTTCAAAGAATAATTCAGAAACCTGAGACTTTGAGTTTGAAAAACTGGCAAATGGATTTGAATTTCATGGTAGAAAAGAAATCTCACAAACAATGATATTTAACTATCATCTACATCTATTAAATATGAAACAATGCTAATAAATCACAATAGCTGCAAATTCTGTGCAACCTGTCTTTGACAGTTACATAGTACAAAGATCAACCCTATTCATGATGATTAACTTTATCTTATAAGCAAAGTCAAACCAAAGGGCAGGATAAAATGGTGATGTCATTCTAATGCTATCACTAGAACAATTATAAAAATACATTTTAACAGGAAATAAGAGACATGCAACATCTAAGAGAGTTCTAAAGTCTCCAAACTAACAAAGATGAACTGATTTGATTAGGCTTCAAAAAGGAGACAGAGACTCCATTATTAACCTTTCTCTTTTATGAAAAACACAATAGAAAATTCTAATAATAGACTATTTTCTATATGTTCCTCTCTCTAAAAATTTTAAGAACAATCATACTTAAGTTGTGGTTTTAATAGAGTTCTTTAACAGCTAACAGTTTTAAACTCACTTCACATAAGAACTTTTTCCCCCTTTCCAAACAAAAACAGTGAGAAGGTAGTATACTCATTTCTTATTATACAAAATAGTGTCCTTGATTGAAAATATGTTGTAAAATACTGTAAGTCCTTACTCCGGCCTCTCATTGATTGTTCCCAATTTTGCTAGAAGCCTAAACAGTCTTCCATTTTGAACCTCCTATAAAACATTTTAAAAAGAGAGAAAATGTTATTGTTCCAGCTAGTGGAATATAAAACCAAAAAACTTGGTATTTTGTACCAATATTACCTCTATGCAGTAAATCCTAACACCCCACCTTTTGGACATGCTATTAAAAACATGTCTGTTTCATCATGCATAGCAGTACTCAAAGAGATTATGCAGATGATCATTTTTATGAATTATTAAAATTAGTCACAAGAAAAAAATAAAGATTTTAGATGTGTGATTATAGCAAAGTCATAAACAAAAAGAAAATGATGCCCAAAGGATATTGGAAACGAAACAAATATTTACTGTGGACAAAAATATCTGCAGTCTTAGCCAATTGGCACAATGATTACTATATTTTAAATCTATTTGTTTATACAGATGTAGTATGTATTCTTTACCTTAGCAAGGTCTTCCTCAATGACATCATTTCTCATTTGAGCAGCATCCAATTGAGTATAAAATCGAGCACCAATCATGGGCATGATGTCATTTACACTTCGCATTCTATTTTGGTCAGTCAACAAATACCTAACCAAGACAAAGAAGAATCACTTGAATGCTCAACATGCACTCTAGTAAACAACATAATCAATAAGAACACAGACATTGCTTTCACCATTATCTGGTGGTCACAATTTGAAAACATATTTTCATGCAAGTCAAGTTCATTTTTGAAGCAAGTATTATTTCTTTCCCCTGGAAAAATTTTAATGGTTCAGAAACATATCTCTTTTCTACACTTTAAGTGTTGTAGATGTGAGAAAGGGAAGTAGAAGAAGGCTACACTTACCCATTTCCATTCTTAAACCCTCCACTTCAACAGTGGTGGATGAAAAGACTATGACAAACTTTGAGAAGTATAAATACTAGGTACTTGAGGGATGGAGAGACTTTCCTCTTGTTCTTTAAAGATAATGTGGTGTTGTTTTTGAGACAAAGTCTTACTATGTTGTCCAGGCTAGTCTTAAACTTGTAGGTTCAAGTAAGCCTCCTGCCTCATACTCTTGAGGAGCTGGGACTACAGGCACATCTCACCACACCTAACCAAGTTAATTTTTCACACTAAAACTTGACCTCTTAAATTCTGCAAAACTAAGAGACCAAAAGGAAACTGTCTTCTGCTCTGTAACTTTATTTGCCAATTGTCACGCTATACTCATCTCTGAAAAATCTCCATAAACTAATAGAAAGGAAGAATTTCTTTCTGTCATAATTGAGGCAGAAATTACTCTGGTTTCCAAGAAGCTGCTTGCTAGAATACAATGGTTCTCAATCCCCTGGTTACTACTTGGTCTCTGACCTTCATTAATGCCATTTCTTGCCATTCGCCCTGCTTTAATTCTAGATGATTGTTTTCATAGGACTTATTGCTGCCTGAGAACACCATATTTGCTTATATTATTAACTGTCTTTTAGCAAAAGATTTTATTTTGTTTTTAATTATATCCATATGTATGAATCAGCATGTGGACATGTGCACTTGGAAGCAGGTGCCTGCAGAGACCAGAAGAGGGGGTTCAGATGTCCAGGAGCTGGAGTTAAAGGCAGTTGTGAGGGCCCTGATACAGGCTCTGGGAACTGAATTCAGGTCCTCTGCAAGAGTAGCAAACACTCTTTTTTAAAAAATATTTTATTATTTTAATTTTATATGTATGAATGTTTTGCCTGCATGTATGCAAGTATGCCTGTATTGTGTAATAACCAAGACGGCCAGAAAATAGTGTCAGATCCCCTTGAACTGGAGTTCCAGGAACAGTTGTTAGCTGCCATGTGGGTGCTGGGAACTGAACCTGGGTCCTCTGGAAGAGCAGCCAGTGCTCCTAATTGCTGAGCCATCCCTCCAGCCCCTTAACTGCCTTTTGCTGATAGGATTCAAAGTATCCTCAGATTTTGGCATACAGTTAATTTATTGACCAAATGAATGATTATAACCACATAAATAATCTTAGCTACCCATTTGTAACTACTGACATGTATATTTGGCTAATCATACTAAAAGCTATCATCAGCTGTGTTCTTTTCACAAGTAACCACTATGCCTTAGTTTTGTTGCCTCCAAAAACAGGGCTAATAATGATGCCTAATTTACAAAGTTATTATGGAATCAAGTAAATCAGTCATGTTAAGTGGTTCAGAAGTTTATTGTTCCATAAATGTTAGTTTACTGTTATTAGTGAATTATGGCTTTTCAGTTATTTTTTACTAAGGAATTTTAAAAGTATTTCAAAAGTACATGAAGCCTCAATATCAATACCCACTTTCAATAATTACTAATATAAAGCTAATGTTAATATCCTCATCTTTCAGTTTTTAAAAAAGGATTATCTTTTTATAATCTGCATTTTTTTAAAATACCCTAGGTGTTGCAAACTAAGGCTAGAAATTGCTGCTTTGATCATACACAAGTCAATTTTCTTCAAACTATGTACCATCTTATTTGGTTATTAATAAGTCTTAGGCAAACACTGGCTCCCAGTGTCTCACAATCAAGACAGGCCAGTATAACAAAGAACAGGTGGGCAGCCCCATCCTCCATCCCCCAATTCCATACCCCAGGGCTGGTCCAAAAAGAAACTGGATCATCCGGGGCTACACAGAAAGAGCAGAAGGGACAGCCGGAAGCTAAAAGAGACTATTGATTAGGATCAATAAATTCTAATTGCTTCTAGAACATAATAGGAAAAATATTGAAGAGACTTCTAACTTAGCTTTTTTCTTCCCTTCTAGATTAACTCATAGTTGTAATAAAGGCTGTGTTCGCCCTCTTGCTGGCATTCCCACTGCTAGATGTGCCTGAGGTGGAAAGGAATCCTTTCGTGGTGCTAGTAGACCAGAGTGAACTTCTCTTGAGCCAAATCCATTCCAAACTTATACAAGGACTTCCTGAAGTCTTAGGATGTCTTAAGACCCTGGAGCAAAAGCAAGGGGCCCTTTACACTTTCTGGAATGCATGCTTAGACTAGAGCTCACATAACTAAGCTCACATCGGAGGCTTAGTTACTGTATCTCATTATTTGAAACAGCACTGGCCAAGAGATCTTACTGAGAAGACAGAAAATGTTCTATCTGTGCTGTCCAGTACATCAACTGGGAGCTTTGTGTGGCTGTTAAGCTCTTGTAATAGGACTAACTGCAACTGCATGAAGAACTGAAATTTTAGTTGAAAATAAATGTAAAAGAATACATGCAGCTAGAGGACATGAGTAGAACGCTAGAGGGCACCCTTCTACCAAACAATTTTTTTTAAAAAAAAAAAAAAAAAAAAAAGAAAGTCTCACTATGTAGCCCTCCCTGGCTAGCCTGGAACTCACAGAGATCTGCCTGCCTCTGCCTCCTGAGTGCTAGGACTGTGTGTTACCATATCTGGCTCCAAGTAATTAATTTAAACAGACTGGCTTATAAATTTATTATAAAAATATACTTAGCAATAAAAATTAAGAAATTAAAAGCTGTGTGTTGATTTTAAAATAGTGGTAACTAAAACAGAATTACTCGTAAAAGCCTCCTTATAAACAACTCTGTCTTAATCACATGTGACCATTTTGTTTTATCATATATTAAAACTTACAAGATGAGATTCTTCAGGTCAGAGGAGTAGTTGATTGTCACCAATTCCATGGCTTTCTGTAAATTTTCTCGCTGAATTCCCGCCAGAGAGTTGCAAGCCAAAGCCAACACAACTTTTCCTAATGATATCAGATCTGCTTGCTGACATGAAAGAATACATATCACTTTTAATTTCTATTTCAAAGGTATGCATTTAACACACTGATTCTATCACATAAAACGGAAAAAAAAAATACCATAGTAAATACACTGGAGAACTTAGGGCAGGGTTTTCAAACGTTGTTACTCAACAGAATCACTGAAAGCTTCCTGGAAAGCATTTTTAAGCCTGGCCTTCAGAGTCTCATTTAATGAATAGGTCCAATAACCCTGATGAAGGCAGTTCTAGAACAACCGAAACAGACATGACTATAAGCAATTCCCATGCCAAATATGGAACTGCTGCTTTTAAGAGTTTCTATTTTTAATTATTTATTATATTTACTGCACGATGGGGGGGGTGGCGGCACACGTGATAGGCATGTATGTGTATATAACAAGGACAATTCTGTGGTGCTGGTTCTCTCCTTCCGCCTTTTCATGGGTTCTGATAATCAAACTTAGGTCATCAGGCCTGTGTGGTAAGCATCTTTACATGCTGAGCTATCTCGCTTGTTATAAGGATTTTATTTTTAAATTTTAAATAAAGCTGACATTTTCCCCTATTACAAAAAAACTGAAGGCCACTATACATGTGCTCTGTTTAGATCACTGTAACTTAACAGATGCATTTCTCACTCTCCATGAATCCAAGATTACACATGAATATGAAGGCAAGACATCCCATTAAAAACAAGCATTAATTTGACTTCAGAGCACATTCTCTAGAACATCAAAAGTGGTACAAACTTCAATGGCATCCCAACACTATTTTTGCTCATTAATAATAAGTCCTTGAATTCTTTTGACTATCTCTTCCTATTTTTTGTTTAATAATGATTTACCCTTGTGAGGCTCTCCTTTAGAAAGGATTCTCAAACACCTATTACAACTCCTAGAAACAGAGTAGTCACCCACAGTAGCCCTTTTCAAAGGCAACCATCACATGCCTAGAAAAATGAGGCTGCTCTGCGTTTAGCATGAAATACATTTGAAGTAATTTTCCTCTAAAGATTTCTGTAAATCTTTAAACACTATAACCTCCTCTCAATTATTGCATGTCCAGTTACTGAATACTAATTTAACATAGGTGTTCTCAAACAGCCATACGTTAAATTTGCCCAAAGAGCTTAAACACAAACCAAACAAAAAAGTCACCTAAGTGGCCTCTGTCTGTTCCTTAATCTACTAGTGTTAGCATTATCCATCTGGGAAGGTCTAGATACTGGTACTTTTCAAAGCTCTCACAAGAGACTCATAATATAGCCACGGATGATGACCAATTTTTGTGGAATGTCTGTAACTGGCATATTTGGGAAGCCAGGTATGTTGAGGTAATTATTAGCAAAATTTTAGCACTATTCTTAACATTTTAACTAAACAAAGCATAAGCTAAACTCAATTAAAACCACTATTGGAGTATCTGACATTGTACACATGAGATTCTATGATCAGGAACAAAACTGACTAAATTTAAAAAATACCTTTGAATTTGTCACAAGAGATGCCCAGGATTCATGTCAGTTAGGAACAGAGGAAGGACAGCAAGCTGAAGGTGGTTATTAATCAAGTATTTGGGCAGTATGTACCAACAGGAAGAAAGTCTCCCAATACTTGAAATAGGAGAAATTCTCAGTTGGCACTGCTCTGATTTGAAGCTATAGTAAGTTTCCCTCTTAGAATATTTTATTATTCCCTATATGAACAGAGAAAACAAATGTGCAACATAGCTAGCTAAAGAACTATGTAGGTTTAGAAAAGATAAAAATACCTGCTTTGAATATACCTGTCTGTAAAATTAAGTCAAAGTAGAAACTCAGAAATAAAATAGATGTGACACAATCCAGATTAGATTAGAATTTACCTTTTTAATAAAAGAGATGAATAGTCTTTAAGAAAGTTTAACATTAAAAATTCAGGAACTCTTCTTTCCTTATTTTCCAGCTATATAACTTTCCAATTGTTATTTTGCTTCTTATTGCCATCTGGATTTCCCCCCCATTTGAATTCAGGAGGCTTTCCCCCAACTCATTTTCAGTTTCTTCCTGATTCTCTCTATGGCTCTACTTACGTCCATCTTACTAAAAGTCAGTCTCTATTCACATGTCTGAAACAGACTATGAAAAATAGACTACAGGAAATAATGTACTCCTTTCTAATGTGCCCTCTTCTGTGTAAAATCATACTGTCCCTTTAGGGTGATCTTTAATTCTCTTCTATGCTTTACTATATCTATATCAAAAAATACATGCATACAAACAAAAAACTCTAAAACAAAACAACAAAACAAAAGAAGTCTAATATATCCATTTTGCTAAAAAATAAAGAGCCAGCCTTTAATCCTAGCACTTGGGAGGCAGAGGCAGGCGGATCTTTGTGAGTTCAAGGCCAGCCTGGTCTACAGAGTGAGTTCCAGGACAGCTGGGGCTACAGGGAGACCCTGTCTCGAAAAGACAAAAAATAAATAAATAAATAAAAATAAAGAGAGGGACTGGAGACATGGCTCAGTGGTTAAGAGTACCGACTGCTCTTGAAGAGGATCTGGGTTCGATTCCCAGCACCCACATGGTGGCTAAGAACAGTCTTTAAGCTGGACATGGTGGCGCATGCCTTTAATCCTAGCACTCGGGAGGCAGAGGCAGGCAGATCTCTGTGAGTTCAAGGCCAGCCTGGTCTACAGAGTTGAGTTCCAGGACAGCTAGGGCTATAGAGAGACCCTGTCTCAAAAAATTAAAATAAAACAAAATAAAATAAAATAAAATAAAATGAAATAAAGAGAAAGTCACAGCTGGCTGGAAGTTGACACAGTTTATAAACAAAGGCAGTTTCTGACTTAGGTTGCCCTAAACTTTAAAAAAAAAAAAAAAAAAAAAAAAAGCTAGTTTGAGAGCTGGGCATGGTGGCGCACGCCTTATAGACAGGTCGGATCTCTGTGAGTTCAAGGCCAGCCTGGTCTACATAGAGAGTTCAAGGACAGCTGGGGTTGCAGTGAGACCCTGTCTCAATAATTAAGACAAAAAAAAAAAAAAAAAAGCTACTTGTTTGGAACTCAGGGGTCCTTCCCACCCTCTTCAAGTACTATACAAAGTGAATAGTACACCTTTACACACATACCAAAAAAGGTAGACTGCTACTGTGATGCAGAAAACAAAATCAAACTAGACTTAATTTATACTGGTAAGTTTACTTTTAGTACTGGAGATTGAACCTAGGTCCATGTGCACAGCTCCCTAATTCAGCATTAATTTTTAAAGGTCCATCATATTCTACAAGGCCTGAGTTTTAATTTTAAAATGTGATTAAGGGGGGCTAGAGAAGATGGCCCAGTGGTTAAGAGCACCGACTGCTCTTGCAGAGGACCCGGGTTCGATCCCCAGCACCCACATGGCGACTGAGAAACGTCTGTAACTCCAATTCCAGGAGAACTCCAGTTCCAGGGGAATCCGACACCCTCTTCTGACCTCTGCGGCTTTGCACGACACGGGTGCACAAACCTACATGCAGACAGTACATTCATACACATTAAAAACAAAAAATAAATAAAATATGAATAAGAAGTTTCTAAATTCCTGATAGCACTGGCTCTAAATAGTATCCAAATTTGGTTGGACATATGCATATTTTTAATACTGATTTTCTTTTTTTAATTTTATGTATTTATGTGTATGAATGTACTGTCTGCATGTAATTGTGCACCCATGTCATGCAATGCCACGGAGTTCAGAAGAGGGTCTTGGATTCCCCTGGAACTGGAGTTCTCCTGGAATTGGAGTTACAGACGGTTCTTAGCTGCCATGTGGGTGCTGGGGATTGAACCCAGGTCCTCTGCAAGAGCAGTTGGTGCTCTTAACCTCTAGGCTATCTCGCCAGCCCCAATACTGATTTTCTTAGGTATATGCAGCTCACTATTGTTTCAGTGGTTAAGATCCAGTCATATATCTGGAGACAGGATCTTACCAGGTCTCCTAGCTGAACTCAAACTCATTATCTTCCTGCCTCAACCTCCTCCCTAGTGCTGGGATTGGAGGCATGAGCTGCCATTCGTACGTAACTGGTCACTTTAGGAGCATAAAAATGAAGAATAATTAATTGGGCCCCATAGGCACAAATATAAGACGGGAGAAATAACACCACACACACACACACACACACACACACACACACACACACACACAAAAGGGGGGGGCTGGAGAGATGGCTTAACAGTTAAGAGCACTGGCTGCTTACAGAGGAACTGTGTTCAATTCCTAGCACCCACATGGTGTAACAACCATCTGTAACTCCAGTTCCATGGATTTGACACCCTCTTCTAACCTCTGTGAGTCTTGTACAACGTCCACTTACAAACATGCAGACAATATATTCATAAAGATAAAATGAAAATAATAAAGTTTTTATTTTATTTATTTATTTATTTTATTTATTTTATTTTTTGGTCTTTTCAAGACAGGGGTCTCCCTGTAGCCAAAGCTGTCCTGGAACTCACTCTGTAGACCAGGCTGGCCTTGAACTCAAAGATCTGCCTGCCTCAGCCTCCCGAGTGCTAGGATTAAAGGCATGCACCACCATGTCCGGCCAAGTTTTGTAAAAGAAGGAATAAAGCCCACTTAGATGGAAGAAAGTTGCTGTGTGTGCACATTGGGGGGGGGGGTGCCCAGGGGTGGCAATTAGCCAAAATTCTTCCCTACACTGCCCACTATCAACCAAGGCACAACCTGGTTGTTGTTGGGGTTAGGGAGGCACAACCAAGAGGAAGAAAGAGATGAAAAGCATCTATATAAATATGAACAAGAATACCTGTTAAGTCACAGGACAGCATGATGGCCTATGGCTCAGTAGCAAAAGACTGAATGTGAATCAGAATACTGAACATACTGAACACTGCCTTAGAATCTCATCCTGTCATTTCCTTCCTTTCTGTTCTAAAATTCTGTCTTACATTCAAGTAAACTAAAATCTTCTTTTGAACTACTAAAGTTGAAAAGAAAAGGGCAATGAGCAGGTATTTCTTCATGTGATGAAAACATTTTACCTTGCACCAAACCTCTAAGTGTCCAAACATAAATAAGTATAACACCCATAGCGTCTTACACAAATAACTCTATTGATCCTAAAATGATAAGCTATGTATGCCAATGTGAAGGCCTGCAGTACACACTGTATGAGAGGAACTGCTGACTCTAAATATCTGGGTTACTTACAGAGTCATCAGAGTGAAGCATCTGCTCTTAATGCTTCCTAACAAGGGCAGTTTGTTTGTTTGTTTGTTTGTTTTGCAGTACTGAAGATGAAACAGTCTGGAGCATGCTGAACAACATGTTGCTCTACTACCAAGCTACCCCCCAGTCCCAGGGACAGGTTCCTTATTTCTACACGATACTAATATTAATATGGAAATAAGCGAAAAGAATCACTAAGACCACTGTGGAGCCTAAATCAATAACAACAGAATGAAGTTAGAGAACAAGGAAATTCTGACAATGTACAAGAAGTAACAAACTTTAACACAACAAGGAAAAGTAGAAAACAGTAACCTAAAGGCAACCCTTTGAAAATAATTGGTAGTGGGACACACATTCTAAGCATAAAAACTAAATAGGTCTGAGGAAATGAATCAAGCAGTGTCATTTCATTCATCTGACTGAAACTCTGTTCTGAGTTTCCTAATCATATAAATACATTTCCATTTTAAATAGCTAGTCTCTGATATTAGCATTCATTCTGTATATTCCAATCTGTAAGAACTCTACACTAATCATAGAAGAAATAAAAACTATTCAAGAACAAACTGAGATTGAGACTGAAAGCCCTGAAATACTCTCAAATAAACCAAGTAAACTTTATTTAAAAAAAGCTTTAAGTACCTGTAATAATTTTTACTTACCTGGTATTGAGCCATTAATGCCAATGGATTATTATTTTGACTGTTATCAAATGTTAAAACATCAAAAACTCCGACACAATTTACTCGCAACCTTTAAGGACCAGAAAATTTAAAGAAGGTAATTATATCTTATTTTATATTAATGGACATTTAACATTTCCTCTAATATTAGGAAAAGACCTAAAACCAAGAATTACTATAAACTGCGATCCCCCCCCCCAAAAAAAAACTACATAATCCACCAATCATTTCAGAGATAATAAAACTAAGGCCCAGAGATATCAATTGGTATGACTCCAGTTATAAAATTTAGTAACTAATAATCAGGACAACACACATTTTTATTTTTTGACAGCACACATATTTAACAAACAAGTCAGTCTCTCTTTTTATCACTTAAAGTTTTTTTTTTTAGTTATTCATGAAAGAAAGCTACTTACTTCCTAATACTTGCTAAAGATATAGAAGGAACTTTTCTAAGCATTTTAGATCATCAACTTATCCAAATTTCAATGAATTTATGAAACAGGTACTCAAAAAATAAGGAAAATGAGGAACAGTATTTGTGTAATGATGTTGCTACAAGCCCAGGAAAGTAGCTTCTTTAAAGTCATATAAACAAGTATCAGCAAGAAATGGATGCAGGGCACCTGATCCACTAGATCTTCAGGGATTATTTCTGTTGTTGTTTTGAGACAGAGTCTCTCAATCGAGTACAGGTTGGCCTTGAACTCATGGCAATCCTCCTGCCTTAGCCTCTAAATGATGAGATTACAGGTTCAAACAACCATGCCCCGCTCATATCTTCAGTTCTCTATGTTATGTTGCCCAAGATAATTCTAAAAAATTATGGCATCTCATGGTGGCGCACACCTTTAATCCTAGCACTTGGGAGGCAGAGGCAGGCTGATCTTTGTGAGTTCAAGGCCAGCCTGGTCTACAATGTGAGTTCCAGGACAGCTGGGGCTACAGGGAAACCGTGTCTCGAAAAGGCAAAAGAAAAATATTATGGCATCTCGGCAAGGCATGGTGGTACATGCCTTTAATCCCAGTACTCAGGAGACAGAGGCAGGAGGAATCTCTGTGAGTTCAAGGCCAGCCTGGTCTCCATAGTGAGCTCCAGGCCAGCCGGGACTAAATGGAGACCCTGCCTAAAAAGAGCAAAAAAAATAATAAAAATAAAATAAAAAATAAATAAATAAAATAAAATAAATAAAATATTATGGCATCTCAAAAGCTAGGTGAAGTAAAGTTTTATATTACTAAATTGCATTGTCCTTGAAACTTTAGACCTAATCAGAAAGAAGCATCTAGCAACTTCTGAAAAACTTTGCAGACTTACCAAGTGAACAACCCTAGAGGTAGAGCCAAATATGAGAATGACTTATGGTGAAATGTGATGACCATGGTTCTACATGAGAATGTTATACTGATATTTTGTCTTTATTACCACAAAACTTCCTCACTCATGCCAAGATTTATGGCTAATAACTAGGCATTTTATTATCCATTCAACATGTTTTTTTTTGTTTTTATTTTTAATTTTTATTTTATTTTTTTGTCTTTTCAAGACAGGGTCTCCCTGTAGCCCCAGGCTGTCCTGGAACTCGCTGTGTAGACCAGGCTGGCCTTGAACTCACAAAGATCCACCTGCCTCAACATGTTTTTATAATACAGAAATGCATTGAAAAGTCACAGCAGTCCTTCTGGATAAAATATATGCAAAGGCAGAATTAAAATAAATCATCACTCTTCATTTACTACCCTGGATTGGACAATCAATAAAGAAACCAAGACTCTAAATGCTAGTACCTTGTTTTGCCAGTTATCAGAATCTTTGTTGGATCCATTACACGACATGCCAATCCTGCTGTATGAATGGTACGCAAAGCAGAACTCAGTTGGACTATATAGGCCCAAATGAGAGATTCTGGCAATAGTCCAGCATGCTGCCTGGGCAATGGTCCATCATGTTGTCCTATAAAACAAATAGAAAATTAATAAAATACTCAAAACCCAAATTGATAAATTTCATGTATTTTCACAGCACATGTCTATGTTTAAAATTATAGTGTGTTAGCAAGAATTTAACAGACCAGTTCAAGGGTTCCTAAATTATGCTTTATATTAAAAGATGTCTCACTAAAATGCTGTTTTCCTTGACCAAATGGTTGCTGAATAATAAAAATTAAAGTATTATTGTTATCCAGAAACACAAATTCTGATTAAAATTAGCAATTACTTAAAATATGTGTAATCCTACCCTATGTAGGATTATTATATGTAATCCTATCCTACCTACTATTCAGGTTTGTGTGAACTGTCTATTCAGTGGCTCCAGGGAGACAGAAGTCTCTATCAACATTTATTTACATTAAATGATTGACTGTCTTCCCCCGTCTGTTCAAGCTCATCTGTTGGAGATGTTTGTTAAATAGTAGGATATCAAATCCAAACAAACATCAGCACAAAACACTGAATGTCACTGATGTGTAAGGATGAAACAATAATATAATCTACTATGAAAAGAATTATTTTTTTATGTGTATGAATGTACTGTATGCATGTAGGTCTGTGCACCCGTGTCGTGCAATGCCGCAGAGGTCAGAAGAGGGTGTCGGATACCCCTGGAACTGGAGTTCTCCTGGAATTGGAGTTACAGACAGTTCTCAGCCACCATGTGGGTGCTGGGGATCAAACCCGGGTCCTCTGCAAAAGCGGTCTGCGCTCTTAACCACTAGGCCATCTCCCCAGCCCCTGAAAAGAATTATTTTTTTTTATTTTATGTGTATAAGTGTACTGTCTGCATTTAAGTAGGTGCACCCTTGTCATGCAAAGCTGCGGAGATCAGAAGAGGGTGTCAGATTCCCCAGGAACTGGAGTTAAAGACAGTTCTTAGCTGCCATGTGGGTGCTGGGAATCAAACCCGGGTCCTCTGCAAGAGTAGTTGGTGCTCTTAACTGCTGAACCATCTCTCCAGCCCTGAATTATTTTAATTCTAGCAACTTTTTAAAGTGTGTTTTCAGAGGGGGGGGTTATTTATTTACAGCATTGGGGATTTAACCTAGGTCCCTGCACATACTAGGCAACTGCTCTATATAAAGAGCTCCGGCCATAGTCCTCTAAATTGTTTATTTTTTTTTATTTTTTTTTAATTTTATTTATTTTTGTATGTGTATGAATGTACTGTCTGCATGTAGGTTTGTGCACCAGTGTCGTGCAATGCCACGGAGGTCAGAAGAGGGTCTCGGATTCCCCTGGAACTGGAGTTCTCCTGGAATTGGAGTTACAGACGGTTCTCAGACGCCATGTGGGTCCTGGGGATTGAACCCGGGTCCTCTGCAAGAGCAGTCGGTGCTCTTAACCGCTAGGCTATCTCTCCAGCCCTAAATTGCTTTTTAATAATACTTTCTGGGACAATAATACTTAAATAAATACTAGAAAAATTTAACCCACATTTTGTTAATTATTTCTGGAAATAAAATCTTTTAAAAAATAGTTTACGGGCTGGAGAGATGGCCTAGCGGTTAAGAGCACTGACTGCTCTTACAGAGGACCCGGGTTCAATCCCTAGCACCCACATGGCGGCCGAGAACCGTCTGAAACTCCAATTCCAGGAGAACTCCAGTTCCAGGGGAATCCGACACCCTCTTCTGACCTCCGCGGCGTTGCACCACACGGGTGCACAGACTTGCATGCACACAGTACATTCATACACATACAGAAATAAATAAAAAAATTAAAAAAAATAGTTTATTATTTTCTTATTTTAATTTTATATGTAGGAGTGTACTGCCTGCATGTACCTAAGTGCTCCCATGTTATTCAGTGTTCATGGGGGTCAGAAAAGGGTGTCAGATCACTGGAACTGGAGCTATGAATGTTTTTTAGCCACCATGTGACTGCTGGAATTTGAACCCAGGTTTTCTGTAAATCTAGCCAGTGTTCTTAACCACTGAGCCATCTCTCTAGCCCCAGGAAATATAATCTTATAAATATATGGTTATAAATCAACTTTCTGTGAATCAGATATAAAAGCAAAAGCTAAACAGTTAATTATGGATATAGTAAAATAGAAGGTATAAGCCAGATGTGAAAGTATCTGCCTATAATCCCATTAATCAGGAGGTAAATCAGGAGGACTGCTGAAGGTCTGAGGCCAGGCTGGTCTACACAGAGTTAGCCGGGACTAAATAACAAGACCTTACAAAAGCAATCAGTACATAATGAATATGCAATTATGGCTTGTGAACAAATTTCCAACAAGAAACACATATAAAATTAACTATTACCTCTATTTGAATAGAACTCAAGATATTGTATTTGTATGTCAAATCTATATTACAGTTTAAGATGACTCCCAAAATAGCTCCAGTGATACATTCCAAGACAATGCCAAAGAGGATTCTGAAGAGCTCTAGAACCAGCAGTCTAGCTCACTATGGAGTACATGTTTAGCATGTATAAAGCCAGAGGTTCGACTCTTAGCATCACAACTACCATTAAGAAGAAAAAAGTTTATGGGGCTGGAGAGATGGCTCAGCAGTTAAGAGCACTAACTGTTCTTGCAGAGGACCCAGGTTTGATTCCCAACACCCACTTAGCAGCTAAGAAAGCTGAGAACCGTCTTTAAGCCCGGCATGTTGGCGCACACCTTTAATCCTAGCACTCGGGAGGCAGAGGCAGGTGGATCTCTGTGAGTTCAAGGCCAGCCTGGGCTACAGAGTGAGTTCCAGACCAGCTGGGTCTATAGGGAGACCCTGTCTCAAAAACAAAACAAAACAAAACAAAACAAAAACAAAGGAATACTGGTTTGGCTTTGCTTTATTTTCTTTCACAGACTCTCACTCTCTAGCCCAGGCAGGCCTCAAATTTGTGGCAATCCTGCTGCCTCAGTCTCCTAAGTGTTAGGCTTATAGGAGTTACCACACCTGCCTAGAGAAAGAAGACTTAAAGCCACCATTTTTTCTATTGGATTTAATTCTGTTTTGCCCACTTCATTTTATCATCTTATCAATTTCTATAACACATCACTTCAATCTTTTATTAGTATATTTCTTCTTAAAAATTTATTTTTTATGTGCATGAGTATACTGCCTGCATGTGTGCATGTGCACCTATGTTATGCAATGCCCATGGAGGTCAGAAGAGGGTGTTGGATCCCCTGGAATTGGAGTTACGGATAGTTGTTAGCCATCATGTGGGTGCTAGGAATCGAACCCAGTCCTCTGCAAGAGCTGTTAGTGCTCTTAATTGCTGAGCCATCTTTCCAGCCCCTAATGTACTTCTTATAATGTGATTTCTTTTTATTTTGCTAAAAATTATAATCATAAAGAAAGAAAAAAAAATAGACATTCATGAATGCATGGTATGTTTAAGGAAGTTAACAATAGTTTAAAATACTGGAAAAAGGATTGATTCTGAGAAAGCTGTAAACATTAAAATATGTGTTATTCAATACAAGAACAAAATAACTGGAAAAAATATACAAAGTACTGTGGCGTACTCTTTCAATCCCAGCACTCAGAAGGCAGAGACAAGCAGATCTCAGTGAGTCCCAGGCCAGCATGGTCTAATAGCAATTCCCAGGCCAGTCAGGGCTACACAGTGAAACCACAAAACCTGAACACAAGCTCTGACCAGACAAAATCCCAGCAAGGAGGGGGAGGTATGCATGAAGCCCCACCCCTAGCTGAGGTGCTAATGGCAATTGGTAGCTGTTAGGAGAAAGAGAACCAGTTTTGTTTAAGGGTATAACCCCAAGTAGGCTGATTTCAGGGTTAAGGGAACCACATCCCAAGAGCATTTGGGGAACATAAATTGGACTCTATGGGCTTAGGGGGCAGAGGAAGGAAGGAGAACATAAAGTAGAGGGAATAGAGAGTGGGGGATAGATCTGAAGGGAGATGAGACAGGGGGTTTGAATATGATAAAATTACTGTATGAAATTCTCATAGAATTCATAATAATAAAATAATTTAAAAATTTTTAAATGCTTTATGGATTTATTTTATGTGTTTTCCCTGCATGCATGTAATTATACAACATGTAGCCACGGATGCCACAAAAGGGTGTTGGATCCCCTAGAACTGGGGTTATGGATGGTTATTAGCTGCCATGTGAGCACTGGGAATCAAATACAGGTCCTCTGGAAAAGCAGCCAGTGAGTACTCTTAACCACTGAACCATTTCTTAATTCTCAATAAATATTTAAATAAAATGAAACAAAAAACGAGAAAGATGCTATGAGTGAGTAGTTCTCAAAATAGGGAGGGAACGTTTGCTAGTGTCTTGCAATTTAACAGTGTCAGAGCTGAGTATCCGGAGGAGTATCCAGTAGTTATCTAAGTATTTAACAATCCTCAATACAGAAAAGCCTCCACACACAAAAAACTATGCATCTCAAATGTCAACAGTGTTGAGGTTAAAATCAGCTATAAATTAAAGTCAACAGTCACTTCACAGGTGTTATTACTAAAAATAACTTAACATATTCATCTTTAAGAAAAGTTATACCACATCCTCTTTTATAAAATTGTCCATACATCTACAGATGAAATTACGAAAGGAAAAAAGTAGCCACATCGCATGACTGGGTTTTTAATGTGAAATAACCATGCAGCCACAACTTTCTTCTTTCAACTGTCAGAATGTGGAAAGCAAAGCTGTAAAGTAAAGAAAATTATATACTTTTATCTAATGGAGTATTTAAAGGAGTCACAATCCGAAAAGTACAATATGGACTTAATTCCTTACCCCTGTGATGTCTATAGGTCATGTAGAAAATTTTAATTAAAAAACAAAGTAAACAATGTGATGCTTCTTTCTTGGGTCTACATCACAAAATGAGATTGTTTCCAAATATACAAATCATGACATCACAAAGTAAATTTACATTTTCTCTGAAATAGTTTGCCTTTTAAAGAAGCATGCATTAGACTATAATTAAAACATTTTCAATTCTTTGAAATATTTGAATTATGATTATAAAGCAAACATTAGAAAGGGGCAGAAAAAAGAAAGAAATTACTCCATTTTTAAGTAAAGCTTCTATAGAAACTGACTTGACATTTAAAAAACAAGAGCCTATCTTTGGGGTAGTGATCACAAAAATAACCAGTTAGTTACACTAGACTCTAAGAATCTAAATTACATTTAGAGAACACAAAAATAGGGGAGAAAAGATACAATAAGTATAAAATGACAAAAATAAAACAATGCAAAGGGAGAAAAAGTAAAAAGTTGGGAAGAAATCATAGGCTTCTAATATTTGGGCTGTGGCTCTGAAACTGTAAAAATTATTGTTTTTATTCATTTATGCATTTTCCAAATCATCTTTAGTCAGAAAGCACTGTAACTAAAAAAAAAAATTTTGAGAAAAAACCTTTTTAACATATCCTCAGTTATTTCAAATATTAGGTTGCAGGGCTAGTGATGGCTCGGTGGTTAAGAGTACTTGTTCTGCCAGGCATGGTGGCACACACCTTTAATCCTAGCACTGGGGAGGCAGAGGCAGGAGGATCTTTGTAAGTTCAAGGCCAGCCTGGTCTACAAAGTGAGTTCTAGGACAGATGGGGCTACATATAGACACTGTCTTGAAAAGACAAAAAAAAAAAAAAAAAAGAGTACTTGTTCTTCTTCCACAGGACCCAGGTTCAGTTCCCAGCACCCATATGGCAGCTAACAACCATCTGTAACTCAAGTTTCAGGGGACCTGACTGACACCCTCTCTGGCCTCCTCAGGCACTGCAGGACACAGGTGCACGTATACATATACAGGCAATATAAAAAATAAAAAACAAAAACATAAAAAATAAAATAATAAAATATTAGGTTGCTTAAGTATTTCATAGTCCATGTAAACCTTAGTAAAATATACACAAACACATTTCCTAACTTGCTGAAGATCAAACCCAGACCCTTTAGCCTGAGGTGGCTTGGAACTCCTACATAGACAAGGCTGGTCTCACTCTTGCAAGATCCACCTGTCTCTGGAATTAAAATGGCATGTTCTGCCATGCCCAGCTCTGAAATATACCTTTTAAAAACTGAATGACAGCTGGGCATGGTGGTACATGCCTTTAATCCCAGCACTTGGGAGGCAGGGGCAGGCAGATCTCTGTAAGTTCAAGGCTAGCCTGGTCTACATAGTGAGTTCTAGGCCAGCTGGGACTAAAGGGAGACCCTGTCTCAAAAAAAAAAAAAAAAGATAAAGGTAAATAAATAAATAAAAACTGAATGACAACAATGAGGATAAATTTAGGTGCATTTTAATATGCAGAGGAAAAAGTATATATCAAACTACAGTTTGCTCGAATTTTTTTCTTACCCCACTTTCTCTTTGTGAAATAGGCATCGGCATTAGGGTCATTAAAGTGTCTGCTCATCATAGTTTCTCCTCCAGCATGGAAATCATATGCAAACACAAGAGCTTAAAATAAAACAGAAACACTCATTACTGAAATATAGCTCTAGATAATGAAGCTTATCAGCAGTAGGACAATTACAGTACAAATTACGTACAAGGCTCCACAAATGCTTTAGTGGTAAATACTTCACGCAGGGTTACAATATTTGAGTGTTGAATTTTTTTCCACATATCAACCAATACCATGCACTTTGTGTTAACCAGACGAAAACCTGAAAAAGAAAATTTTCTACTACGGTAAACTGTGGCAATTCTTGATAAACATGAAAAACAAAAGTATATGATGATTGTAAGGTACTCATAACCAACTGGAAAGAAAAACACTTATTGTCCTTTAAATTTGTATGTTAAATAACTTACTATTTACAGGAAAGTTTAAATAACTTAGCCCAAGTAGCATAATCCTGAATAAAAGAAATTTTATATTTCTCACCATGTATCCTCCGAAGGCAATATGGCAGATCGTCCTTGCTATTTACAGCTTTGTAGCAAGATGTAATATATCCAAAATTACTTGATTTCTGTATCCGATTGGGGGGTGGCAGTGGTTCGAGAGGGAACAGGCTATGGTAGCTGTCAACTTCTGTGGGGACTGCTAGAATAAGTCACAGAAAGATCATTTAATTATAGGCACTCATAAATCTCTCAAAGTACTAAAGAAGCAATCAAGCCTTCTACAAACCACTTACAAATCACAACAGACTTGTACTATATAACAGTGCTAGATTTGTAACAATGATTAAAAAAAAAAAAAAAACAATGGTTTCCACATCAATAAAAATAGGTCTTAAAAAGCAGCCAAAGTTCATATATTCAAAACTATTTCTGTCTCTTTATAGAATAATAGTTGTTTTAGGGAAATGATTAGAAATGAGTTAATACATTAAATATTTCTTCTGGTATGAATAAAAATCAAGGTAGATTGTTTCTTTTGACATCTGATTTTGTGCAAAAAAAAATACTTAGATATGAATTATTTTTAAACCATAAAGAAACATGAAATAAGTCACATTAAATTAGGAAGTGTGCTCAGATATGTACATGTATATGTATGTGTATACCTACAGATGTGACAAATGGTATCAAAACTCTTAAAAACTCTAGTTCAAGTAAATGCAACTAAAGTGTTCAAAATGGGCTAGCTGGGTGTGGTGGCACACGTCTTTAATCCTAGCACTTGGGAGGCAGAGGTAGGTGGATCTTTGTGAGTTCAAGGCCAACCTGGTCTACAGAGTGAGTTCCAGGACAGCTGGAGCTACAGGGAGACCCTGTCTTGAAAAGACCAAAACAAAAGGGGGGGGGGGCTAAAACAAGTAGAAATGGTAAGTAATGATGAGGGATTAAACAACTGCAAGCAAGGCCCAGATAGGTCCTCTATACTCAGGCCAGATTTCATGTTGTGGGAGCAAAAGGTGAGCCACAGAGGGTGCAGATCAGCACTAAGACTGAAAGAGGTGTATTCCCACTGATCATGAAGAGACTTTAGGCAACACAAAGGCCAAACGATGGCCTATTACAAGTGTAATAGAAATTAAATCAAGAACATAATCAACTCACAATTCTATATTCATAACACTTTTGTACTATAACCACTTTCAAGCAAGTCGTACAGAGTTCTACAGATTACACCAAAAACGTTTGCTTTAGTGAAAGAACTAGGTAACATATTGTTTACAGGATACCTCTTAGATGTCTGGTTCTGTGGGATGTATTTTCCAACTCTGCAAACCATAGATAATTGATAAACTAAAAACTAAGTCTCTAACCAGGCATATTCTGTCCTGTCTAGTGGAGGGTTTGCTGACTTCCCTTGGTATTTAATATGCACTACATTGAATCTGGAAACTCCTTTGGGTTGCATGAACATTTTATCAATATTGCTTCTTCCAACTTACAAACAGGATATCCTTAAATTTTCAAATTCTTCCAGTGATTTCATGACAGAGACATTTCAATTATTTAGTTAAATGTATCCTTATAGTGGTTTGTGCTTTGCAAATTGGATTACTCCTTGATAAAACTAATTCAGATACCTCATTATTGGTAAATTTAAAATGTTACTGATTTCTGCATTTGATTTTTATAACCTATAACATGGCTGCATTTATGTGTTAATTCTAGCAGAATTTTTTGGTACAGACTTTGTGGTTTTCATAGCATTCCTACCTGCCAAGTAGTGGAAATTTGACTTCCACTTTTTAACTGGATGGTCTGTATTTCCTTCTTTTGCCTAACTGCTCTGGCTAGGGCTTGAAACACAGTGTTGAAGGACAGTGGTAAAAAGCAGCATCCTGATCTTATTCCAGACTTACAGAAAAAGTTTTCAGTTTTCCCCCACTTAAGCACTATGTTAGCTGCTGACTCATTTTTTATGTGCTTTATCAGGTTACAGCTATGTTCCTTCCGTGTCTACTTTATTTAGCTTTTGTAGTAAACGGATGTTGAATCTTACAAACAGAATTAACTATCGCTCTAGTCTTCTTTGTTGCCAGGCCAATTTAACAAATACACATAATTATTAAGGGGTGCCTAGATCACTTCTAGCGAGATAAAATGCTCAAGAGAAAATCAAATGGAAAATTTTCATCTAATGGTTGAATTCAACTTTGGAGCCCAATTCCACCAAGCTATATTTAAAATGATATGGAGAGCGGGGCGTGGTGGCGCACGCCTTTAATTCTAGCACTTGGGAGGCAGAGGCAGGAGGATCATTGTGAGTTCCAGGACAGCTGGGTTCCAGGACAGCTGGGGCTACAGGGAGACCCTGTCTCAAAAAAAAAAAAAAAAAGTTTTCCACTTTTGGGCTGGAGAGATAGCCTAGTGGTTAAGAACACCGACTGCTCTTGCAGAGGACCTGGGTTCGATCCTCAGCACCCACATGGCGGCTAAGAACCATCTGTAACTCTAATTCCAGGTGAACTCCAGTTCCAAGGGAATCCGAGACCCTCTTCTGACCTCCATGGCATTGCACGACATGGGTGCACAAACCTACATGCAGACAGTACATTCATACACATACAAAAATAAATAAAATAAAAAAAGAATTCTATAGTTCTTTTAAAAATAAAATAAAATAATATGGAGAGAAAGTGGAAGGGGGTGGGAGGGGCAGTTTAGTTTCTTTCCCCTCAAATACCATATTAAATGATAGGCTGGATAAAAGATCTTGTGTATGTAAAATTCACTCCAATAACTACTACAGGTCTCTCAATGTAGCACTATTAGCATCGTAGGCTCTCTCACTCTTTCCTGTGGAAACTGTCCTGCATGCTGTAGGAGAGTTAGCAGCATCTCTGGTCTCTGTCTTCTAGATGCCGGTAGAACAATGGTTACAGTGGGGCCAATCAAAATGGGGTTTGGACATTGCCAAAAGTTTCTCCTGGCTGAGACCCTATGAACTATGGGAAAGAGATTACAGAAATGGTTACAAGGTACTAATTTGATATAAGTATTTAGGGTGGAATATAAAGAAAAAAAAAGACACAGAGATTACTAGATGAGCCAACCTGAGATTTTAAGGTTAGTAAACTAGTGAACATAAGAAACAAAAAGGGGTTGGAGAGATAGCCTAGCAGTTAAGAGCACCGACTGCTCTTGCAGAGGACCTGGGTTCGATCCCCAGCACCCACATGGCGGCTGAAAACCGTCTGTAACTCCAATTCCAGGAGAACTCCAGTTCCAGGGGAATCCAACACCCTCTTCTGACCTCCATGGCATTGCACGACATGGGTGCACAGACCTGCATGCAGACAGTACATTCATACACATACAAAAATAAAATATTAAAAAAAAAAAAAAAAGATCACCAGGTGTGGTGGCACACATCTTTAATCCTAGCACTCACAGAACTCTTGAGTTCAAGGCCAGCCTGGTCTACATGAGTTTCAGGGCAGCTGGTGCTACAGGGAGACCCTGTCTCAAAAAGATGACTCCCCCCCCAAAATTAGCATTAAAGAAATCACAGGAAGAATCTTTTAATTTTTAATATGTTTATTATTTTTATTTTGTGTATATGAGCAGTATATTGCCTGCTTGTGTGAAAGAAAGTGCACCTGTGTCATACAATGCCTGCGGAAGTCAGAAAAGGACACTGGATCCCCTGGAACTGTATTTACAGATGGTTGTTAGCCTCCATGTGGAGGCTAGGAGTCAAACCCGGGTCCTCAGCAAGAGCAACCTGTGCTCTTAACCCCTGAACCATTTCTCTAGCCCAAGAATCTCTTAGAACAAGTTTGAGCTGGGTGTGGTGGCTCATGCCTTTAATCCCAGCACTTGGGAGGCAGAGGCAGGAGAGTTCAAGGCCAGCCTGGTCTACATAGTGAATTCCAGGACAGCTGGGGCTACAAGGAGACCCTGTCTCAAAAAGACAAAAACATGTTTGAACATAGATATACAGGATAAGATTAATTATAGTCTTTATTTTATTCAAATTATTGAACTATGTCCATGTATAGACAATGTGCTAGCTTCAGCTGTCAATTTGACACACCTAAGAAGGAAACTCAATTGAGGCATTTCTTACATTAGATTGACCTACTGCCATGTCTGTGGGGTATTTTCTTAGTTGCTGATTAATGTGTGTGGGGGGGGTCTAGCCCACTATAGGTAATGCCACCCCTGGTGTGGTCCTAGGTTGTATAAGAAAGCACGCTGAGCACAGGCCAGAGGAAAAAGCCAGTAGGCAAGGTTCTTCTATAGTTTTTGCTTTAGTTCTTGCGTTGGCTTCCCTTGATGATGGATTGTGAGCTTTAAGCCAAATTAACCCTTTCCCTCACATGTTGCTTTTGATCAGTACTTTATCACATCAAAAGAGAAGTTAACTAAAACAGACTACTTTCAATTAAAGGGTTATTCTTTAAAAAGTTACTAACAGGCACCTGCAAACTTAGCACTTCAACCTATATATAACAATATGTGGTGCTCTCTACCAACCTATGCCTTTCTTTTCTTTGCCTTCTCTACTTTTATACCTTTATTCATCTGTTTAATTACCTACCTAGATAACCAGTTCGAGAATGTATCATACGTGTGTGCATATATATGGTTATGATCAAACAAAATATCTAAATTTCAATCCTTTAACTTCGTTAAAAGGTGTAAGTTGTACTGAGTCTTTTCCAACTCATTTTTACTTTTATATTACTAACTCTTTTGTATTGTTGCCTATCAGTATGCTTTCCTCATTTAAACTGCTATGTCAGATTCCTAGTCATTGAGATAAGCAATAGGATTGTTCCATGTTTCTGCTACCGCATGCAGTGCTTTATGAATATCATATATATCTTCTAGTTAGTCTCTATCTAGAATCACAGGTAAAAGAATATAACATTTTAAAAAAACGTTACAAAATAGACAACAAAAATGGTTACACATTCACCTATTTATACTGTAACCAACAATGTACCTGAGAATATACAGCTCTATAACCTAACACTCTAAACTGGGAAGCTGGGTGCTGGAGAGATGGCTCGATAGTTAAGAGAACTGGCTGCTCTTACAGAGGAACTGGTTTTGGTTCCCAGTACCTACATGGTGGCTAATAACCATCTGTAACTTCAGTTCCAAGGGAAATGCATTCTTCTGGCCCCTGTGGGCACTGCATATATGGGTGCACTTAAAAAATAAAAAGGCAAACTATCAAATAATTTCCCACATATTTCTTTAATTACCAGTTTCTCTTGATATACTTTTGGTTATAAGAATCGTCCATAAAAATGCTTAGTTCACTTTTGGCATTTTTATTACTGATCTGCTTAATAAGACAACTTTTTCCCATTAAATGTTAATTATGTAGACTTGCACATATTTTCTTCCAGTTTTTGTTCCTCGTTAACAAGAGATATCTTTGGGTCATTTTAAAACTTTGAGTATGATTTATCAGTATTTCATTTTTGTGACCTAACCCCACCAGTACTAGGGACTGAACCCAGAATCTTGAACTTACTAGGCAAATACTCTACCCCTAAGCTAAATCCTCAGCACCAGTATTTTCTTTACAAGAAAAACCCCTTTGTTATGTTCAATAAATCTTTCCCTATTAAAATGTTTAATCTATTCATTTGTATATATATAGTAGGAGTTTTAAAGTTATTAAACATATGAGTTCTTAATCATTTTTTGTGTGTATGTGGCTTAAGATAGGATCCAGTTTTAGCCTCTCCATACATGAAACAAACCAAACCAAAAAAAAAACAAAACAAAAAAATGCTTCAGGCTGGCAAGACGGCTCAGCAGGTAAAGTGCTTGTCAGGTAAGCCTGCCAAACCAAGTTCAATCCCCAGAACTTGGGAGAGAACCAAATCCACAATGTTGTCCTCTGATCTCTACATTATACCTATACATCATTAAGCTTCTGAAGACAATAATATTCTAGTCCACAATAAACAAAATCCCCATGAATTTAAAAACTATCTAACCCCTCCCCCACTCCAGCTTCAGTTTCTTGAGACAGGGTCTCCCTGTAGCCCCACCTGACCTTGACCTCACAGAGATCTGCCTGCCTCTACCTCCTGAGTGCACACCAAGCCCAGCTTTCTCTTTTTTTATGAACTAGAACTAGAATACTGTCACATATAGGATGAAATAAATTAGATAATCCACAACATATTGAAATACTTCACAGCAATGCATAAAAGCATGTACTACCAAATGAGAAGGGCAACAGCCTTTAAGGGGAGGAAGAAGCTGAGTATGGTAGCTCCTTCCTGTAACCCTAACACTGGGGAGGCCAGAATTTCAGGTTAGCTAAGGCTAGATTGAGACCCTGTCTCCAAACATAAAAAGGAGGAGGAATCAAGACTCAAGATACATTTACCTGGCATATCTGCTTGATCAATTTGAGCCATTGTTATTAAATGTCTGTTGATCAGTTCCTAAGAAAAGACAACAAGTGTATTGATAACAGTAGCTTCTTAAACAGAAACAAAGCATCTGAAATTTAATTTCCCATTAAAAATAAGAATTACTTTTCTAGTATGCTTGTTTTTTAATACTTATATTATTAAATAGCATTTCTAAGATGCTAATATACATAAATTCCATTCCTAGATAGACTTACTTTCCATAATTAAGGTCATGTTTAAGTAGATGGGCTATAAACCAAAGCATAAGGCTGATTCCATAAATGAAAACAGATATCTACTACTACTAAGCTATCAATGAATTTATTCTAAAATCATTATTTGAAATTTGGGAATGTAGTTCAGTGGTAGTGTTTGTCTAGCATGCATAAGACTCTGGATTCTACCTTTAGCACTGCAAAAAGTGCATGTGTACACAGCACATGCATACACACATACACACAATTATACTAATAGAACCCAATTCTGCAAAATAAAACTATTTCTGGGCTGGAGAGATGGCTCAGCAGTTAAGAGCACTGACTGCTCTTGCAGAAGACCTGGGTTTGATTCCTAGTACTCACATGGTATGGCTAACAACCATCTTTAACTCCAATTCTAAGGGATCTGATGCCCTCTTCTGTCCTCTGATGGCACCTCATGACACAGGTGCATCCACCTACATGCAAGTATTATATTCATACACACAAAAATTATTTTTTAAAAATTTAAAATCAGAGAGTATCTAGTTGTTTATCAACAAATAAAACATGAAACAAGGGCATTGGATAGACAATTCAGCAGTAAAGAGTACTGGCTGCTTTTGCAGAGGACTCTGGTTCAGTTCCTAGCACCCACATGGTAACTAACGACCTACCATAACTCCAGGGGATCTGGTACCTTCTTCTGGCCTCCTCAGGCATTGCATGTGTTGGTGCTCTTACACACATGCAGACAAAAAACACTCACACAAAAAAATAAAATTTAAAAACTTTATAAAACCTACTTAATATGTAACTCCCCGAGTTGACCTCTTACTTCCATATGTACTTCCTGAATCATGAAAGCAACATGCACATATGAATGAATGTAAAAAAATTTTAAATAGTCTTTTCAACATAAAAAATATAAAGTACAGAAAGGCAGTTTATTTAAATAATAATTCTATAGCTTTTATTCTAATATATAATTATTTGAAATATTAAAATGGATTTTCTTTAAAAAAAAAAAAGTTCAGCACCCTCAAATGTCTGCCTTAGAGTGCCATGTGTGAGTAAGCAGAGTTGATCCAAGAGCACTCCTCTTTCTCCTGTTCTTCACCATTTTCCCACATACAGGAAAGCATACCTGTCGGAGTTCATCGGCCATGAAGAAAGAAGGTGCGTTTGCTTTAGGTTGCATATAAGCAACATGAGGTGCAGTTGGAGGATAAATATGATAGTTTGGAAATACCTAAAAGGGTGAGAAGGGGAATCAGGAATTTTTCTCAATTGATAAGCCTTTTTCCTAACAGTTTAATTTTTACATGATAGTGATAAATTTTTACACATTTTAAATCTTTAGATGATAGTGAATTAAACGCTTTAAGAATACTATTTTAAGCTTTTTTATTTTTCTTCTTTTTTCTTTTTTCGGTCTTTTTGAGACAGGGTTTCCCTGTAGTTCCAGTTGTCCTGGAACTTGCCTTGTAGATCAGGCTGGCCTTGAACTCACAGAGAGCCACCTGCCTCTGCCTCCCAAGTGCTAGGATTAAAGGCATGTGCCACCATGGCCAGTTTAAGATTATTTTCTAATTGAACTCAATTGCATGAATAGTATTTTAATAATTTTAAAAGTCTAATGAGAGAAACATTTCTTCAGAGATAATAAAAGGTCACCTCTAGTTAAGAAAGCAAATGACTTCCATATACAAACAGCACAGGTATTTTTAATAAGGGCATACAGTAGAGTGAGACAATGAACTAACATTGCTAAGGGGGCTCAAAATTTAATTGCCCATTTGTAGCTTTTGTGGCCAATGTAAGTTCAATGTTAATCTAGACACCTGTTAAATACTGCAAACTGCAAAAATTAAGGGAATCAGGGGATATGCCAAACCTCATCTTCCAAGCAACTACAGCCAAGTAGCTATAAGTGTTCCAGTTTCTTTTCCTCTATCACTCTATGTCCTTCTCTTTTTTCTTAGCACTTTTTCAAGTAAAATGGGGTTTGTTTCAGGTTTTCCTGCCACCTTTAGAAATTAATTTAACTGTTTTCATATATTTAGCTGTAGTTCCCTGTAAGGCCTGCAATAATCTGGACCTGCAGAGAATAATACTGCCCTTTTCTTGTCTTGGTTTCCTTCTATCAGCTGATAGTTTAACTATCTCAATGGTTGGAAGAGTAAAAATACTATAAAATGTCATATTCTATCCCATAAAAACAGTAAAGACAGCTTTGTGACTAACAAACCTCTCTGCAGATTAAGTTAATTTCTTTGTACAAATGCAATAAAAAAATACATAAAAATCTAAGTACCAAAAAACAGTAAACTGAGAGCGCAACTGAAAGAAACAATTCTCAACCTCAATTATCTACGCCCCCACTCATGTCCAAAAGCAAAATGAAACAAAACAAAAACCCTCATACAACAGGTATTTAAAGTATTTTATAGTATTTACAAGTTTTTACATTGAGGGAGTAAAGAGATGGCTCAGTGGTTAAGAGCACTGACTGCTCTTGCAGTAGACTCAGTTTTGATTCCTAGTATCATATGGCAGCTAACAACCAACGGTAATTCCAGTTCCAGGGGCCCCGACACCCTCTTCTGACCTCCACAAGCATTGCATTACACAGGTGTATACATACATGCAGGCAATATACTCATACACATAAAATAAAAATAATAAATCTTTAAACAAGTTTTTACATTGACCTCTCTGAAGGCAGTGGATACTACTCTCTTCATGTTATACACAGGGAAACCATCTCAGAAGTACAAAGATTCGAGAATGTCAAAACATGGCAAAACTAAGCTCCTTAAAATAACAGTTAACAAGGAGAAAAAAGAAACAAATTTGCTTTCTTGTCACTCAAATTATCTTTTAGTAAAACATTAAGTTTAATGAAAATAAATTATTAGTCTAATTTGAGAACCAAATTCTGCTTACTGAAACCCAGTACTTTCTTACTCAAGAGCTCTTTATTAATTTCTGATGAGCTTAAAAATACAAGTTTGAATGTAGACAAACAGTGGGGCTGAAAAGTGCACATTGTGTAACAGAACACGCCAGCCCCACCGCTCTTCTCCCTCTTCTGCTTCTCCTCTGACCTCTTGTCCTTTCTCCCTCTCTCCTGACATTGGCAGTTCTTTTCCCTGAAAAGAAATCTTTCTTCCTCTCTTGGTCTTTATGTTTTTGTTTTTCTTCAGTCTACCTCTTCTCATTTGCTTCATGATTCTTCTCTCTCCATTGCCAGTCCTTTGGCTGTTCAATCTCGGCTCCCTCTGGTCTGATATTTTCCTGCCTCAACAATGGCCCACACACTACAAGCTTTTATCACTATCCAGAAATCTAACCTTTCATTACCACTTAATCAGAGGCAAATTATTCATCAATTTGCTTTTAATAACTACTGATAAGATACAATCTACTTTCCTCATCTTCTTTCTAGAGGTAAACCTATCTAGTAATGAGAAACAAGTCAGAGAACATCAACTCTATATAGCTCAAGTATTATGTAAGCTTGCATTCAAAACAAGCTCCAAAGTACTAAAGCAAAGCATGAATATAATCTTATTTCCAAATGAAAACAGATTTGTCCAAGACAAAAAAGATTAGTTAAGCAAAATAAGAATTTGAATATATGTGATGAAAATAAATTAAATAAAATGCTTTTCCTATCACGATAAAAGCCTCCAATATGGGAATAAACATCATGAGGAAGCTCTCCTAATACTGTAATTTCCTCTTTAATGGACCCATACCATTCCAGTCAAAGGAGCAGGAGTTGTATCTGTATAGAAGTAAGTCGTTCCCCCAACAGTTTCCTTCTGGATCACCTGACCAGAAGATGGCGTCTGAGAAACAGGATTATTAACAGGTGTAGAGGCACTAGAAGGCACCATGTAACTTGCTGGATTTGGAGTGTGGCTTCTTCTTCTAGGAGCAGGAGATGTATGTGGAGTGATTTTGGGGGAATGGAGAGGGGAAGATCCAGCAGACAATGACATTCCTGAGGAAGATGAAAAAAAAAAGAGAGAGAGAGTCTTAGTGGAACACTGAATTGGACTTACAGGGGAAAAAAATCTAGAAAATAAAATGCAAACACTCAAGTGGAAGAAATAACAGTTTCAAGTGCAAAGAAAAAAAAACCTGCCTTTGCCTTACAAAAAGCTGTGATTAAAGAAAGTGCAAAAAAGAGTTTTCATCAAACACAGTCATTTCCAGTCTGTTCCATATCAAACTACAAACATCTATAGTAATAATCACTAGAGGTCTAGAAATTTATTAAAGGACAGACATAATGAAAAAAATACCAAAACTGAGACTCTGACTTTGATAACTTTTTCTTTTTACTTTCAAAAAATTTTAAACTGTTACTATTCCCCAAATAACACAAAATAATGGCATTTAAAAATTCAAACTAATAAACATATACTAAATTCCTTCAACTAAATACAAATAGCAAAATTTCTTGAAAAAGAAAAAAAAAATTCTAAGTTGAAACAAATGGTAGCTCACACACCAAATCCTTAAGTTGGCATAGTATACTACTGGTGCTTTTTTGTCTGTAACTCTGGACATAATGCTAAAACAACCAAAAATTGCTGTAGAAGCATGTCTAAGTTCAAGTTTTAGTCAATCACAACCAGTAAGAACCCACTGTGAATGAATCACCTCTACTATGAATGAACGGTGGAGAACGGAGCAAACAAATGTTTTTATCCTTCAGAACATTCCGTGCTAGCTGAGAAAACAAGACCAAGTCACACAAATGATTTATAAAACACTCCAACAGAAATTATATTGAAAAACACATACATAAAACTGTAGATGAAATTTAAATGAATTAAAGCCAAGTAATGTTAAGACGAAGGTTTAATGGAGTTGGCTAGTTTTGACCAGAGACTGAACAGACTATCTAGAACTATAATTATACTTCCTGAAAATGAACAATCTTATCTAGATACTGTTTTCTATTTGGAGAATAAACAGTCACAAGAAAAACAAAACAAAACAAAACAAACAAACAAAAAACCTGGGACTTTAGTTTCAATCTGTAGTATTTCATAAGACATCAAGACAATGTTTTCAGAAAACACAAAGGTTAACAAAAATAAACTTAAACCTAGAATATTGTATCTCTTCTCTGGCTTGCACATTGTGCTTCTTAAGAGCCTCAACATAATTATTTTATCTGATTTTTGGAGTACCTATAAGTAGATAAATGGGTCAAATTATCAGCACCAGAGCACAAATCAGTAAGTTTATGCCATTTAACCAATGACACAGGTACACAGTTGACAGCAGAGCCAGGACTCAAATCTAAGACTTCAACTTTCCAAACTAGTATTCTTTACTGCCACAACCCAGTCTCTACCGCACTGACACTGAAACAGGCCAGACATTTTCAAATATGCCTTCTATGCATCTAACAGAAACTTTAAAAATCTCTAACATTAAAAAAAAAAGTTATAAGGCCCAGGCATGGTGGCACATGCCTTTAATCCCAACACTCAGGAGGCAGAGGCAGAGGTAGAGGCAGAGGCAGAGGCAGGTAGATCTCTGTGAGCTCAAGGCCAGCCTGGTTTACATAGTGAGTTCCAGGCTAGCTGTGGCTACAGGGAGACTCTGTCTCAAAAAGACAAAAAAAAAGTTATGAAGACAAGTTACCATGCTAAGACGTCAGCCCAATTTTAATTTTGTTTTGTAACTGCTCCAGGTTTAACTTTTATCTTCCTCTGTATTTATACAGTTAATTGCATGTTAATCTGCATAGGCCTATTATACTATTTCACATAAATATTATATATACTTACCTATTATGGAATGTACTTAGTTTCCCCTAAAGCTAGTTTCTAAGTCTTCCTGAGATACAACTGATAGAAGTTATTAAAGATGAATAAGTTAGTTTACTTTCAATACATTAGCAGCAATAGCAATACCTATACTATAAATCTTGCTCCTTTCCCTGGATTAGGCACTAATATACAAATGTTCATATCCAGGCCACATCATCCTCATAACCACTCTGGGAGGTAAGTATATAATATTCATTTCACAGGAGAGGAAACTAACTTAAAGACCAAGAGATTATTTTAAGGACTAAACAGAGATTAATAGAAAAGAGAGTTTAAACTAAACTCAGATCTGTTTGATTCCAAGGCTACTGTACTCTGATTCCAAAGTCTCATATGACAAAATAGAAAGAGAACATGTGGTAGCTTAAGTGTGATTACTTAGGCTACATAGAGAGGGGAAGATAGAGCTAATGTGATGGGAAAAATTCCAACCCCACAGTAGGTATAAAAAAGAAGGAGAAAAGACCAAATAAATAAATAAATAAATAAATAAATAAATAAATGATAGAATCTCTCTTTAGGACTAAATAGATCGCCAAAAATAATCTGATGTCAGTTAAGAAAAAAATTTATATATGGTGGGGGGAACTTATATAATGTCAAGACTTCTCTTATAAAGCTAGTAATAAAATTACCTACTGAATTACTAAGACAAAAAATACAGTCAAAAGAGGAATAGCTAGAATAGCAGATTATTAAAGATCTGTGTGAAATCTCCATGTATATGCTTAAACAAAGATGCTCTGTGCCCATTATTATAATACCATAATATACTGATAAGTGAACCCACACAACACTAAATTATAAACACCATGAAGGAATAGTGCATACTACATAAATAAGTAGTAAAAAATAAGAGTGCTGAGTTATAATGAATAGACTTCATTCAAATCAAGGGAAGATGATTCAAAGTTAATAACCCTTAGATAAACGCACACCTGTAATCCCAGCACAGATGAAACAGAAGCAGGAGGATCATGCCAAGATTGAGGGCATCTTAAGCTACAAAGTGAATTTCAGGTTGGCCAGGACTAATACCAAAAGAGCAAGACACTGTCTCAAAGAAAACCTTATTTTATTAGTTTTATTTATGTGTATGAGCATAGGTACCCCACATGCATGAATGGCCGCAGAGATCAGAAGAGGTCATCAGAGTTCATGGAACTAGAGTTACAGATGGTAGGTGCTAGGAACTGAACCCAGATCCTCTGCAAGAGCAGCCAGTACTCTTAACCACTGAGCTATCATTCCAGCCCTGAGAAAATATTATTATTATTAATCTCAAAAAGAATTCTTAGTTTAAAATGACATTTTTTTCATTGCTCGTTAACCACAGGAATATTTACCTAAAGGACTTTCAGACTTCATTTGATACAACAAACTGAAGGCTTTCTATTAACAATGGTGCATGACAAATATAATAGAAATTTTGCTTCATTAGAAATTTTATCTAACAAATGAATATTAGCCTATAAATTCCATTTTTTCTTATGTAGGACAAGGCTGTCAGTGGTTATTAGAACACCCTGGAATAAACTGGATTCAGTCAACAACACTGTATCAAACACAGAAACTAGCATATAAAAAAGATCAAAAAAGACAATCTAGAAAATGAACTATGTATTTAAAATACCATAGATTAATAATATTCAATTCTATGCTTTTGTATTTTTTGTTATATGTGAGGTCACATATAACTGCAATATAACTTCTTAAGTAACTATTCAAGATGAGAAATTAAGAATTGTATGAACAAATTAACTGCTTTAGGGTCCCTGGAAAATGCTTCTTGAAAGTACTCAATTCAAATTAAAGTGAGCAGTAATATAAGAATATCCAGTGGAAGAATTGACCAGAGCAAAATAACAATAAGAAATGAGAAACAGGCCAGAACGGTGGTACATGCCTTTAATCCCAGCACTCAAGAGGCCAGCCTGGTCTACATACTGAGTTCCAGGCCAGCTGGGGCTACAGGGAGACTCTCTCAAACACACACACACACACACACACACACACACACACACACACACACACACACAATGCTAATCCACAGAGTTAAAAGTATCATTGTTTTTAGATAACAGAATTCTGTTTCTAGAAATCTTAAGAGAAGCAAACAAAAATGATTCTTGCAAATACTGAAAAAAATGATCAAACTAAATGATCACGAAGTTAATATATATCGAATCAACATCCCCTTGAAATAGAGACAATTAGTTTGGATAATACTATTTCTGGAAAACAATACAGATATCCCTTCTCAATTCCTGATCAATATTATAAATATTATAATATATAATAGTGCAAGATAAAATCTACCACCTAAAATTTTAAAAGTATAATTGACACAGTAAAGAAAGAATCTTGGGCCGGGTGCGGTGGCGCACGCCTTTAAGCCTAGCACTTGGGAGGCAGAGGCAGACGGATCTTTGTGAGTTCAAGGCCAGCCTGGTCTACAGAGTGAATTGCAGGACAGCCAGGACTACAGAGAGACCCTGTCTCAAAAAGACCAAAAAGAAAAAAAAAAAAGGAAAGAAGGAAAGGAAAGAAGAAGGAAAGAAGGAAAGGAGGGAAAGGAGGGAAAGGAGGGAAAGGAAGGGAGAAAGGGAGAAAGGGAGAGAGAAAGAGAAAGAGAGAAAGAGAGAGAGAGAATGAATCTTGGAAAAGATGTACCACCAATGAACACAGAACAAGAAAATTTCTACCCACCAGCCTATAAAATGAAAAAGTAAAGTTACTTGTAAAGAGGAGGGTAAGGGGGATAGATTGAAGGACACGAACCTTAATTACTCTGACTTGAACATTATACACTATGCATATATTGAGCTATACTGCATGTTTTAAGTATGAACAAATATTACATGCCAAAGATTAAGTAAATGAGAAGCAGCAACCCAATGCATGATTCATGTTCCATGCACTGGTATAAAAACATTTCCATAAGACTACATCTATAGGAATGCAATGAAAATTTAACACCAAATTTGACTTACTCTGGATATCAAGGTGACAGAATCACTAAAGCAACTGCAATGGATACTTCTATAAGCCAAGAGAACACAGATGTGTTCCCTAGACAACAACTCCACATAAGAACTCAACCCTGGAGTGGCACACACCAAAAAAAAAAACCCAGTTGAGGAGCAGAGGCAGGAAAAGTAGTTTAGGGCTAGCCTGTGCTACACAGCAAGACCCTGTTATAGAAATAAAAGAACAAAACTAAACTACAATGTATAATATATTTGAAAATTCACCCACTTCACAAAGTACTCCAAATAATGGCACAAAGAAGACTGGAAAATATATTCATTATTGAAATGAAGATTATAAAAGAAGTAATGAAACACTGCTAAGAACAAAGTATTTGTTATTTAAATAGAGTGAACTAGATTCTGTAAGAGCTAAAATTAATAAGCATTAAAATTAAAAACCCTCAACAGGTGAGTTAAACTATAAAGCATAATCAAAACAAAAAAATAATAAAACATAAGGAGGAGCTAAGATTACCCTAGGAATAAAATTTAGAAAATATCACTAAAAGACACAAAAACCAATACACCATAAACTAAGATTAAGAGTTCTTGGGGGCTGGAGAGATGGCCAGTGGTTAAGAGCACTTGCAAAGGACCCAGGGTTCGAGTCCCAGGACCCACATGGCGAACTGTCTTTAGTGCCAGGCGTGGTGGCACATGCCTTTAATCCTAGCACTCAGGAGACAGAAGCAGGAGGATCTCTGGGAGTTCAAGGCCAGCCTGGTCTACAGAGTGAGCTCCAGGCCAGCTGGGACTAAAGGGAGACCTTGTCTCAAAAATACAAAAAATTACAAAAAAAACAAAAAGAGTTCCGAACAGAAAGACAAAAAATAATGAAGAGACATATTATTGGGGGAGGGGAGACCCTATAAGAACTGGAGAATGTACTGGGACCCTTGAAATTCAAAATCTGTGAAAGAGAGAAAAATAAAGGCAGTTTTAGGGCTTTTTACTCATGTTTCCTAGGTGAAAAACAATTCAACAATCAACTTAGAAAAAGAAAATTATGGGGCTGGAAAGCTGGCTCAGTGGTTAAAAATACTGACTGCTCTTGCAGAGGACCTGGGTTTGGTTCCCAGAACCCACATGGACCCTAACAACCATCTGTAACTTCAGCTCCAGAGGATTTAATGCCCTCTTCTGGCTTAACTGGGCACTTTATGTCACAGGTCCACTTACATACATGTAGACAGTAGCATTCATAAACAAAAAAAAAATAAATAAAATATATATTTTTAAAAAGGCATGGAAGGTTAAGAATGGGTGGGGGGTAAATCTGAGTATTTAAAAAAACAGTGTGAGATAGTTTAAAGACTAAATGTAGATAAATTCTAGAAAACTAATACTGAAAAAGGCAAAGAGACTCAAAATAAACAATTTTTTTATCAGCTAGCAATGTTGCTCAGTGGTAGACTGATGGCTTGGTATGCACCAATCCCTTGGTTCTATTCTTAGCACTGAAAACAAGTGGGGGGAAAAAGAAGGAAAGTTTTTCTTATATTTGATACTTAGGAAAGCATGCAAAGTAAAAATCTAGGGGTAACCACCACATAAAACAGAAACAAGGCAGGTATGGTGGGACATACCTGTAATCTAAGCACTTAGGAGGGCTGAAGCAGGAGGATCATGAATTGGAAGACCCTGCACTGTTGGTAAGACAGTCAAAAAAGTAATGAAAAAGAAACAAAAAGTTACACACTATCAATTTTAGACCAGTTGCAAAGCAGATTTTTTTTTAATTTTTATTTATTATTTTTTTTTATGTGTATGAGTGTACTGTCTGCATGTAAGTAGGTGCACCTGTGTTGTGCAATACTGCAAAGGTCAGAAGAGTACGTTGGATTCCCCTGGAACTGGAGTTAAAGATGGTTCTCAGCCATCATGTGGGTGCTGGGAATCGAACCCGGGTCCTCTGCAAGAACAGTTGGTGCTCTCAACTGGTGAGGCATCTCTCCAGCACTGCAAAGCAGATTAAAAAAACAACAACAACAAAAAAAAAAAACTATAGGGGGCTGAAAAGGTGGCTCAGAGATTAAGAGCAGTGGCTGCTCTTGCAGAAGACCTGAGTCCAAATCCTAACATCCACATGGCAGCTAACAACTACCCATAACTACAGTTCCAGGGGATGCAATGCCCCTTTCTGGCCTTTAGGGGCAAAGCATGATGTGGGTGTACTTACATACATCCAAGCACAACACTCATACAAAAAAATAAAAACAAAGTTAAAAAAAAAAGCTAAATGTGAGATAATTAAAAAGTTTAAGAAATGGCCAGGCATGGTGATACATGTCTTTAATCCCAGCATTTGGGAGGCAGAGGCAAGTGGATTTACATGAGTTCAAGGCCAGCTGGGTTTACATAGAATTTTCCAGGTCAGCTGAAGCTATAGGGAGACCCAGTTTCAAAAAGAGCCCCCCCACAAAGTCAAAGAAGTGAACAGATGCAAGCCTTTATGACCTTCGGTTGAGCAATGATCTTGACATCCAAAGAAAAATATATTTAGGTGTTGAAATTGGGATTAATAAGAACTTACACATGCTTGTATTTTGCAGGGAACTAACACAGTGAAAACACAACATATAAATTCCATGACAATAATTGCAAATCACATATTCAATAAAGGTCTAGTATGGTGAATATAAGGGAATGCTTTCAACTCAATAAAAACAACAGAGTTAAAAACTAAGCAATTTGTGGGCTGGAGAGATGGCCTAGCGGGTAAGAGCGCCGACCGCTCTTGCAGAGGACCCAGGTTCGATCCCCAGCACCCACATGGCGGCTGAGAACCGTCTGAAACTCCAATTCCAGGAGAACTCCAGCTCCAGGGGAATCCGACACCCACTTCTGACCTCCGCGGCATTGCACGACACGGGTGCACAGACTTGCATGCAGACAGTACATTTGTACACATACGGAAATAAATAAAAATTAATAAAAAAAATTAAAAAAAATAAGCAATTTGAATAAACATTTCTTCAAAGACAACATACATATGCTCACAAGCACATAGTAAAGACAGTATCATTAGGGACTTGAAAATCAGAACCTCAATGACATACCACTTCATCACCATTCGAATGTTTCTAATTATCAAAAGCATGATGATAAAAACTATTAGTAAAGAAATGAAGAAACTGGAACTTGCATTTCTGCTGGCAGAAACATTAAATGGTGTAGCTGTCTTGGAGAAGTTTTTAGAAGTTTCTCGAATTAGTAAACAGAGTTATTGTATTGTCCTGGAAATCCCAATACTATTTCCAAATGGAAGCAAAGAGATATATAAATATAAACATGAATGCTCACTGTACATTTACATAATTGCTAAAAAGCAGAAACAATCCAAATGTCTACTAACTGGTAAATGAAAAATGGTTTGACTATATATTAGATTATCAACCCTCTGCTACATACAATGTGAACCATAAGATTAAGTAAGTGGGGGAGGGGGCTGAAGCAATGGCTCAGTGGTTAAGAGCACTGGCTGCCCATACATACAAAATAAAAATAAATATTTCAAAAAAATTTTAAAGGACATTAAGTGAATGAAGGTGGAATACATAAAGGCCATGTAATACATGATTCCATTCATAAAAAGTGCATAGAATCAGCAAATCTATAGAATCAGAAAGCAGAGCTGTGGTTTTCAGGACTGGGGAAGAAGAGCAGTGGTGATAGTTGTACAAGCTTGTGAATACACAAAAATAAAGTGAAGAGCACACGTTTAAAAGATGAATTTTATATGTGCAAGTTAATCTCAACAAAAATACTCAAATCACTGTTGGGAAGAGTCAAAAACTCGATAGGAGGGGGAGAGCAGCAATGAAATAAAACAATAAAATACACCCCCACACACACACCCAAAAAAAACCCACACACGCCTCATGTATATTAATCTAGTAATAAAAAATAAAATAAGCATCAACTTACTTACAAGTAAGTAGACTTTGGAAAAACAAATTCTGGTAGAAAAGTTAATTTGAACAAAGGAAATATCTAGACTTATCTGTTATTCAGATGACAATTCTACCCTAAACAAACCTGAAATTATCAACTATTTCAGTAAAAATATCAAGATTAAGAAAAAAAAATAGGGCCAAGGCTGATGGCGCACGCCTTTAATCCCAGCACTCAGGAGGCAGAGGCAGATGGATCTCTGTGAGTTCAAGGCCAGCTGAGGCTACAGGGAATCCTCATTTCAATGAGAAAAAAACAAACAAACAAACAACAACAACAACAACAAAAAAAAAAAACAAGAAAGAAAGGTCAAGTTATTTTTTATCTATGGAAAAGTATGCATTAAGAATACTCAGAACCAGGGGCTGGAGGGATGGCCTAGCGGTTAAGAGCGCTGACCGCTCTTGCAGAGGACCCGGGTTCGATCCCCAGCACCCACATGGCGGCTGAGAACCGTCTGTGACTCCAGTTCCAGGAGAACTCCAGTTCCAGGGGAATCCGAGACCCTCTTCTGACCTCCGCGGCATCGCACGACACAGGTGCGCAGACCTGCATGCAGACAGTACATTCATACACATAAAAATAAATAAATAAATAAATAAAATAAAAATAAAAAAAAAAGAATACTCAGAACCAGACTTGAGAGGCAGAGGTAGGTGGAACTCTGTGAATTCAAGGCCAGCCTGGTCTACATAGTGAGTTCCAAGCCAGCTGGGACTAAAGGGAGACCCTGTCTCAAAAAAAAAAAGAATACTCAGGAAACTTTCTCAAGAAAAACAAAAGAAAAAAAAAAAAGAAAACTAGAAAAAAGGGAGGAAAAAGTGAGATTATTAACCATTAGTAATATTAAAAGATCAAAACTACAGCAGTAAAGATTTTTGACAAAGGATTACAGAAATACATCAAAGCAACATAACAGGGCTCCAAAACTGAGTTCAAATGTGTATGAAAATAAATATAAAATAAAGGCTGGCCATCAAACTTCAGAGAAGATGGACTAAAGAGTCAGAAGTGACAACCTGCTAGGCACTGCTAAGTCACTCAGTAAGTAAAAGATATAAAAATATAAACAGGTGGTTACTTAGAAAGAGCACCTAAAGTAGCTCTCCTTTTTCATTATCATAATCACATAAATTTCGGATGAATATTTAAGAGTTTAAATTGAAAGGAACAGACTCTTACACTATTTTTTAAATGTTATTTGTAAAGATATAAAATCCATGTAAATAAATGTTAACTTTTTCAAAAAGAGGCATTTGCAACACTTTTATAAAATAGTTTTCAAAAAATTATTAGAAAATGCGAAGTAACCAGAAGAAAATAATTAAATTATACAACAAACTAGTTTCATAGAAAAGAAAATGCCTCAAAAATACAGGTATCTTTATGTACCAATAAAAAAATAAATTATTACTTGTGTGTGATGTGTGTTTGTGTGCACCTGAATTGTGTGGAGGCCAGAGGTCAATGTCATGTTTTCTTCTATCACTCTCCATGTGTGAAGAGCAGAAGGCAGCATCAGACTGCCTGGAGCTGCTGGAGTCACAGCAGGCTATTACCCGCCTAGGGTAGGTACTGGGAACTGAATTCAAGTCCTCTGGAATAGCAGCACATGCTCTTAACTGCTGAGCCACCTCTCCAGTTCCCTCATTTTTTTTTGAAACAGGGTCTCTCACTGACACTGGTGCTCACTGATTGGCCAAAATGACTGACCAGCAAGCCCCTAGTATGTGCCTCTGTGCCCCTCTTTTTGAGGATCCAAAGTTAGATCCTCAAGCTTGCACAAAAAGCATCTTAACCAGCCAGGCGTGGTGGCGCATGCCTTTAATCCCAGCACTTGGGAGGCAGGGGCAGGCAGATCTTGGTGAGTTCAAAGCCAGCCTGGTCTACAGAGCAAGTTCCAGGCCAGCTGAGACTAAAGGGAGACCCTGTCTCAAAAAGACCAAAAAAAAGCATCTTAACCACAGAGCCATTTCTTCAACTCCAAGAAATGGAAATTAAAACGAGCTTATCCCTGATCTCTTCTCAGATTAGTAAAGATAATAAAGGTTTAATGTAATGAGGGGCTGGTAGTAGCACTTGCATGATGACTTGAGTTCCATCACCCAGGACTCACATAACTTCTTGACCAGTTGCTGCAACCTCCATTCATAATTCAACTTTCTATTTACAGTAGATAACTATGCCTTATTTCTCTCTGTATTCCCATCAAAACATGTAAGTTGTACAATGTAATCACAAAATATTTTTATTAAGAAATCCATACAGAGGTAAAATTCTCTTCTCTGGTAACCAACAAAAGGACACTAAATTTATCAATATTTAAATTCTGCAGTACTCTTTTTTTTTTTAATTTATTTTTCGTATGTGTATGAATGTGCTGTATGCATGCAGGTCTGTGCACCCATGTCGTGCAATGCCACGGAGGTCAGAAGAGGGTCTCGGATTCCCCTGGAACTGGAGTTCTCCTGGAATTGGAGTTACAGACGGTTCTTAACCGCCATGTGGGTGCTGGGGATCAAACCCGGGTCCTCTGCAAGAGCGTCAGTGCTCTTAACCGCTAGGCTATCTCTCCAGTCCCTCTGCAGTACTCTTTAGTGATGAAAAAAACCCCAATTCTGAGCACCTTCCACACATTCAGAAAGTCACTAGAATTCCTAATACTCAGCACACAGTTGCACTCATGGCTAAGATTTTTATCACTGTAGTACAGTAAATATGCATAACCAAATTGTAAGAGAAAAAGACACAGGTGCCACCTGAAAGAAGTCATAGTAAGGCCTTTGGAGTATACTCTGCACCCAGAGTGTGTATAAATTATACTCCCAGGACAAACCTATCAAAGACTGGGTGCTCAAGGTTTCTTACCATGGACTAGTCATGTAAGCATCCTATCCTAGCACAACAGAATTCTGAAATTCTGGAAGGAAATAGGCTGTATAGCATAAACACCACTGCACAAGAGTTTCAACACAACCAGTTAGAGAAGAGTGACAATTACAAGCAGCCCTTCTGAGGATAGCACTCTGGCCTGATAACTCACTTTTTGCACAGATAACTTGAACTGTCACTATCATGGAGACCATTTTTTCCTAACTGCTCTATAGTGACTGCTATAGAGAAGCACAAGAACAAATGTTCCAATTTTCTGATCTGACAATAAGCTGGGGATATAGTTTGGTGGTAGGATGCCTGCCTGTTGTCAGTACAAGATTCTGCATTAAAAAAAAAAAAAAAAAAAAACCAACCAAGATCCTGTGTTCACTTCCCAGGACAACAGGCACACACACAAAAGCCAAAAACTATGGCAATGGATTCATACTGACTCCATTACTTCTTCGTCACATACATTTAAAAGAGTTGTGCATGTAGCCGGGCGTGGTGGCGCACGCCTTTAATCCTAGCACTTGGGAGGCAGAGGCAGGCAGATCTTTGTGAGTTCAAGGCCAGCCTGGTCTACAGAGTGAGTTCCAGGACAGCTGGGGCTACAGGGAGACCCTGTCTCGAAAAGACAAAAAAAAAAAAAAAAAAAAAAAAAAAGAGTTGTGCATGTGTGTGAACATGTAAAATATACATATCATTGCTTAGATATAAAACAAAAATAAAATATAGTACATGTAGGAAGGAGCTGAACCTGTGTACTTTATCAACTATTACCTGGAATCTAAGTCACCAGATAACACACAAAAAGCCAGCTGGGCACGATGGCATATGCCTTTAATCCCAGCAGATTAAGGCCAGAGATCAAGGTCAGGCTGGTCTACAAACCAGAGTTCCAGGCCAGCTGAAGCTAAAGGGAGACCCTCTCAAAAAGACCCCCCCAAAAAGCTGTATGTAAGATTTAAATTCTGAATATTAGATAGATATGGTCATATTTTACCTTTAGTATAATGGAATTTATAGACATGATTCAAGTTCACAATTTAAATATTTGAAGTATATGGAAAAAATGTAGCTGTAATAAATTCCTAGCCTTTCCCACAGAGTACTAGCTATTAAGATCTAGGCTAGTAAAAAAGTTAAATTAAAAAAGTTACTTGCAATTTCAGTATCTTGAACTTACTTATAGCCATTATCATAGAAAATGTAGTTCTAAAAAAATATCCCTTGGAAGCAATCTGAAGGATGAATGGGATGGTGCATGTCTGTAATCCCATCACTAGGGATGTGGAGGCCGGAAAATTGAACTCACAAAACTCACTTTTGAAGACGAGGCTGGCCTCAATCTCAGAGATCCACTTGCCCGTACGTCCTCAGTACTGGTATTTAAAGGAGGATGGCAACACTCCCTGACTCAAGAAATATCTAAGAAAATATAATTAAGATAAATGTAACCTTAATGCTTGGGAGGCAGAGAGGCAGGAAAATGTAGAATCTGAGGTCATCTTTCCCTACAAAGTGAGTTCAATCAAGGAGGACCTAGGCTATGAAAAATGGTAAAAATAAGATCTTGTCTCAAGAAAACAAAAACATAAATGTATATATGCACACAGCATATACATATGCTATATGCTTATAAAAACTAATTCTAGGGGTAGAGAAGTGACCCATCCGTTAAAATGCACTTGCTCCTCTCCTCTTCCAGGGGACCTGATTTGATTCCCATCACTCACAACTGTATGTGACTATACTTTCAACGGATATATTACCCTCTTCTGGCCTTCTAGAGCACCCATAAACATGTGGAGTGCGCACACACGCGCACACACACACACACACACACACACACACACACACACACACAAATAAACCTTAAAAAAAGGGGGAGGGAGATGCACTGGCCTAGAGCTTGCAAGGCCCTGGTTTCTGTTACCAGAACAATCTCAAAACTGGGGTAAGAGAAACTTTAAATGATGTTTATTCAAGTATTATTATGGGAGGGGGTAAAAATACATTCTAAGTGATACTTCATGATGCCAAACATCTTTTCTCACCAATAGAGTTATTTGACATAGTTTAAAATATGTTGTTGGGGCCGGGCGTGGTGGCACACGCCTTTAATCCTAGCACTCAGGAGGCAGAGGCAGGCGGATCTTTGTGAGTTTAAGGCCAGCCTGGTCTACAGAGTGAGTTCCAGGACAGCTTGGGACTACAGGGAGACCCTGTCTCGAAAAGACCAATAAACAAATAAACAAACAAACAAACAAACAAATAAATAAATAAATAAATAAAATATGTTGTTGGAAGACAATAACTTTGCTTAAAAGAAAATGGATTTCTTATATCCTCCATTTTGTTTTGTTTGGGGCTTATTTGATTCACTATATATCCAAGGATGGCCTTGAACTCTTTATTTAACCTAGGTGAACATCAAATTCATAATAATCTTCCTACCTCAGCCTCAAGATTTTTTTTTCTTTTGTTTGGGGGGGAGGGGGAGTCTTCTTGAGACAGGGTCTCCCTGTACACCCACCTGTCCTAGAACTATGTAGACCAGGCTGGCCTTGAACTCACAGAGATCCACCTGCCTCTGCCTCCCAAGTGCTGGAATTACAGACATGCACCACCACGTCCGGCATGCCTCAAGATTTTTATGCTCATCTTTTGAGTAACCTTGAGTATGTATTTGTTTTAACAAAATAACCATTATTAGAATAAATTTAAAAGTTCTAATTTTAGAAATCCTTAGTCACTATTTATAATAGTGAATAATATTCACTATTCACAATAAATGCCCTACTGAGGCACCATTAGAATCAAGATTACAATAACAAAACTACAAATGAGAATCCAATTCACAAATTTGCCAATAATTTAAAGAGAATGTTTTAAAATTTCCAGTTTTTAAGTACAAGATAAATGAAGCTTTTTATACATTACTCAACTAGAGCTGTGCATAGTTTAGGTTTCATCAGTAAGTAACAGAAATGAGCAGGCCACTTAGGTGCTAATTTGGGCAGTGACCTAACTCTATTGAATTTAACCTAAATTTACATCTTTAATGATTTTATTCAACAATAGACTTAAAAGGAAGTTATAGTACAAAGGAGAAACATCATTAAATGCAAAAGCACTGCTATGCTGTTTGTTTGTTTGTTTTTGTACCTTTTGTATCTTTTGAGAGTACTTTTTGTATCTTTTGAGTATCTTTTGAGACAGGGTTCTCAATCACTATGTAGCCCTGGCTGACCTGGAACTCACTATGTAGACCAGGATGGCCTGGCAGGATTAAATGTGTACACCACCACTACTACCCCTGCAAAAGCATTGTTAAATTTCAGAATATAACCTAAAATATCAAAGTTATAGGAGACTAAAATGGCCAGTTTAAAACACTGACCTGTTACAGTGCCTAGTATTCAACAGCAAGCCTGAAAATTAGATACTTTTGGTCCTGAAAGTTGGGGTACTAGGAAAAGAAATACATTACTGTGAAGCTTCATGTTAAGTGTTACAGATAAGAATGATTCAGAGGACCTGAAAATTTAAAAAGAATGGTCCTTAAGAGTCAGGTGTGGTGGTGCATGCCTTTAATCCTAGCACTTGGGAGGCAGAGGCAGGTGGATCTCTGTGGGTTCAAGGCCAGCCTGGTCTACAGAGCGAGTTCTAGGACAGCTGGGTTAGCAGGGAGACTCTATCTCAAAAAGAATAAATAAATAAATAAATAAATAAATAAATAAATAAATAAGGTCCTGAAAAATGTGAACAATACTGGGTAAATGTTTGGATCATTTCCCCACTAAATGAATTAAAATCTCCCCCGCAACCAAAGGCTATCATTAAATTAATAAGCTACATTTTATTTAAAAAATAAATACAGCTAGGAGTGGTAGCATACACTTTTGATTCCGAGATTCAGTACGCAGAGGCAGGTGAATCTCTGTGAGATCAAGTTGAGCTCCAGGCCAATTGGGGCTACAGGCAGACCCTATCTCAAATCAATTAATCAATCACCTTAGAAACTAAGAATATATCTTGATTGTGGTTTTGGTCACTTTTCTATCCATAGAACTAATGGCAATATTTTAAGATCTTGCCACAGTTGGTATTTTACTAAATTTTTAATTATGAACATTTTGCCATTCTTCTTAAAGCTACCAGAAGGGGTGAGAAAAAGAATGTTTTTGAAAAATGGACACAAATGGATTAAGTCAAGCACCATATACATGTCTTAATAGTGAATCTAACTAAAGGGCAAAATGTACAAAATAAAACACATTAACCTACCACCAAAGAGTATCAATGAAATTAGTAAGAAAAACCCAAGATAATACTAGTTTTAGTTCTAATTTCTTTATTCCATAAAATTCAGTTTTGCACAATTCTTTAAACTGGCCATGCTCCTGGTCATAATAATGCAACTAACAAAAGCCAAAGGAGAACTACATAGAAACGCACTTGCTTTACATCCAATTTTTCAAACTGCCATGTTGGGTGACTACTGACACCCATAGCAATAAATAATATTTAAAAGAAACTACCCATTTTAATCTATTGGCCAAGTAAAAAATTTTCACAATTCCTCTACCTTTTAAACCACACTACCTTTCAAATAACTAATATAAAATTACTCTAATTTATGGTCTATTTTTAAGTCCTCAAAACAATAATCCAAAAGTATCTCTATATAATTTGGGAGCTAAGAAATTAAGGTTTAATTTTTTTCTTTCTGTAGCATTTTTAATTTTCAAATTAAAAATACATTTAATAAAATGCATATAATCTCATTTCCTTAGGAACTGATAGAACTATAAATTTTAAGGTAAAAATTACCTCATTAATATTTAACAATTATCAAAAAGCACAATGAAATATTAGCCATAGTCCAATCTGATGAAAATATTTACTAATCAAACCATATCTCATTTAATCCTAAAAATTTCAAGCCACAAATGCATACCAGTACCAAAGGGTTTATTTAGGACAAAAGCTTTTAACTCCGTGTGAAAAAAGGGTAATTTGGATTCTTAAGTTAGCCGCCAAAACCCTATGCTGACCTCTCAGGATGTATAATTCCAATTTCTTCACTTTACAGAATTGTTCCATGATATTGGATATAAAATGAAAACAGAGTCAATAAGAATATTAATTGCCAGAATTGATTGCTTCACAAACCCTGTTTTCACAACAGCAACCCCTTATCATTAGGGGAATTAAAAGTTGCTGAACTCAACAATCCCTTCAGTTAAACAAACAGACCCCTCATAGAGCTGTCCAACGCTGCCCAAACTATCCATCCTTTAGTCGAATCAGTCAGTTTCATGAATTGTAGGATTTATCTTCAAGTCCAGTGCTGACTCAGGGGGTAGCTTGTTCCCTAGGGAAAACAACCAACAAAAATCAGAACAGCTACTGCTCATAAGCTCTTTCAACACCCAAGTGGAAAGGACATACTTATTGGGTCCAAAACAAACAAACAAACAAACAAACAAACAAAAAAAAACCCACAAAACTTCCTTTCAACTAGAAAAGTAGTCAATAACTGATAACTGAAGGCATCTATATGCCAGTATGCTTGCTTAAAACTTTCACTTAGTTACAGCAAGAATGTTAAATACCCAACGAAGTTTATAAGAAAAGCTATCACAGAGTCATACTGTTCTGACAGAAAAAAATCCAAGGAATATAAATGGCAAGTTTTCCAAAGGCCAAAGCCAAATTCTTGTTTTATTTATCTTACAAAAGCTGCTTTACAGTATTATGGTAGGAAGCATTAAATATATCCACCTAGATCAAGTCACTGTTTAATTTTATGCACAATACATTAGTGAAGTGTTCCTTCAGTGCAAGGTTCTCATTTAATAATGTTCTAACTCAAAATGTACAAAAAGAGTTAATATTCTTCAAATTCTCACCTTCCTTGGTATGTGTAAAATAAAAATTAAAAGGGGTCTAGACATATATAAAGCCTCTAAGCATCAAGATACACCACAGCAAAACAAGTAGGCTTCCAATTTCATGATTAGTGTTGTTTGCTGAAATACTATGCTATTATAAAGAAATGAGAGGAATAAAAATACAAAAACAAAAATAAGGAAACAAAATGGTTAATTCCAAATCACTAAAATACCATTTTTGCTTATCTATGTCCAGAAAAAATTATACTTAACCAATTCAATTAAAAAAAAAATCAATGCTAATAAGTAACAAAGTATGAAAACCTACCCTAATTTTTAAAATGTCCTTATTTCCATGTGTAATACAGAAAACTCTTTATGTCAATAATCTCAGAGCCACAAGAGGTCAGATTTGTGGCAGAAAATAAAGTAAGCCCATGTCTTGAAAACTGTATGCATTTGAATAATAGCAGCTGGTATTTTGGCAATTTATTTCTTTTCCTTTCTTTGTAAATGCCTTGTTGAGTCATCATTTTCCCAACTGATGGGGTAAGTGCATGGGGAGTGAATGCTATCTGTTATATACTATCCTTAGGAAAATGGTAAGATAGACACTCATATCATTTCTTGTACTCTAGTTCAAATGAGCAATTTCTACTGGGAACTGTTGAAAACCTTGTTTCCTTAACATATCCCTTGGTAATTCCCCCCTACTGAGAAATAAGTGGTCTTTGTCAAATGGTATTAAAATAGAGAGAGGCTTCCCTAAGTGTTTCAGGGCTCTCTACCACTGCTTGACTTGAAATTTTCATCTATTTTTCCAGTATTTATAACATTAGCAAAACATAAATGCAGAACAAAATTAGGATGTATTTGTTCCAATGTAGTCTGTTCTGAATTAAAAAAACTTTAGTGCATACCTCAAATGAAAGCCTTGCTCCTTTCAACCTTGTACTTTACATGAACATTATATACTTGCAAAGTATTGACTTCTCAATAACCTTTAAATGAACAAGTGCTCCAAATAAATGAGTGTAAAACTTATCCTTGAGAGTTGGAGCCAGGCAGGGTGGTGCACATCTTTAATCCTAGCACTTGGGAGGCAGAGAGGCAGGCAGATCTTTGCGAGTTCAAGGCCAGCTGGTCTAAAGAGCGAGTTCCAAGACAGCTGGGGGCTACAGGGAGATCCTGTCTCAAAAAGATCAAAGAGAGAGAGAGAGAGAGAGAGAGAGAGAGAGAGAGAGAGAGAGTGAGTTAGTTGGGATTTTCTTATCACTGTGTGATAATGGAGAAAGGAGACTAAGGAATTAAGACAACAGATTTCAAGCTATTATTGTCAACAAAATGCTAGTTCTTCTGTATAACTTTATTATGAGTTAATGGAAGAAAGCTGATCCTTTAAATGCCAATTTTGTCTGTGTTAAATAATTTTAGATTCTGAGAGTACATACAGACTTCAGGAGAGTTCTGCTACTTTAAAGAAAAATACTGAAAACCACTATTCTAAGCTCTGATTAATTTTAGTAATCCTGATTCACAGGTTCCCAAGTGGCAGAAGTAGTAATTAAGTCTTAACGTTTTGTTGCCATTTCCTGCTAATTTACCATGTGTCAATGCCTCTAATTTTGTTTTCCTACTAACCTCTTCTCACAGCTCTGATTATACACTTCAAACACAATGTGTCAAAACTGAAAGAATTAAAAGGCAAAATTGTTAAAGATTATAAAACAGGGCTGCCAGGTCCTTTAAATATGAATACTCACTGTTTCCAGGCCACTAAACAGAACCCCCCCCAAAAAAATAAATTCTCAATTGTTTTTAGACTATCTAAACAAATATCCACCCTCTAAAACTCATCTTAAATATTTTCTTTTCCATGAAACTTTATTCCCTATAAATCCTTATTCAAATTAGGTAAAATTCACTTTCTTCGAATTTCCTACATTTTCAACTTTTCTCCTCTAGAATTAAAGGGATATGTGGCAGGGCTAATATGCAGATTAGAAACACAGATAAAGGTGAACATTCCAAATCTAAGATTTCAGGATCAGAGTTGATAGGTGTTAGATGGGGAAAGGGAAGCCTGCATTTGCAAAGCATCAGAGAAGACTATGGTTTGTATCAATACATGAAAGCTCCCTGGAAATGCTAAGTAATATAAAGCACTGAACAATAATCAATGAAATTACCAAAATGTGTGTCTAAAAGCATTTAACTTTAGTAAATGAAATAAATATGTATAAAACATAAAAGTGGGGCATGGTGGCACACTCCTTTAATCCCAGCATTCAGGAGGCAGGAGCAGGCGGATCTCTGTGAGTTCAAGGCCAGCCTGGTCTACAAAGCATGCTCCAGGCCAGCTGGGACTAAGGGAAAGCCTGTCACTCACACACACACACACACACACACACACACACACACACACACACGGCTGGAGAGATGAATCAGTGGTTAAGAACACTGGTGGATCTTGTAGAAGACCCGGGTTCAAATCCCAGCAACCACATGACAGCTAACAACTGTCTGTAACTCCAGTTTCAGGTAATCTAACATCCTCTTCTGTCCCTAGAGGGCAGTGCACAACAGGGATACATTTACATTCAGGGAATACACACATACACATAAAAAAAAATAAAATAAAATACCAAAAAAAACCAAAAACTTTTAAAGTCTTATCAAAGATTCAAAACACCACGAAAGCAAAGAAATGGAAATTTTTAATAAGGACTAGAGAAACAAATGGTACTGAAGAAAAAGGTATTTGACCTTAATCAATGAAGTGCATTCAATAAAGAATTTTTTCAAATATTTAAAAAATAATAATAAAAGTTTTAATTTTGGGCTAGAGAGATAGCCTAGCGGTTAAGAGCACTGACTGCTCTTGCAGAGGACCCGGGTTCGATCCCCAGCACCCACATGGCGGCTAAGAACCGTCTGTAACTCCAATTCCAGAACTCCAGTTCCAGGGGAATCCAAGACCCTCTTCTGACCTCTGCGGCATTGCACGACACGGGTGCACAGACCTACATGCAGACAGTACATTCATACACATACAAAAAGAAATAAAAATTAAAAATATTTTTAATTTTTATTTTATTTTTTATTATTTTTTTTATGTGCTATTGAGTGTAATGCCTGCAGACAAAGGAGGGATTGCAACGCCCTCTGACGCTGGGTAACAACAACATGTGCACTTTCTCGATACATGCAGGAAATACACATATACATAAAATAAACATAACTAAAAGATTTAAACGAAAAAAAGAAAAGAGGATTGGAAACCCAGAACTGTAGCCCGCCATGTGGGTACTGAAAAGCAAATTTGGGTCCTCTAAAGAACACATATTGCTCTTAACCACTGAGCTATCTCTCTAGCCCCAGGTTTTTCTTTTGTTTGTGTTTTGTGTTTGTTGTGTGTGTGTGTGTGTGTGTGTGTGTGTGTGTGTGTGTGTGTCTGTCTGTCTGTCTGTCTGTCTGTCAGAACTTGCTGGAGTCAATTCTATCCTTCTACCACACATGTCGGTCGATTAATCAACCTCAGGTCACGGGGTTCACTGTAAGACCTCCAAACCATCTCTCACCATCCCTAACATTATTGTTATTTTTTTTTTTTTTTTTTGTTTTTGGTCTTTTTGAAACAGAGTCTTCCTGTAACCCCAGCTGGCCTGGAACTAACTATGTAGACCAGGCTGGCCTTGAACTCAGAGATCTGCCTGCTTCTGCCTCCGTAGTGCTGGGATTAAAGGTGTGCACTACCATGCCAGGCAAGAATTTTTTTCAGATGAATTAAGGCCTAAGGAAAGAACTAGGGAAAGGCTGACCAAATATACATTCTTTTAAAATTTTTTCTTTTTATTTTATGGGTATTTTGCCTGCCTGTATGTAAGTGTACCACATGCATGCAGTGCCTGCAGCTCAGAAGAGGTTGTTAGATCCCCTGGAACTAGAGTTACTGTAGGTTGTTAGTAACCATGTAAGTGATGGGAAGCTAACCAGGATCCTGTCCAAAAGCAGCCAGTGTTCTTAACTGCTGAGCAATCTCTCCAGCGCCCAGATATACATTCTTTTTTTTTTTTTTTTTAAAGGGTCTCCTTTAAGTCCCAGCTAGCCTGGAGCTCACTCTGTAGATCAGGCTGGCTTTGAACTCACAAAGATCCACCTGCCTCTGCCTCCCAAGTGCTAGGATTAAAGGCGTGCGCCACCACGCCCGGCTAACATTAAGGAACAGAATACACACTCTATAGTATAGTGAGTCTCAAATGATGTAGACTTGAAGAGATGAAACTTAGTTATTCAGAAGTGAACCAGAACCAAGGACATCACTGGTATCTTTGCTACTATAAGTAAGCACACATCATGATCTGTGGCTGTAACTTACGCAATTTAGGTGAAACAGCATTCCTATCATGACTTTCTTCCTTCCTCACAACTTCATAAATTCATTCATCCTATTGTAGATCTTATCAACCTCACAATTTTCTTTTCTTATGAAATGAGAACTTCCTTCCACTTAAAAGATATGTTTTCCCTTTGGCATAAGTGAGTTGCAAGCCTCATTATTCTTATGCTCTGGGGTCATTGTTAAGTATATTAGAGGTCACTTGAACACATTTTAATAATCACACTGATAAGAAAAATGGCACTAAAGTGACAAATGCACAGGTAGTATATACAGAGTTGATATGTACTGGGTAAAGAGGCAACTAATGTCTTGATGAGACACACACAGCAAGATGAAGTGATATTTTACCTCACCATCAGAATGGTGGACAATTCAAAACATATCACTTGTTTCGGGAATTTATCATTTAATATTTTAACAGAAAAGGATTATTATAGATAACCAACTACAGAATAGGTAAAGCATTTTAAATAAAAAAATATTTACTAAGGCATCTAAATATGATTCTTCTCACAAGGGATGTTATATATTTTCCAATACTGTAAAAAGAATTTCTCATTTGAATTTAAATAAAACTATAAAGTGTAAAAAGTTCTGAAAAGGAAGTAACCAAGGAAGCATGACCAAAAACAATGACAGCAAAATTTCCTTACATTAAGTCTAAGGTCTATTTTTAAAATGTGATATTTTAGCTGAGACCTAACAGAAGAGAAAGAGCCAGCCATGCCATGAGAAAAAAACAAATGGAACACTGCAAAGAATGCAAGCTAAGGAACTTGACTATTTGAATAAAACTAGTATCACCAGAACTGAGTGCACAAAAGGAAGAATGATATGTAAGATCAAACAGATCTGCAGCACACAGATTATGTAGGCTAGTCCAACAGGTTTGGATTTTATTCTAATGACAATTAGAAAGCCATGAACTATCATTTTCCCTCTGGACAAACAACTGTAAAGGTAAACCAGTTAGACTAAAATAGTGCACAAAAGAGGCATGATCTGAATGGCTTGCTCTAGGATGTTGCAATAAAAATGCACACAACAGTTTGTCAATAAACTATGTGAAGGTTGCATTGAAAAGATTACCACAAAACAAACAAAAAAACAAAACAAAACAAAACAAAAAAAAAGCATCGTGAAGTGCGCCTTTCATCCTAGCACTTGGGAGGCAGAGGCAGGCAGATCTGTGAGTTCAAGGCCAGTCTGGTCTACAAAGTGTATTCCAGGACAGCTGGGGTTACAGGAGGACCCTGTCTCAAAAAAAGAAAAAGAAAAAAAGAAAAGATTACTTCAGACAAGTTATGAAAACTGAAGGAAAGAAAAGAAAGATTTAAGTTTCTTCCCAAGCATGTCCCAAAGAGTGGTATCAACTGTTTAAAATTGCAGAGAAGAAAAGCTGTAATTTGAGGCTGAAGAGATGGCTCAGCAGTTAAGAGCATTGGCTGTTCATGCAGAAGATTGGGGTTCATTTCTTAGCACACACACATGGCGGCTAACAACTGTTCTTAATGCCAGTTCCAGGGGCTCCAACACCCTCTTCTGGTCTCTGTGGGCATTGCATTGAATGCATGGGTGCAAAACACTGAATGCATTGAATGCATATAGGAAAAACACAAAAGTAAAAACAAAATTTTAAAAGAAAAAGCCGTAATTCAACAATGAAGCATAGAGTAAGAATTTTTATCTTCTAAAATGAACTGAGGTACCAAGAGAAGTTAGAACATATTCTTCTACGATAGGTAGAAATTTTCACAATCCTTAGCTTTTTTTTTTTTTTTTGTCTTTTTAAGACAGGGTCTCCCTGTAGCCCTAGCTGTCCTGGAACTCGCTCTATAGACCAGGCTGGCCTTGAACTCACAAAGATCCGCCTGCCTCTGCCTCCCAAGTGCTAGGATTAAAGGCATGCGCCACCATGCCCCGCAAACCTTAGCTTCTTTTTTTTTTTTTATTAATTTTATTTATTTCTGTATGTGTATGAATGTACTGTCTGCATGCAAGTTTGTGCACCCGTGTCGTGCAATGCCGCGGAGGTCAGAAGACAGTCTCGGATTCCTCTGGAACTGGAGTTCTCTTGGAACCGGAGTTTCAGACGGTTCTCGGCCGCCATGTGGGTGCTGGGGATCGAACCTGGGTCCTCTGTAAGAGCGGTGGGCGCTCTTAACCGCTAGGCCATCTCTCCAGCCCCCACTCCTTAGCTTCTTAAAGAGAAAACTGAGGCTATAAAAATTAATCAGTATAGGATCTTTCCTATATATTTTTATAACATACAGAAATTAAACATTCAAATTAGTGACAGATTCATAAGAATCATTCCAAAACCTTGTAACAATAACATATTAAAGACAATATATTGACGTTTTCTTTTTAATGTAACATACAATACAGAACAGAAAAGTACAAGGAGGCAAGGGAAAGAAGCCCTACTACTTCCCTCAATGTATCAGGTTTAAAGATTCCCCACTAAACTGCCTGACAGGCTTTCTAAAATACACACCTGCAAAAACAGAAGAAAAGATATAGGAAGGATTAGGAGAAAAACTGGACTGAGAAGATTAGAGTAGGTCCAGAATGCCCTGGTTTTTGTTTCTTTTCAAAAAGTGTTTCACTATGCAGTCCCAGCTGGCCTGGAACTCATAAACCTCTTCCTACATGCAAGGATTATAGTCATGTGCCATCATGCCCAAAAGGAAAGAATGTAGATTTTTAAAATCTAAGGAACTGTTGGTGTGTAGCCTCCGTAAATTGCTCAGATGTTAACAAAGAGCCAATTTTAATAAAATTTAAGTAGGATTTTCTAGTAATAATGGTTCAAAGCAGCAGAATTTTTGTCTTACTAAATACAAACTTAAATTACTAAAGTGGAGAAACAAAGGGATTATTCACATGAAGTGACTGAAAATAAAAGTGTTCTTACATCATGTAAAAATGATGTGTCTAGCCGGGCATGGTGATGCACACCTATAATCCCAGCACTCGAGAGGCAGAGGCAGGTGGATCTCTGTGAGTTCAAGGCCAGCCTGGTCTTGGACAGTTCCAGGACAGCTGGGGATACAGGGAGACCCTGTCTTGAAAAGACCAAAAAAAATAAAAATGAAATGAAATAAAATAAAATAAAATAACTAAAATAACTGTTTTAGGGGCTGGAGAGATGGCTCAGCAGTTAAGAGCACTGGCTGCTCTTACCATGGACCCTGGTTCAGATCCCAGCACTCACACAGCAGTTAACAACTGTCCATCACTCCAGCTCCAGGGAATCTAATACTCTCTTCTGGTCTCCAAGGGACTATATGCCCATGGTGTACTTAGATACATGCAGGCAAAACATTTATATACATAAAAATTTTTTTTAATTTAACTTGTTTATATATAGTCATACTTGGTTTGAGTTTCATTTGGATCTACGATAAAAGATATGTAGATTATTAGAAACACTGTAAGCATTAATAAAATAATTAAAACCGTAAAGCTTACTCCCAGAATTTATTTAACTGCTTTGACTGACCTCAGACAAATATATTGATCATTTATTTTTTTTACGTGTATGAATGTACTATTCTGCATGCAGGTTTGTGCACCCGTGTCATGCAATGCCACGGAGGTCAGAAGAGGGCGTCGAATTCCCCTGGAACTGGAGTTAAAGACGATTTTCAGCCGCCATGTGGGTGCTAGGGATCAAAGATCATTCATATTTTAATTTACCAAAGTTCCTCAACCACATTACTTTCTTTTCTATGTCTCCATACAGTGATCTTCCCTTTGACCTAACTTTAACCCTGCCACTATAAACAACAGTGTTTCCGGATGAGTTATCATTAGTTAAGTACATTCTTTTATCATTAGAAATGTTGACCATGTGTAAAATTCAGTAATTAAATCCCTAAAAATGTGAATAATGCAGCCACTCTTGAGGGGACTTTATAGGCCTAAACAGCAGTGAACTGTGGTCACTCGTAACATATGAAAAACAGAAAAGTGACCTGCCTGTCTTCCAACCTGTCCAAGACTTCAGATGACAGGATCTTCTGCTGTATCTTCAATGGCAGCAATCTTTCAAATCATAGCATTTAGATTATTAAAACAAAACGAGTGCTCATTTCAGCATAACATAAAGTAAAATTAGACCAGTACAGAGATTAGTATGCTCCTGCACAACATGACACACACAAGCAAAGTAAACCAAACTTAGAAAGACAAATACCTTGTGCTTTCTCTCTCAGGCAGAAATTAGATTTGAAACTCGATGGGGAATGATTTGGGGAGAAAGATAAACCAGGGAGGAGTGATGAATATAATCCATAACTTGTTTGCCAATTAAAAATTTCTGCCAGGTATGGTGGAACATGCCTTTAATCCCAGTACTCAGGAGGCAGAGGCAAGCAGACTTCTTTTGAGATCAAGACCAGCCTGGTCTACATAGTGAGTTCCAAGCTGGCTGTGGCTACAGGGAGACCAGTTAAAATGAATGAATGACCCACTCAGGAGGCAGAGGCAGGTGGAACACTGTGAGTTCAAGGACAGCCTGGTCTACAGAGTGAGTTCCAGTCCAGCTGGGGCTGTAGGGAAACCCTGTCTCAAAAAGACAAAAAAGAGGGGCTGGAGAGATGGCCTAGCGGTTAAGAGCGCCGACCGCTCTTACAGAGGACCCGGGTTCGATCCCCAGCACCCACATGGCGGCTGAGAACCGTCTGAAGCTCCAATTCCAGGAGAACTCCAGTTCCAGGGGAATCCGACACCCTCTTCTGACCTCCGCGGCATTGCACGACAAGGGTGCACACATTTGCATGCAGACAGTACATTCATACACAAAAAAAAATAAAAAAATTAATTAAAAAAAAAAAAAAAGACAAAAAAGAAAAGGAGGGAGGGAGGGAGGGGGCAGGCAGGCCAGCACCATTCCTCCAAGGGCTGTGCTTCAGTTGTCGACTCCAGACCTGCCTTCAGTTCCTACTCTGGCTCCTTTCCATGATGAACTTTAAGGTGAAATAAACCCTTTCCTCCCAAGTTGGTTTTGGTCAGACTGTTTTATTATAGCAACAGAAACTCAATAAAAATAATACAGAATCTAAGAACTACATAACCCTAAAAACCTACAAACTCTGGTATACCTAAAAAGAATCATATTCTGGTTCAGTGCAAATACTGACATACTGTGGTTTAAGCATAAGATATTTTATTTGCAGCAAGAGAAAAATCTTTGTAAAAATTGGTAAAAATATAAAGTTTGACAATTAAAACCAAAAGCCTTGGACATTAAAAAATTTTGAATATGCTGGTAAAACATTTCACTTAAAGGTTGCTAAACTGGTTGCTACAGATGCTTTGGTACTATTTTATAAATAAAGGAGCTGAGAGCAGGCTTAAAAATAAAAAGACACAAAATATGCAAATAATCCTCAAAGGTGATCAACTGTTAAAATTTTGCATGTAAAAACAGAAATGTAGCCTATCTACTTAAAATAACACAGGTCCAAAAGATGGAGAAATGGCACAGGGGAAATCTCCATGCTTCGCACTCACATTCTCCCATATGTCTCTTTCCTGACACCTGGAAGAGATGCTTAGGAGTCTCTTGCCCTGGGTCCGAGCCAACCTGAACACTGCCCTCAACCGTTACATAAGCAAAATATGCACTTTTGATAGATTCAGCCACTGCACTTGAGATCATCTGTTTCTGCAGTTTAACTTGCACTACTTTACACACCGCAAAGCAAGATTATGGCCTACAGAGAGCAGTTAGTGACTAAAAGCATCATCACCATTCTATTGCTCCAAATGCCTGCTACTATTTAATTACAGAAACACCACTCTAAACTCTGTATATAATCAATCCAAATACAGGAAATTATGAAACTGTAGGGGAAAAAATCTTATTTCAGATATATCAATGTATGAGAGATTTATGACTAAATATTCCAGAACTAAATTTTCATCATACCTGAGGTTTAGATAGTACTCTTCACTGCATGTACATATGCACTAAGGACAAGAAAGGTTTAAATCTGTAATTCAGTAAGACTCTTAGCATATCCCCTACTCTAAGATAACTACACATCTAAAAGGCAAAAGAAGTTAAAAAAAAAAAAGTCAAATTAAGATCCAAACAATAACTGAAAAAAAACAGAAGAGCTGCAACCATCCAGACTATTCCTATAGAATTAGGAGACTGCTCCTAACTATATAAGTAATCACAGTACAGTGAGTTTACTCATCGTATTTTCTCTCACTGGGTATCTATAGCACACTAAATCAAAAAGGTAGAAGAAATGATCTCTGGTGTGCTCAAACTTCTACTTGATTTGAAGGGGAAGAGGAGGAATGATTTCAAACTCTCCACATTCACACTCACCTTAAGAGTCAGGCACATTTAGTAAACTCTTTCTCTCTCTCTCTCTCTCTCTCAGAGGAGGAAGGATGACTTCAAACTCTCCACACTCATCTTAACAGTCAGGCACATTTAGTAAACTCTCTCTCTCTCTCTCTCTCTCTCTCTCTCTCTCTCTCTCTCTCGGAGGAAGAGGAGGAGGAGGAGGAAGAGCGAAGAGGAAGAGGAAGAGGAAGAGGAAGAGGAAGAGGAAGAGGAAGAGGAAGAACAACTTTAAACTCTCCACACTCACCGTAACAGTCAGGCACATTTAGTAATTCCCTCCCTGTAGTTCAATCAGAATCATTGATCTGTACCAGACTACATTGCTGAAACAGACCTTCCCTCATTTTCACCTGTGAAACAAAGGAAGACTGGATGGGATGTTTTATTTATACAGTGTATGGGGAAAGAAATTCACATGCCACTAAAACTCCTTTTAAAATTGAATCCAAGAGGGCTGGAGAGATGGCCTAGCGGTTAAGAGCGCCGACCACTCTTACAGAGGACCCGGGTTTGATCCCCAGCACCCACATGGCGGCCGAGAACCGTCTGAAACTCCGGTTCCAAGAGAACTCCAGTTCCAGGGGAATCCGAGAGACCCTCTTCTGACCTCCGCGGCATTGCACGACACGGGTGCACAAACTTGCATGCAGACAGTACATTCATACACATACAGAAATAAATAAAATTAATAATAAAAAAAATAAAATAAATAAAAAAAAATAAAATTGAATCCAAGAATCATACTCGTCTGTTTTTGCTATTCTTCATCACTGTCTTTACTCCTGTCATTGTTTTCTGCCTTTATAAATCCATGTATCACTAAACAGTGGCGTTTCAGATTTTAAAAACTTTTAAAATCATCTACTATTACCATCTAATAGAAACCAAACAATATATGCAAAAATCACACAGCTACCTTTAGTAGAACTGGTCCCATGCTCTAAAGGCCATCAAGTCATATTTAATCAAACAATCCAAGAACTGCTGGAACATTTGCTGGAGATGTAGATCACTGAATCTGCCACCTACAATCGGAGTGAACCCCTACCCATTTCCACCCAGCCCATACCCCTTAGTTCAGGGACAAGATGGCCAATACAATGGAATTTACAAAGGAAACCCACAACTGGAAGTCTCAAATCTAAAAAGACAAATTAACCAGGGATTCCCCCACCAGTAGAGTCTTATCTACCAGTAGCTGTTAGCCTTACCTGACATGTCTCCAAGCCAGCTGCTGCAGCCACATCCCCCTCTGCGCCATAAGTGTCTCGCCTCAGTTTCCTGAAATTCCCAACTGGGATAGGAATATGGCCAGCTGATATTCCCAACCTGGTTACAATTCTACAGCTCTACTGCCAGCAACCTTCCCTGGGCCACCACAGTTTGTGTCTGAACACACGCACACATGCAGCAGCCCCGTCTAGGACGAGTTCAACATTACAGGGCAATAAAATGCTCCTCTTCTCAAAATGTTTGAAGGCCCCTGATCTTAACCATAAAATAATTGTTAACTTTTAATTTTTATTATTTTAATAAAGAGACACCATCCTAAAACTAGAGAACTTTGACAGATTTTATTCTGCTGAATATACCTGAAAAACAAAGTAGTTACAAAAGATGGAAACATGCAATTTAAAAATAACACTTACAAATACTTCAACTGCTTGTAAGAATGCTTTAGTATCGCACACATAAGTGACTAAGTTTTGATGTTAAAAACTTTTTCAACAGACACCTTCATTCCTTTGACTTATTCAATTACATAAAACTGAACATTATTCTTAAAAGTTCTTCAAAGATGTTTAGTGAATCATTAAAATTCAATTAAGAAATTATTTGCCTAAATGAAAATGAAGTTTTACTAAATGAGCAAGCATTTATTAAGCATTGTGAATACCTAAATTTGTGCTAAATAATGGCCTGGTCCTTTCTTAAGAAATTTGTAATATACCTTAGAAATCTAGACTAGCACCTGAAATAACTCAAGAATATTTTAAACACAAGCTACATCTATTAAAGTATACAATTCAAAGAATTCAGTCTGAAATAGCAAATTTATGATAGAATTATTTAAGAATCCCAAAGAATGCATTTCAAGGTAGACTTCTGAAAAATAATTACAAGGAAAATCTGTTTAGAGTTATTATCATGGTCACATTGGTAATGTTTAAGAACTATAAGAATTTTTATAACTTTTCAATAGTTACAGCACTTAAATACAAAATAATTAAAAGCAATAATAGTTTATGGAGCTTTTATGTTTTCAATGACTTGACATAGAACCTAAGGCACAAAATGCCATTTTATTTATTTATTTTTTAATTTTTATTTATTTCTGTATGTGTACAAATGTATTGTCTGCATGCAAGTTTGTGCACCCGTGACGTGAAATGCCACGGAGGTCAGAAGAGGGTCTCGGATTCCCCTGGAACTGGAGTTCTCCTGGAATTGGAGTTTCAGACAGTTCTTGGCCGCCATGTGGGTGCTGGGGATCGAACCCGGATCCTCTGCAAGAGCGGTCGGTGCTCTTAACCGCTAGGCTATCTCTCCAGCCCCACAAAATGCCATTTTAAACATGAGTTTAAGCCGAGTGTGGTGGCGCATGCCTATAATCCTAGCACTTGGGAGGCAGAGGCAGGCGGATCTTTGTGAGTTCAAGGCCAGCCTGGTCTACAGAGTGAGTTCCAAGGACAGCTGGGACTACAGGGAGACCCTGTCTCGAAACAACAACAACAACAACAACAACCCCCCAAAAACCCCATGAGTTTAGATATTCTATAAGACTATGGATGCCTGCTATCAGAAACTTCTTATTTCTCCAATTGCACATTTCTTTGGTTGGATATCAATGTACTACAGCCAGGTAGACATGCCTGGATTTATAACTTTACCCACAGCATTTTCTACTTTTATAATTCATAGGAGGTATCTTAACCTGTACACACTGCCAACTTTATTATTTCCCCAGTGTGCCCTCCATCTTATCTTTTAGTCTTAAAATCAGATCAGAATGAATCTGAAATAGAAAAGTAACTGAGGTCTCATGTAAAAAAGTTTTATTTATCCATTTACAAAAAAAAAAAAAAAAAAAAAAAAAACCACTGTTACTAGTGGATGAAAACTAGGCAAAATACAGTTTAGTTTAGCATAATACAGAACTTTTATTTTTATTCAGCCTTCTAACATGCAAACTGGGTTGACTTGGTTAGCTGATGAAGTCCTCATTATGCTAAGTGACTATGCAAAGATTAGACAACCATTTGTCAGAAATGCCACCTGCAGACAGGCACTATGAAAACTTGTTTATACCCACTTAGATGCCCATATCAGATTCCAAACTGTTACACAATTAGATGAATTAATCTACATTTCTACATCTATGACAGAAATTGCCATAGACCTAATGAATCACAGGACAAAACTAAAAGGGATCTTCTTATCCAAACCCTTCAAAATCCTAAGAATAAATGTTTGTAATGTCCACAATTAGAAAATGTTTCAATTATCATGAACAAGAAAGATGAATAATATGCATGTCCCTTCTCTTCATCTTCCCTTTATCTCCCATACTTTTACCAAGATGAAAGTAAAAATAACAGCATTAGCAGTTCTATCTATCATTCAGCACCATCATAAAAAACTAACTGGTCAATATCTAAGGAAACTGGATCTGAGAACATCTTATTTCCCCTAAGTTTATTCTTTTCAAAGGAGGGAAAAACAGATGAAGGGTATGTATGGCTCAGTGATAAATTTGCCTAGCATATGACGCCCTGTGTTTGATCCTGAGTAATATAAAAATAAACTGCGAACACTTAAAAATGGTAAGAAATGAATTATCATTATTAATAACAAACAATTATCCTCATAAAATCACTTTACAATAAAATATAGTGAATGTTCAGTCCAAAAGCCTGCAACAGCATCAAATTTGAAGGAATGACAATTTGAAAATGCTGGTTACTATGGCCATTTCTTATTTATATATCAATAGCAACCTTTTCAAATTCAAGAACTCTTTAATTAAGCAGGATGAGATGCTCAACTCCTGAGTCACAGCTATGAATGCTAAACCAGAACAGAAATAAGAACACTACCTAGAAATGTGTGCTGCTTCTATTATCTCTCTTAAAAATAATCTTAAAACACCATGGTACTGTCAGTTTCTTAAGAGATAAGTGAAGTATGCTAATGCTCAGTTTATTAAGTCTATTATAAAATCAAAATTGTGCTAGGAAAATTCTGATAAAAACATTCAGCAAGTAGTTTTCATGATTGATTAAATTTTTTTTTGTGGCAAAAAAAGACTAAAGGGGCTGCAGAGATGACTCAGCAGTTAAGAGCACTGGCTGTTCTTGCAGAAGACCCTGATTCAAATCCCAACACCCACATGGCAGATAACAACTGTCCATAGCTCCAGTTCCAGGGGATCCAATCCCCTCTTTTGTTCTCGGCAGGTACTGCTCAACATGGATGCACTTACATACATGCAGGCATAACACTCATACATATAAAAATAAGAATAAAAAAATAAAAGACTAAAGCAAACTATCATTTCACTTAACACAGTCATTTCATTTCTAAAAATCAGTTCAGAAAAATCTTTGATAAGACAGAATTATTAGAAAAGTTTCTAGACCACGTTATGCAAAAGTATTCATACTGCAACTAGCATACTTGAAAATATAACCTTGATGAAGGTGTTAAACTAGTAGCTCTTGACTTTCGGACAGCTATGAACCTCAGATGATAAAATGTGTGGCCAGAAAAAAATTCCTATTTTAAACAAAAAGTATGAATATAATTGAAGGGGTTCTCAAAGAAGATAAAGCCTAAATAAGTTATCATTCAATAAATATTCATAAAACAATCAACTACAACACTTGGAAATGTTCGAAAGTTTAAATGTGCATACATGAAGAACCCAGATCCTTAATTTCTGATATTAGAAAAGAATAAAACAGCTGTGTATACAAGGTAACAGAGACTTGATACATCACATATTTTAACACTTCTAATTATTCCTAATAAGCTATGAATAAACTCAAATGATTTGTATGAAGTTTTACTTCTTACATTAAAATGAAAACATAATTAGTATTTTTAAGTGATCAAACAAAATCAAACAAGAAAGCTTGATTCACCCAGAACTTACTTTTTATGTCAGGAATTATGGTTTGCTCTTTCTGATTTTCAGAAGACCCAGACATTAATGATTAACTCAATTTTTTATGATTTTCAGAAGACCCAGGTATTAATGATTAACTCAATTTTGCTCACACTTTTTACTGGTTTTGCTTAAAAATATTTTGAGGAATGTAATTTCTGCGTGAGGAAAATCAAACTCATATAGGTTACGGGAGTGCTAAAATATTCAAAAACACCTATTTTATATTAAGTAACAATTTTACAACTTTTAGGGCAACAATTTTTTTGGACAATAAAAACTGAAAGAAAAATGTGTAACTGATAATTATCAATGGGTTACACCTACAGTGGTCAAAAAGTGTTATAGCTAAATTAAATCACTAAAATAAAGTCGTATAATCTTATTTTCCTTTTAATAACTTAAAAGTTACTTTCCCAAGTCTTGAAAATTATATTTATGGGGAAGAAATAATAGAAGACAATGAAAGGGTAAAAATGGGGTTTTAAAAGATAATCTAGGGCTTTCTTTTCTCATTGCCAGAGAATTCAGCCATTAGACAAAGTAGAGAAGAAAGGAATAATAAATGCAAACCATTATCCCAGCATTACTAAGAAATATTTAAGCTTAGCTTATACTTGAATAAACTTTAAAAAAACTTGAAATAATGGCAGTTATTTTGTTATTGTTATTGTTATTGTTATTCAAGGATCCAGTTAATATGACATACTACCCTACTTCCAATGGTTCCAAAGAGTGAATACTTTTGCCATTAATACAAAGAAGAATATCATTCTAATGTTAGGGTTATGTAGAAAAACAAACATTTTCTCAGCTAAATTAACTTCATTCTATGGCACTGGTCCAACCATATGACGCTGCAACAAGACATCATCTACAAAACTCATAACCAAGAATTGCCAATTGGATTACAAAAGAAAAATATTCGCCATGTCACATTAAATAGGTTTACAATTGTCTAAAGGGCTGTATTCATATCTATCCTGAGCACATGCAACCTACAGGCTGCAGGCTGGACACACCTAAACCATGACACTCAAAAGACCACTGGACATCTACCTATAAACAAGTTATCACTTACCAAAAAGTGTAAATACTGCAAAGTATTAATGGATTTTTTTTTTTTTTTTTTTTTTTTTTGGTCTTTTTGAGACAGGATCTCCCTGTAGCCCTGGCTGGCCTGGAACTCACCATGTAGACCAGGATGGCCTTGAACTCAGAGATCTGCCTGCCTCTGCCTCCCAAGTGTTGGGATTATAGGCATGCGCCACCACGCCCGGCTAGTGGAAATTTTTTTTAAGCTAAATACCTTTAACATCTAAAATTCCCTGTAGTATTTTTACTTCCTCATTATTTAAAACGGCTTTTGCAAGTATACTGTATACATTAAGCAGGTGTGAGGCCCTAAATTTGAACTAATGGATTTCTTCAAATGACAACCCTGAAGTAGTGTGATTAAATATGTGAACAAAATAGGTAGTTTTTTTAACCAAGAAAACCCATGTTTTGTGATCAGTATGTGGATCTCCTCAGTGTCAATGCTCTGTAAACACATAATGGTAAATTATGAAGCTAAGAAGCATGGACAATTTCCTAAAGAAATTTTAGATGTATGACTGACATAAGAGAGTACACATCTGTAAGCAACACGAACTTCAGTGGGAGGAAAAAATCATAGTGTATTACCTACAAGCAAAGCTTTTATACTACCAGATAATTCTGACATTGCTTTTGAAGAGAAGAAGGGAAAGTTTACTAATTTAACTAAATTGAAAAGAACCATAGGTGAAAAGGCAAGAGGGCAAATGGAAAAAGGGGGTTTGGAAGGAAAAGGGAAGAGTAGGAAAAGCAAGAAAGGATGGAAGAGAAGGACCCTAATACAAATCTCTGGCAATACAAGGTTGTTATTCAAGCTGAGTTACCAGAGGGTGATGTGCTAAGACAGATGCACTCTCTCTCTCTCTGTTGCATAGTGAATCATTTCAGTATACACTTTCAGTTCTGATATTTTAAAAATAACATAGTGCTTACAGGTCTGATACCTGGAACTCACTGGAAATACTCAACTTACCTGGTGCTAATCCAGCAGTAGCAGGGTTTCCCATGGATGGGTGAGAGAAAACTTGAGAGAAGGCAGACATATTTGACTGGGACACGTTACTCAGCCTGGAGGTTGATCCTCCTTTAGGAATAAACTCGCTTGCAGTAGGATTTGGTGTCTATTTGAAAATCAAATATAGGTAGTTAACACACTTTAGAGGCCCCCAAAAGACATTTGACCCTATTAGGTATTACTCTCCACAATGTTTTACTTACTAAATCTTCTACTGAAAAGATCTATAAGTGTTTTAGTTTCCATATTTCAATGAATTATATAAATTTCTGAATGAAACTTTGCTAAATAAATTTGATAGTTTTAATTTTTCATTTGCAGATTTTTAACCTCCACAAATTGTAAAACTTGCATGCATCATTTCCAAACCATCCTTCCTTATACATTTTAGAGAACTGAGACTAAGAGTTTTGAGACTACCTCAAAACTGAGCAACAAGTTTCAAATTTAGTATCTTTAAACCACTTCCCAGGATAAAGATGAAAACTGCCTTTCTTCCAAAACTAATCACTTCTTTTATTGAAAGAATAAACATTTCCCAATTATGCTGCTGTGTACTGAAGTAACAGAAGACAAGAAAAACACTTAAGGAAAATGTGAGCAGAAGCAACGTCCTCCCTCCCACCCCCTACCAAAAAAAGACCTAAATATAAAAGGCCTCAATGTTGTACAATGCCACATGTGGTTTGTTTTATTAATATTATATTTGGGGACAAAAAAACCTGCAATGGTACTGCAACATAACTTCCGACATATTCAAGTTGAATGGCTTTAAGATACTATATATTAAATTCATAGACTCTTTATGTTTACTTGGAATTCCCACAGAAAGCAGAAAATAAAAAAGATTAATTACTATACAACCTAAAACAAGTTCCCTGTTTGATATGAATGACATTTTAAGTTAGAATTCAAAATACTAGGTTTGAAAGGTAAATCACAGACTAAACAAATCATCAACTAAAATGTTACCAGTTATAAGTCAACTAAAATTTAACACAGTGGAAAATATGGGAAAAAAAAACTAGGTTTAATTTAACCATACTGGAAATACACATTTAGACACAATTCTAAAAAGAAATGATTAGGCCTATGCCAATACAAATTTTTCTGATATAAAAAGAAATGATTAGGCCTAGGCCAACATAAAATCTTTTTTTATATCACAAGTGAATTTTTTGTTGTCATTTTGAGACAGGGTCTCCTTATAGCCCCAGCTGGCCTAGAACTCACTCTGTAGACCAGGCTGGCCTTGAACTCAGAGATATGCCTGCCTCCACCTCCCAAGTGCTGGGATTAAAGGCATGCACCACTACGGCCAGCTCATAAGTAATTTTTTTTTGTTGTTGTTCTTTTCGAGACAGGGTCTCCCTGTAGCCCCAGCTGTCCTGGAACTCGCTCTGTAGACCAGGCTGGCTTTGAACTCACAAAGATCTGCCTGCCTCTCCCTCCCAAGTGCTAGGATTAAAGGCGTGCGCCACCACGCCCGGCTTTTTTTTTTTTGGATAAGTAAATTTTTTTTAATTTTATTTATTTTTGAATGTGTATGAATGTACTGTCTGCATGTAGGTCTGTGCACCCGTGTCGTGCAATGCCGCAGAGGTCAGAAGAGGGTCTCGGATTCCCCTGGAACTGGAGTTCTCCTGGAATTGGAGTTACAGACGGTTCTTAGCCACCATGTGGGTGCTGGGGATCGAACCCGGGTCCTCTGCAAGAGCAGTCGGCGCTCTTAACCGCTAGGCCATCTCTCCAGCCCCGGGATAAGTAAATTTTTAAAATCTTTCAAATACTCAAGTTTTCAAAAGTTGTGGCATATTCTAAATGGACCTCAAACTTTTCTGGAATAGAAAATGAGCCCATATATTTTACTGGTGCAGTACTTTGAAGTTATAAGGAAGCACATGACTACTAAGCAGCACAGAAAAAAATGTCAGACCTAGTCTATACCTATTTTACCCTAAATCTACCTTACAAGAAAAAGTTCAAAATAAAAGACATCAGATATTTTGTGGAGTCTAAAATGCCTAGAACAGATGATGATTTCTTCAAGATTAGGTTGTGGGGGAGAAAGGGGTCGTCACTCATCAATAGTTTTGCCGTGCTGTGAACAGTGTGAACAACCATGGCAAGATATGCTCATGGGTGCAATAGTGGCACAAATGTTATAGGGTAACCAAATGTTTTCTTATTTGATTTTAGGCCCACTCACAGGAGGAAACTCTTTCCTGGTACCATAAATCTACACTAGGACCCATGGTGGGGGGAATGCATATGCTCCAGGATAAACCTCCTACTGCCATTTTGCTAAATGAACAAAGATTCAAATTGCCCTCTAAATATGTATTTTTATGTCCACAAGGTAGTGCAGTTCTCAGTACTCATCACAGAAGTTCCCTTGTTCAGTAGATGATGGTTGCACAAAAAAGAACAGGCCACAGTGCTGAGAACAAGAACCTGTGGAATGCTCAGCCACAAATGGGACATCTGAATCACCCCTTTCCCCTCTCCTTCTTCCTCCCCCTACAAGGCTCAGGGAACACCGCAGAAGAGGGGGCAGAAAGACTGTAAGATCCAGAAACTGGGGAGGAGTGGGGTGAACAGTGTCTTCTGGACAAAACATGACTGCTACACTCCTGAAAATACAGCAGCTACGGTTGCCTACACAAGACCTGTATAAGATCAACCAATCAACATTCCCTCATGGACTGGGGAAGGACTGATGAGCTCACACCTGTAGCAGAGGTGCTGTTGACAGTTAATGGCTAAGGTAGGGAGAGTTAGTTTTCTCTCAGAGTGCTGTCTCTGGCAGGTCACCCATGCTCCAATGGATGGACCCATTTGTATATGGGCAGCACAAACTGAACTCCATGAATGAAGAAGAAGAAGGAGGGGGGAGGAGGAGGAGGAGGAGGCAGCGGCGGCTGCGGCAAAGCAAAGGAAAAAAGACAAGTTGGGAGGGAGGCTACGGAATAGATCAGGGAGGAGTTAGGAAGTAGGCTGGAGGGGTGATTATGACCAAAATATACTATGCATGCATGAAATTCTCCCAAGAATTAAAAAATATTGTATTTTTATTAAGAGGACACGAAGTTGAAAAGGGAGATCTCGGGGGAGTTAGGAAAGGAAGAGTTGGAGCAGTTGGGAGATAGAAACAAGTACGAAATCTCCAAAGAAAGAAAAATTTAAAGCTTTTAATAAAAAAGGATACATAGTTGGTGCTGGAGAGATGACTCAAAAGTTAAAAATACTTGTTACTCCTGCAGAGGACCCATGTTCAATTTCCAACACTCCCATGGCAACTCACAACGATCTGTAACTTCAGTCCCTTGGGGATCCAATGCCCTTTTCTAGTCTCCGTGGGCACTTACACGTGGTATACATGAACTCACACAGGCACACACACATATACATAACTATAAAAGTTAATCTTCTTTTAAAAAGATGCACCTTTTGGGGCTGGAGAGATGGCTCAGTGGTTAAGACCGCCGACTGCTCTTGCAGAGGACCCAGGTTCGATTCCCAGCACCACATGGCAGCTAAGAACTACCTTTAAGCCAGGCGTGGTGGCCTACACCTTTAATCCTAGCACTTGAGAGGCAGAGGCAAGCGGACCTCTATGAGTTCCAGGCCAGCCTGGTCTACAGAGTGAGTTCCAGCTGGGGCTATCTACAAGAGCAGATAGTGCTCTTTTTTTTTTTTTTTTGTTCTTTTCGAGACAGGGTCTCCCTGTAGCCCCAGCTGTCCTGGAACTCACTCTGTAGACCAGGCTGGCCTTGAACTCACAAAGATCGGCCTGCCTCTGCCTCCTAAGTGCTAGGATTAAAGGCATGCGCTACCACGCCCGGCCAGATAGTGCTCTTAACCACTGAGCCGTCTCTCCAGCCCCCAAAAATGCATTCTTAACAATTCTTTATCTCTCATTTAATTTCATTAAATTATAAACTATTAAAGTAGCTTATGTGTACACCTTTTACAATTATGAATCAACTGTTTGGGGGCTGGAGAGATGGCCTAGTGGTTAAGAGCACCAACTCCTCTTGCAGAGGACCTAGGTTCGATCCCCAGAACCCACATGGCGGCTGAGAACCATCTTTAACTCCAGTTCCAGGGGAATCCAACGCCCTCTTCTGACCTCCAAGGCATTGCACGACATGGGTGCACAAACCCACATGCAGACGGTACAGTCATACACATACAAAATAAATTTTTAAAAAATTAAAAAAATAATCAATTGTTTGAAAGGCAAACTGCTAAATAAAAATCAATTATCACATTAAAAAGAAATGTCTGTTCAGAAAAGAAAATGATTCCTTTAAGGTTTAGAATGTAAAACTGTTCTCCTCCTGCCCTCTTGATCAGCCAGGGGAATCAGACCCAGCACCTCAAGCAATGCTAGGAAATGCTGTAACACGTAGCTATGTTTCCAGTTTGAGGTGAAAGCTTTATCTGGGACAATCAATGATTGAATTATACAGATTATTTATCTAACCTGAACAACATTAATGTATATGGATGAGAAGGGGTTTTTTTTTTTGTTTTGTTTTATTTTTTAAAGACCAAAGTTTTACTACCCTATGATATAAATGCTCCCTAAGTCAGGGACGTGTTTCAAAGGTGAAGCACTTGCCCAACATGCAAAAGGTTCCATCACAAACACTGAAAAATTAATGAATGATCTCTTAACTACCCAGCTGTGTTGCCATAATATTGTTTTATTTATACAAAATAGACAACAGTAATAATGTCTACTCAATTTTAATTCTAACTTGTATTCCTATTTTCAACAGTGCTAACTAAATGTACATTCCTTTAAAGTCAGCATGCATTCCAATCAAGTAACACATTCACTTTTTATACTTTCTCACATACTTAAATTCACCCTACACTTTTTGTAAAAAGAGACTCACTATTTCTTACACAGTAAGTTCTCCAAAACAATATCATCTCCATCATTTGGATATGAAACCTCTGTACCCTCTAGATGCAAATATACTAAACAGAGTCCCAACTCTTAGCTCAAGTATTACACAGTATCATTACACCTTAAAAGAGGAAACAATTCCTCCCATACATCCCACCCAACCTACAACAGCTGAATAGTCTGTCAACCTAACACAAACTAGAGTCAACTGGGAAGAAGGAATCAATTGTGGAATTTCCTCCATCAGACTGGCCTGTGGGCATGTTTGTGGGGGCACTGTCTTAACTGCAAACTGATGTGGGAGGGCCCAGCCCACTGTGGGGACTGCCATTGCTGGGTGAGATGACCTGGGTTACTTACTGAGCAAGCCAGTAAGCAGTGTTCGCCCATGTCTCTACTTCACTTCCTTGCCTCCACCTGACATCCCTCCAGGATGGACTGTGGCATGGAGATGTTAGCTAAATATACCCTTTCATCCCAAAGTTGAAGACAGTAAAGTTTTATCACAGCAACAGAAAGCAAACTAAATACACATGTGAATGGGTTTTCTGATGAAGTTTTTAACTCAGGTTTATTGTAATTTGATCCTTTATCATTCCACATAGGCTATTATTTTTAAAGTAAAATTCAGTATTTAATACCTAAATGGATCTACTAAAAATAGAAGATTGCAATAAAGTGAGCCAAAATTTAAGGAGTTAATATAAGCAGTGAAACTGCACACACAAAAAATACAATCATTAGAATTTTTTAAAGGTACATTGAATGAAAAAAAGAACAAGATATAATATTTTATTGCAAAAATGGTAGAAATAAAAATCTAAATTTAGAACCTTATCCCACAGTGATAAGAAATGGCTGAGAAATTTTAAGAATATCTTTATTTTTATTTAATGTGTATGTGGGCCATGTGCATGCCTGGTACCTTCAGAGGTCAGAAGAGCCCCTGGAACTGGTTGTAAATGTGGGTACTCAGTCTAAGAGCAACAAATGGTCTTAACCTCTGGGCCAATTTTAATTTTTAAATTACATCTATTTGTTTACTCATTGTGTATGTGCACTTGCCATAGCTCACTTGTGGAGGCCAGAGGACAACTTGTTCTCTCCGTCCACCCCTTTGAGTCCCGGGGGCCTACTCTGGTGGTTGGGCTTGGCAGCAAGCGGTCTTTACCTGCTGAGACGCCTCACCAACTCTTACTAATATTCGTAAGTATGGTTCAGGATATTTTGTGGGGGTTCTGTTGTTTTACTTTTTTAACATTTATTAATTTGAGGGGGGTGGGCACATGTGGAGGTCAGAAGACAACTTTTCAGAAGCTGGTTTTCTAATTCCAGCATACGTATTCTAAGGACAGAACTTAGGTCAGAATGGCTTGGCAGCAAGGGCTTTTACCCTCTCTGAGCCATCTCACAGGCCCTGTTCAGGGGTGGGGGTTATTTTGAGGGTTTTCAGTCTTCTTAAGACAGAGTCTCCCTATAGCTCCAGCTAGCCCAGAACTCCCTATGTAGACCAGGCTAGCATCGATCTCACAGACATCTGCCTGTCTTTGTCTCCCCAGTGCTGGGATTAAACATGTACTATCGGTTTTTAACCACATCAAAACCTCAAAGCCATACTGTATCTTCCATGTTATGGCTACTAATACCACCTACCTTAACTGGCTTCACACTAATATTAATCTTTCTACTCTGAGAGTGATCTGGTAACTTTTAAGGTCTAACTAACATATAATAAGCTTCACATAAATGCCAACTTTGGCCAGGAGTGGAGCATGCTTTTAATCTCAGCAGGGAGGCACAGGCAGATCTTTGTGAGATTGAGATCAGCCTGGTCTACATAGTGAGTTCCACACCAGCTGGGGCTACAGGGAGAACTTTCTCAAACAACAAACAAAAAAATAAAGCAAACAATGAAAAACATACTAAAATCTCAACTTCAATAACTTTTGAACAGGTAAGCAGTCATACAACCACTTACCAATTTAATGACTATATTCATCATGATAAGTCTTCATAGGCCTGCCTATCTATCTATCATCTATCTATCATCTATCTATCTATCTATCTATCTATCTATCTATCTATCTATCTATCTGGTCTTTCTGAGACAGGATCTTGGAACTCACAGAGAACTACCTATTTTTAATTTTTTTTTTATTAATTTTATTTATTTCTGTATGTGTATGAATGTACTGTCTGCATGCAAGTCTGTGCACCCCTGTCGTGCAATGCCGCGGAGGTCAGAAGAGGGTCTCGGATTCTCCTGGAACTGGAGTTTTCCCGGAATTGGAGTTTCAGACGGTTCTCGGCCGCCATGTGGGTGCTGGGGATCGAACCCGGGTCCTCTGCAAGAGTGGTCGGCGCTCTTAACCGCTAGGCCATCTCTCCAGCCCCGAGAACTACCTATTTTAAAACACTTCTTCTACCCTTCCATTGTGTCTCTAAGCAATTGCTAATAAGCTTTCTGCCACAATAGTCTGCATTTTCTAGAATTTTATATAATTCTATCATTTATAGCCAGGCTTGGTGGTGCATGCCTTTATTCCTAGCACTTGGGAGGCAGAGGCAGGCAAATCATTGTGAGTTCAAGGCCAGCCTGGTCTACAGATGAGTTCCAAGACAGCTGGGGCTACGGGGAGACCCTATCTCAAAAAGACCAAAAAAAAAAAAAAAAGATAATTCTATCATTTTTAGATGTGTAATTATTTTCAATGGCATTTTTGACAGTGCATAAACAATGTTTTTAGTATTGATAAATATCCAGTATCAACATATAGTACCATAATTTATTTCTCCTTTTATCCACTGAACTATTACTTCCAATTTGTTGTTACAAAAATAAGGTACTACTAAATAATTATGTAAAGGTCTTTGATGTACATATATTTGATCATTCTTGGTTAATAAACCATTATTAAATAATTTGGAGGGGGCTGGAGAGATGGCCTAGCGGTTAAGAGCGCCGACCGCTCTTGCAGAGGACCCGGGTTCGATCCCCAGCACCCATATGGCGGCCGAGCCATCTGAAACTCCAATTCCAGGAGAACTCCAGTTCCAGGGGAGTCCGACACCCTCTTCTGACCTCCGCAGCATTGCACGTCACGGGTGCACAGACTTGCATGCAGACAATACATTCATACACATACGGAAATAAATAAAATTTAAAAAAAAATAATAATTTGGAGATGTGGAATGTTTATACACACACACACACCCTTTTTCAAGAAACTAGTAAACACTTTAGAAATATGTGCTATGCATGAGAACACACTGCACCATGCCCCTGGGATTCAGATTTTAGATATTTCTTTTTCATTTTAGACTTCCAAACAGGTATGACATGACACCTCACTGTGGTAAATGTGTGCATCCCATATGATGCTTGCTATTACTCTATCTTTTCTTTGATGAAGTGTTTATATTGACTTTTAAAATATTTTGTTTTATTTTATTGTATAAGTGTATTGCCTGCATGTGTGTAAGTGCACCCAGGTAGTACATGGCCATGGAGATCAGAAGAGGGCATTCACTGGAGTTACAGACGGTTGTCAGCCACTATGTGGTGCTGGAAATTGAACCTAGGTCCTCTGCAAGAGCAGTCAGTGCTCTTAACCACTGAGCGATCTCTCCAGACCACTTTCTGACTATTTTAACTGAGCTCACTTGTTTTTGTCATGGACTTTTTATTTTTTTTTATTTACTTATGTGTATGAATGTATTGTCTGCATGTAGGTTTGCGTACCCGTGTCATACTGATTTCTCAAATATATCAAGGTTCAAAAAAAAATTTACTGATTTCTAAGTCCACTGTGGTCAAATCTTATTGCACGTAACTTGAATCCTCTTGGGTTTATTTGGATTTGTTCATGAAACAAATTTAACCTGACTTGGTCTTTGGAAAGAACATGTTTGGCTGTTGCTGGGCAGGGTTCTGTAAAGGCCAATTATGAGAAGTTGTTTTGGGGGCTGTTAAAGCTTCCTACCTCTGTAATGATTTCCTGCCTCCTTGTAATACTGAGAGAACAGTCTTGAAATCCCTATCATTGCTTATTTCTCCTTGCATTTTTATCAGGTTTTGTTTCATCTGTTATTAGTTAAATAAACATTAAAGAATGGTATGTACATCCATCCATCCTCCTGATGGCTATACCCTATTCCTCTTGGTCTTCTTTATCAAATAATCTTTATTCCTGATATTTTCTGCTTTGAAATATACTTTGTCCCACATGATATTTGATATGCCAGCTTTATTTTGATTAGTATGGTGAAACTTCTAACATAAATCTATGTTTTTATATTCATTATGTGCGCGCGCACGTGTGTGTAAGGGTGCATACACACACGTGGAGAGGCACTAAGAGTCTTCCTCTATTGCTCTCTACCTTATCTTCTTGAAACAGTCTTAGCTTAGGTTGGCTGGGCAGAAAACCCTAGCAATACACCTGCTTCCACTCCAGCTAGAGCTGGGATTGAAGGAATCTGTGGCCAAACCCAGGTTTTTGTTTTTTGGGTTTTTTTTTTATTTTATTTATTTCTGTGCGTGTATGAATGTACTGTCTGCATGCAAGTTTGTGCACCCGTGTCGTGCAGTGCCACGGAGGTCAAAAGAGGTTCTCGGATTCCCCTGGAACTGGAGTTCTCCTGGAATTGGAGTCCCAGACGGTTCTCGGCTGCCATGTGGGTGCTGGGGATCGAACCAGGGTCCTCTGCAAGAGCGGTCGGCGCTCTCAATCGCTAGGCCATCTCTCCAGCCCCAAACCCAGGTTTTTTATGTGGGTGACAGGGCTATAAACTCATGTCCACTTGCTTGCACAACAGTCTTTTAATCTACTGAGCCATCTCTCTAATCCCTAAAGCAGGTTTCTTACTGGCATCATACAGTTTAATCACACATTTTTGCTAGTTTTTTAAATTTATTTTTGTATGTGTATGAATGTACTGTCTGCATGTAGGTCTGTGAACCCATGTCGTGAAATGCTGTGGAGGTCAGAAGAGGGTGTCGGATTCCCCTGGAACTGGAGTTCTCCTGGAATTGGAATTACAGACGGTTCTTAGCCACCATGTGGGTGCTGGGGATCGAACCCAGGTCCTCTGCAAGAGCAGTCGGTGCTGTTAACAGCTAGGCTATCTCTCCAGCCCCCAATCACACATTTTTTTCAAGTCCAGTCTGGCTGGGCGTGGTGGCGCATGCCTTTAATCTTAGCACTGGGAAGGCAGTGAGTTGAACTTGTGAGTTCAAGGCCCGCCTGGTCTACATAGCGAGCTCCAGGCCAGCTGGAACTGAAGGAGACCCTGTCTCACAAAGACCAAAAAAAAAAAAAAAAAAAAAAATCCAGTCTGAAACACTCTACCAATCATTGTGATGTTCAGACAATGTACATTTAATATCATCAGTGAATGACAGTTTAAATACATCATCTTTTTGTTCTGAGATATCTCTCCCTTTCTCTCAGATTATCTGAATATTTTTCATTGATCTCTTGACCTACTGGGTAAACTCATGTTCTGTTGCTGTTGTAGTAGTTGCTTTAGGTTTTAAAGTACTTATTATTAGGAGGCTGGAGAGATGGCTCAGCTGTTAAGAGCACTGGCTCTTCCTGCAGAAGATCCAGGTTTAAAACTCAGCACCCACACAGTGGCTAATCATTGTCTATAACTACAGTTACAGGAGATGCGACACCCCCCTTCTGACTCTGCAGGTATTGCATGACATGGGTGCACTTACATACATGCAGGAAATACATACACACAAAATAAAAATAATAGCTAGGCATGGTGGCACACACCTTTAATCCCAGCACTCGGGAGGCAGAGACAGGCGGATCTCTGGGAGTTAAAGGCCAGCCCAGTCTACAGAGTGAGTTCCAGGACACCTGGAGCTATAGGCAGACCCTGTCTCACAAAAAGACCAAAAGTAAAACTAATGAAGTATCTTTTAAAAATAAAAAAATAATAAAGTACTCATCTTTGCCTTATCACTGTCTTAGTCTGCTAGGACTGCCAAAATGAAATACCAAATAATAAACAGCAGAAACTATTTTCTCAGTTTCACAAGCTAGACATCTAAGATCAAAAAATATCATATAATAACAGAAAATCCATTTTCGCAGTTTCACAAACTAGACATCTAAGATCAAGTTGGTACCACCAACTTTTCCTGAGGCTCTCCTTCCTTGGCTTCTAGACAGCTGCTTTCTCATTATACTCTCACTAGATGTTTTTGTTGTGGTATTCCTATTACACTCTCACTGTCCTCATTAAACTTTAGTCACCTCTATACAGCCCAATCTCCACATAGTCATGTCAGGGGTTAGGCATCAATATTTCTGAATGTGGAGCAGGAGGGACATAACTCTATACACAGTATTATCATCCAGCTTCATGAATATCTCAGACACATACAACAAAAACTACATTCCATTTCTGCCCCCAGACTTTTGGCTATTGTCATATTCTTTTACATGAGCTACATACAAAACCTAGAGGCTTACAGTTTCTACTTTTTATTTGAACAGCCAGTTATTCTTTCAAAGAGACAAATTATGAGGATTTTTTTTTTTTTTTTTTTGTATTTTTTTGAGATAGCATCTCCCTTAAGTCCCAGCTGGCCTGGAGGTTGCTCTGTAGACCAGGCTGGCCTTGAACTCACAGAGATCTGCCTGCCTGTGCCTCTGGAGTGCTGGGATTAAAGGCATGCACTACCATGCCTGGAAGAAATTTTTCCTTATAATTTGCTTATACAAGCTTTGCTTCTGCTGCATATCTAGACTTTCTTTTCTTTTTTTTTTTTTTTTTTTTTTTTTTTCTTTTTGGCCTTTTTCGAGACAGGGTCTCTGTGTAGCCCCGCTGTCCTGGAACTCACTCTGTAGACCAGCGTGGCCTTGAACTCACAAAGATCCGCCTGCCTCTGCCTCCCAAGTGGCTAGGATTAAAAGCGTGCCCCGGCCATAATCTAGACTTTTACAGGGAAAGGATTCCTTGGGGGACTTTCCTTTTGTTTAAAGTACTTCCTTTAGGGACTGAAGAGATGGATCAGAGGTTAAAAGCACCGACTGCTCTTGCAGAGGATCTGGGTTTGATTCCCAGCACCCACATGGCGGCTTTAAGAACGTCTTTAACTCCAGATCCCAGGGGATCCAAAGCCCTCTCTGACCTCTGAGGATCGCACTACATGGGTGCACAACCCTACATGCAGACAGTACACTCATACAAATAAATAAATAAATACTTCCTTTAATATTGAACAATATATCCTCTGATGATGTACTTTTTTTTTTTTCTCCTTTTTCTGGGGTGGGTTGGCTACATAGCCCAGGCTACCCTCAAATAACAATCCTACTGCCTGAGCCTTCCCTGTTTATGAACACAGCTTTCAGCTTCTGAATGTCTATGGAAATCTTTACTTTTCTCTTTGTTTTTAAAACCTGGCCTCGCAACACTGAAGGAAGGCTATGCTACCAAATACTACTATCCTTTATGCTTTCCTGGTATTTTTATTTTGAAATAATTTATGAGACACATAAGATTAACTTTCACCTAAGCCAACATCTTACATAACATTTCAAAAGTTACAAAATTAAGTCTGATGTGATCAGTTTGAATTAAACTATATACCTGACATAAATTTCACACAATTTGGGTTTTTCTTTTTTTTGTCTTTTTTGAGATAGGGTCTCCCTGTTGTAGTCCCATGTAGAGTAGGAACTCACTATGTAGACCAGGCTGGCTTGCCTACAGAGATTTTGCCTGCGTCTGCCTCCAAGTGCTGGGATTAAGGCATGCACCACCCATCCCAGCCTAATTTCACAATTTTTAAAAACTTTTTTTTTTATTTATTTTTATGTGTTATGAGTGTACACGTCTGCAGTAACGATGTTGGTGCACGCCATGTTGGTGCAAAAATGCTGCGGAGAGTCAGAAGAGGGCTTTGGATTCCCTGGATCTGGAGTTAAAGACCGTTTCCCTAGTTGCCAATGTGGGTGCTGGGAATGAACCCTATTCCAGGCGAGGTCCTCTGCAAGAGAAAGTTGGTGCTCTTAAATTAACCACTGAGCCACAATCATCTGCACCCAGTCAATCACATCTCAATTTCACCAATTTTTATGTGTATTAACTTAACTACATTTTATTACGTTTCCCAATAATATGAAATTTTAAGATAGAGTGTGATATTGTTTTTCTTTATTTTAATTATATTACAGTATTTCCAGTGAGAATGCTGCCTAAACTGTTGTTCCTCCCTCTCAACAAAAACAGGGATCCTTTTCCTTTCCGCCAGCAACTGGTTCTCTCTGATTGTCCTGGTATCATCATTCTTTCATGTTTTCTTATGGTATATGCTTGTACAAACTTTAAGAAAAAATCAATTCATAGTCTCTCAAAATGTTTTTCTTTATCCACTCAACCTATCTCTCTTACAGGTAGTCCAAATAACATTAAAACTATTTGAGGTGCTACTTTACACACTTTCCACTCTATATTTGGGTTTATTGAACAGTTTGCATTTTTTTTTTTTTTTTTTTTTTATTTATTTTTTGGTCCTTTTCAGACAGGGTCTCGTCCTGTGATCCCCAGCTGTCCTGGAACTCATCTGTAGACCAGGCTGGCCTTGAACTCACAGACATCCGCCTGCCTCTGCCTCCCAAGTGTCAGGATTAAAGTGCATGTGCCACCACGCCCGGCGACAGTTTGCATTTTTATATCTTAAATTCACTTTCTTTTACAAAGCATAATCTTCGATTATTCCTAAAGACAATCTATTTTCATTTTGGAAGAGTAGTTTTTAAGTCCTATATAATTTAGTTAAGAAGTTTATCTCTCATTCAATACCAGCTAACAAGTTTAATCTTTTCTCTAGCTTCCTAAACATATGGGATGAGCTTTAGTTTTGTTTTTGATGCTGTTGTGTTAACCTATCTCTGCATCAAGTTTCTGTAAATTTTAGTTGATTACATCCTAAGTCTTACTTCTTTGCTGATGTTTTGTTGTTATAACATTATTCTGACTTTTAACTTGCTTGGTGCTATATTCTTTTAAACATTTGTTTCCCATTGTAGTTAAAATGTTCAAAATTGGTTTGATCCTTTCAAGTTTTGGTTTAAGCTGTTAGGGGATCCAAGGAAGCATTCATTCTAAGACTAAGTGGCCCCAGTACTGTGGCAAATGTCTTCTGTACTAACCACTTGATGCTTCTTGAATCACAACTTTCCCCATATTGTCTATTTCCTAGTGCTTTCAGTTAAACTCCTTGGAAATAAATTTATGACCTGGGAAGAGAGGAGGGAGAAAGGGGGAAATAAAGGAAAGAGGTGGACAAAGAGGGGAGGAAGGAGAGAGGGAAGAGCCAGGAGGCTCATTTGCCTCGTTGAAATGATTCTAAAAAGGCATAAAAACATGAGGCCCATGGACATAAAGGCCTATTGGAGGGCATTTTCACCAGTCTTTTTTCAGCATCCACAAATACACTAGTAAGAGGAACAGTAAATGAAAATGAGAAGTCAAATGGCTGACCAAAGCCTTCAAATCCACATTTCCACAGATTTTTTAAAATAAAATTGCTTGCTATTTCCCTTTATTTTAAGCATATCCAAATGTGGTTAATTTAACATCATCAAAATTTATTAAACTTCTAGGTTATTCAAGTCAAGTTTTGCCTCTTAAGTTATATGTAATATATTATACTACTGCTACTGTTATAATCAGTTATGTTTTCTGGAGCAAACTAAGCCCTCTGACCTAAGCAGTCCAACAGAGAAGAAATTTTCAAATCAGATAAAATTCAAGGAGACAGGGGCTGGAGAGATGGCCTAGTGATTAAGATGCCAATTGCTCTTTGCAGAGGACCCGGGTTCAATTCCCAGCACCACATGGTGGCTGAAAACCATCTTTAACTTCAGTACCAGGGGATCCAACACCCTCTTCTGACCTCCTCAGCACTGCACTACAGGGGTCCCAAGACCTGCATGAGCAGTACATTCATACACATAAAAAAAATTTTTTTTAAATACATGGAGACAATGGGTGCAAATCATCATAACTATATTCAAGAGATTCCTATCAGTGGTTTGGGTTTTTTTTGGTATTTTTGAGACAGGGGTCCTTCCTTTAATAAATCTCCAGCTGGCCTGGAGCCTTGCTCTTGTAGACCCAGGCTGGCCTTGACACTCAAGAGATCTGCCTGCTTCTGCCTCTGGAGTGCGTGGGTTAAGGGTGTGTATGCACCACGCCTAGCAAATGCTCTTTTGGAAGGGAAAGATGTGTATGTTTGCAGCCAGGCGGTGGGCATCGGTGGCGTGTGGCCTTTAATCCCAGCATTCAGGTAGGTGGCAGAGGCAGAGAGGAGGAAGAGAGGAGGCAGAGGCAGGGGCAAGGGGCAGCGGGAGGGGCACGGGGTCTCTGGGAGTTCAAGCCAGCATGGGTCTACATATCAAGTTCCAGGATAGCTGGGGCTACAGGGCAACATTGTCTCAAAAAAGACACACACACACACCACACACCACACACACACCACAAAATGTGTAATGTTGTTGTATGTTTTCGAACCTGCAAATTAACATCAATAGTAATCTTTACATTATGATGGAGAAAGACTAAAATTGTCATTAGCTCAGCATAAAGTAATTTTCTATATAAAATAGCATCCTTCATAAAGTTTGCAGAAACATGCTATAATAATCGTATATAATCCTTTTTTGAGCGCTCCAGAATGTAGGTGTAGTTTCTTCATTTTTTTGGGGGGCAGGGTCTTTTTTTGAGACCAGTGGTCCTCCCTTTTTAGTCGCCAGCTGGCCTGGAGCTGCTCTGTAGACCAGGCTGGCCTTTGAACTTTGAACACAGAGATCCGCCTCTTCTGCCTCTGCCTCCCTAAGTGCTGGGATTAAAAGGCATGAGCCAGGACACCCAGCTGGTGTATTCTTCATAAGGAAACAGCTTGATAATATTACCAAAATGAGAAATAGCATGACCTTTGACCTAGCAAAATCCACATCTAGAAACTAAAGCTAAAGGAAGAAAAAATGATAAAAGATAGAAAACAAACTTAACCCAGAATTTCTGGTAACCCTTCTTTGTTAGTTTCTGGGTTGTTGTTTTCCTTTTTATTCTTTTATTATTTTTTATTCTCTTTTATTCTATTTGTTTTTCTTTCTTTTCTTTGAGGTAGAGTCCATATGTGCAGCCCAGGCTGGCCCTTGAGTAGTTTCTCAGGTTTTTGTTTATTTTTTTTTTTTACGTGTATGAATGTACTGTCTGCACTGTACTCTGTGCACCTGTGTGTGCAATGCTTACAAGCAGGTCAAAAGAGGGTGTCCGAATTCCCCTGGAACTGATATTAAAGTGGTTCTTGCCGCGCCATGTGGGTGCTGGGCATTGAATCCCCGCTCTTCTGCAAGAGCAGTCCAGCTACTCTTAACCGCTAGGCATCTCTCCAGCCGCCGTTTGATTTTTTTTTAAATTATTTTTTTTATTTTATTTATTTTTTTATGTGTATATGAATGTACTTGCATGTAATTTTGTGCACCCATGTATATAGTTTGTGCACCGTGTCGGCAATACCGCGGAGGTCAGAAGAGGTTCTCGGGATTCCCCTGGAACTGGAGTTCTCTCTGGAATTGGAGTTACAGACGGTTTTCTGCTGCTGCCATGTGGGTGCTGGGGATGATCGCGGGTCCTCTGCTAAGAGCGTCGGCGCTCTTAACCAGCTAGGCGCCATTCTCCAGCTCCCGTTTCTGATTTTTTAAGACCAGGTCTCATATAATAGCCTAAGACACCGGCCTCAAACTTGCAATATAGCCAGGCAAGTCTGAACACCTTTCGCCCTTACAAGCCTCTTCCTCCCTCTACTACTGCCAAAATGTTATGAATGTGCCAGATCCAATCGTCATCTTTCTTTCTTCTATAAAAAATATTCAACTGCATTTTACTTTCATTTATGGTGTATGAGTTTTGAATATAATGCCTGCAGGTTTGAAAAGCGCAACTCCATGTTGGCAATAGCCCACAGGAGGTCAGAAGAGTCAGAGCCGCCCTGGAACTGGAGTTCACGTTGTTTAGCCTTGCCATGGTGGGTGTTGTACAATTGGATCGCGCGGGTCTTCTTTGCAAGAGCGCCCAGTCTTTTTTTTTTTTTTTTTGTCTTTTGTTTTTTGATTTCAGGTCTTTTCCTTTTCCTCTCCACGCCCCACCGCCTGCTGGAGCGCTCACTCTGTCGACCCCACGGCTTGGGCCTGTGAACTCACACAGATCCCACTGCCTCTGTCTCCCCCAAGTGCTAGGATTAAAGGTGTGCACCATCAATGTCCGGACTTAGAATCCAGGTCTTTCTTTGCAAGAGCAGCACCAGTGCTCTGTGGGCCACTTGGGCCCATCTCTCCAGTCCCCTCCGTCTTCTTTTCAGAAGGAAATAATTCCCTTGTAGCCCCTTTAGCGTTTCCTTAATAAATCTATACTCACTGCTTTTAAAAAGTAAAGCAGGGGCTGGAGAGATAGTCTAATGGTTCTTAACGAGGGCACCGAACTGCTCTTGGCAAGAAGGACCCGGGTTCGAATCCCAACAGCACCCACTATGGGCAGCTTAAGAACCCATCTGTAATTCCAATTCCAGGAGAACTCCAGTTCCAGGGGAAACAGAAACCCTCTTACTGACCTCCACAGCATTGGATGACACAGGCGCACAACCTACAATACATACAATTCATGCACATACAAAATAAATTAAAAATAGTAAGTAAAATAAAAAGTTATCAGTAGGGATCGGTATGTGGATTTATGGTATATACACTACTATGTACCTCTCAAAAATTATGTGGCCTGATACAGTTTTATTTAACCTGAACAGCAGATCCACAATATTGTTGAACAAAAGTAAAATGAGATATAATAAATGAAATAAAATAAAAACTTAAAGGCAATGATAACCTGTTTACTTAAAATGGTTTGGTGATGTCTAATGAAGAACATGAATATTGGAGAATATATAAACAGGCACATGAAAAGAGCTAAAAATCACTAAAATGTTAACACAGAGCAAGAGGCTGAGATGTTTTAATCTCTTCTTTGTATTTTTCTCACATTAAGTATTTTTTAATGTTTATAATTTTTTACAAAAAAGTTATAATCATAAAACCACTTATAAAGTTCTGTTTCATTTGCATTTCATCATTAAATAGTGGCAATATCATAGCAATTATAATAAAATATGTACAATTTAAATCAAGATGAATACAAAACAGGGAAACGTGCAGCGGGAGAACCCAGACATTAACTGCAACTTCTGCTACTTTCATTTTAAAAAAAATTTTTTAATTTTTTAAATTATTTATTTTTTAAATTTATTTTTTTTTTTTTTTTATGTTTAAGCATGTAGGTTTCTTGCAGACCGATGTCGTGCATGCTACGCGGAGGTCCAGAAGAAGGTGCGTGATCTCTTGGAACGGGTTTAAAGATGGTTCTCGCGCCCATTTGGGTGCTGGGGATCGAACCCAGGTCCCTCTGCAAGCATTGTGCCCTCTAACCGGACGGCCATCTCTCCAAGCCCACTTTTTTTTTTTTTTTTTTTAAAAAATTATTTTTGGGCTGAAGAGATGACACAGGAGTTAAGGCTTGGGCTCTTGCACGAGGACTCAGGTTTGGTTTTCAGCACCAAAAAGATCCAATACCATCTTCTCCACAGGCATTGTAAGCACTGGGTAGTACTAAACATACATAAGAGCAAATACATAAAATAAAAAGTTGGTTTTGTTTATTTTTTGTTTGATTTAAAGGATTGGAGTGCTACCTATACCTTAAATGCCAGTATTTGAGAAGGAGAAGCAGGATCTGAGTTTGAGATTTGCCTGGTTGACATGTCAAGTTCCAGCCCAGCCAGGTCTACATAGGAAACCCTGCCGCAACAAATAAAGAATCTGAAGTTATTTACAAATCAGTGTGCTCCAGTAACAGTTATCACCAATAGTCAGAGCATACCTTCTAGTTCACTCTTAGTCCCATTAATGAGTACTTCAGGAAATAAGCTATCACAAGAATTCAAGGGAAGGACAACTCCAAACAAAACTACGACCCCAATAAATGTGTATCACTTCTACTGATAGCTGTGTAACAGTAACATTGTATAATAAGTAGATTTATTTTAGAAGTGTTTTTCCTAACTAATATCCAGTCATATTTAATCACAAAATGTAATGTTAAGATTTAAAATTTTTCTCATGATTTTTTTTGCATAAAACTGTAAAAGAAAATTTAGCAAAAATACATAAAGTATTACATTTCAGGGCCAACAGACCAAATTCACATCTAGCTGATAATCACTAATCAAGGTTTACTCATATAAGGTCACTTCTAGACACTGTGAGGAAGACATGCATAGATGATGCATTCTATAAGTTCTCAAGATAGCATCTCAGTTACAGAATATATCCTAAACTGAGTTCCACAAATCTTCAAAAGTTAGAAACATTTTCTGAATCCAACAACAAAGTAAACCTATAATGTACCACTTACTGTTAGTCTACAGATGTTTAATGTACATAAATAAAAATAACATTATATTAGGGCTGGAGAGATAGCCTAGCGGTTTAAGAGCACAGACCCAACTTCTTTCAGAAGACCTGGTTCGATCCCCAGCACCTCATGGCAGCTGAGAACCATCTGTGATTCCAATTCACAGGAGAAACTCCAGTTCGCAGGGGAATCTTGACAACGCGCTCTTCTGAACCTCGATGCGCATTGCACGCTCGGGTGCACAAACCCCTGCAATGCAGACAGTAATTCATGCACATACAAAATAAATAAAATTCAAAAAAAGGAAATGAAAAAAAAAAAAGAAAGAAAAAAATTACATTATTTAAGTTTTAGGAAAAAAAAAAAAAAAAAAAAATGGGTGCCTAATGTCACACAGTTAGGTTATAAGACCATGTGCATGATCTGAATACCAAAGTGACAAGGTTTGCTAAGTAAAGACAGACAAAAGGCTACACTATTGTGGTGGTTTGAATGAGTGTCCCCATAGGCCTCTAGGAACTCAGACCTTTGTCTCCGTTGGTGGCGCTGTTTCTGAGGTCTTGGGGTGTGTGGCCAGTGCTGGAGGAAGTACGTCAACTGGGGGCCAGGCCCTTAGTGAGTTTTACAAGCCTCGTGGTCCCCTAACAGTAAGCTCTCTCTCTTCTCTTGCTCCTGTGCTCTTTTGCGAGATGTGAGCCTCGGTTTGCTGCTCCAGTCTCCAGCTGACATGCCTCCTGTCTCTATGGACTCTAATTCCCTGGGAACCGGGTCAATCCTATACTCAAGTAACAACTCTTCCTTTTATAAGTTCCTTGGTCCATGGTGTTTTATTACATAGCAACAGAAAAGTGAACTAAATACAGTAATTTGGTACCCAAGAGTGGGCTGTTGGCTATGAATAACCTGACCATGTTTGGAGAAATGTGGAAGACATTGGAAGTTTGGGCTAAAAAGGCTGTTGACTACTGTAGCAGAGCTTAACAGGGCCATTCTAGTGGAGGGCTGGAAGAAAGCATTGCTGCAAAGATGTGGTTCCAGGGGAAAATAAAAGACTTAGGCAGCAACTGGGATATTTTGATAAAGAGTATGGCAGCAGTTTTCCGCACAGCCCAAATGCTTTGCCGTGTAGGCTAAGTTGAAAAAGTCAATGGACTGAATGTCTTTGGTGGAGGATATTTCAAGAACAGCCTAATGTAGAAATGGTGCGGTGGCTTTTAATGGTGAATATTGTGCAGATCTACAGTGAAGAGCAAATGGGGCAGAAAAGAATGCAGAATGTAATTATTTGGTCTGTGTATGTGCACTAGGAAGATTAAAGGGTGGGGCCAAGGCATGTGAAAGGAGAGGGTCCTATTCAAAAGCGACTAAAGTGATTAAGGAGAGGCCTGGAGATTTACAAGTAACAAAAGAATCAGTACCTTCAAGGGCAAGACCACACCCAGCCTAATCTCCAAAAAGTTCCAGGGCAGACAAAAGTTGCAAAAGTGGTTGAAATAGGCCAGAGTCCATCCCAAAATTGCAACCAAACTTGGCAGTTTCATTATCGTGGTGCTGGCTTTAGAGGCATGAAGTTTTGCAAGAAAGTGAAGGGGTCATCAGTTCTTCTCCAGGTTTCAGAGAGCTGCCAAGGTTAGGGTGAGGGGTTGTCCCCCTGAATAAAAGTAGGCATGCCTGATAGGCTATGGCATGAAGCTGTGAATGTGAACCCTGGTTGGCAGCGAGACCCCAAAAGACATTCGAGATGCCAGACCTGTGAGATATTTGCCACGGAGAGGCTGCATACAGGGAGTGGTACCGACCTAAGAAAGACATGTATGTTGCAAGCAAAGCTTGGAAGAGCTGAGCTGTCTAAGCCCTTTGGAAGTAAAGGTCCCAGAAAAACAAGATGGGAATGGTCTCCCTCATCTGTGGTTGCTAAGTGCCAATTTACCTAGTTGTAAGTTTTTCTTGTGCATGGACTCTTGAGCTTTTGTCCAAAAAAGTTGGGAGTGGATGCACCTTGGAAACAACAACAGAAAAGGACTGCATTCAAAAAGAACTGACTGAAAAAGTGAACTTCTGCTGAAAACAGTCAAATTCCCCATGGAGAATATTGAAGAAAGACTGAGAAAGAGATGGAATAGCATGTTTGGCAGAATGCATGAGCTCTGAAGGGGTGGGGGGAATGGGAGGAGACACGGGTCTGATTTGATAAAAAAAGTATGTATAAGTAAATAATAATAAAAAATAAATAAAAAAAATAAAATATACTTCAAAATATTTTTAAATCTCCCGACTCAATCATAAAGAGTACAAAGTTTCAACTAGATAGGAGAAATACATTCTTATAATATAATACAATACATAGAATATGGTTTAGTAGTAATATACATTAAATATCAATATTTGATTTATCAGCTTTAGGATATAATTTCTTTTTTTTATGGGCCTACTACCTGGACTCATAATTTTTTAGTTTTATGTATAGAGCTTGCCTTTATCCCAGTACTCTGTGGGAAGGCAGGAAGGCCAGGCAGATCTCTGTGCAGTTCCTAGGTCCACCCTGGTTTACTAGATCTAAGACGCCTGGGACTAACAGGGAGACCTCTGTCTCAAAAGACGCAAAAAAAAAAAAAAAAAGTAATAAGTCATAATGATCATGTTTTTAAAATGCATTACCCAGATTTAGTAGTGATTGTTTATAGTCTCAGCTACTTGGAATGGCCTGAGGCAAGAGGATTGCTTGAGCCAAGAGCTTAAGACACATTCAGAGCCATGAAAAGCCAACGGATGCCCAGTGTGGTGGTGACACTTTTAATCCGCGAGCACTTGGGAAGGGGCAGAGGCAGGCAGACTCTCTGTGAGTTCAATGGCCGAGCCTATGTCTACAGAGTGAGTTCCAGGCCAGCTGGGGCTACAGGGATGACCGTTCTCAAAAGAACAAAAAAAAAAAGCGAACAAACAAAAAGGCATATATACCAGCCATTTTCCTGAAAAAAAGTATATATACAATTTTTAAAATGTGTATGAAGTATTTGCCTGCATGTGTGTAAGTGCATCCCTGTCATTCAGTGCCTTTTCAAAGGGTCACAAGAAGGCATTGGATAATTGCCGTCGAGCTGATTGGTACAGAGTTCGGCTTACCTGTCATGTGGGGTGTTTAAAGAACCAAGATTCGCCTGGAGATCTCCTGAGAACAGCTGAAGCTCAGGAAGATAGGTAGGAATCGGTCTGTTCGCAAGTCTGAATTATTGATTGGACTAATCTAGTTAATCCCAGTTGTCTTTGGCTTATTGGCTTTGTGGCTGTGGGGTCAGAATTATCCTCCCAGACGTTGGTGTAAAAGGTAGGGTTTGGTGTTGAGTCTTGAGATCTGAGAACTACCAAGACAAGCTGAAGTGCAGGAACCAGGGCACAGACTAAAGACCGCCCCACCCCCGCCAACTGAGATTACAAAGGCATCTGAAGGAGGCAGCAAAGAAAGCCTGTCAACGCAGTGAAGAGGCATTTGGAATACAGGGCAAGGAGAAGTCCATTGCCGAGGAAAACCACCAAGAAGAGACAAGATTGGAAAGGGGCAGGATAATCTTGTGCCAAGCTTTACCAACCCAATGGAAGATTCCGACAGTGGAATCCTCCTGGGGATGGCCCAGGAACAACAGATATCAGAAACACAAGGGGAACATATTTAAAGAACTAACAAGATTATAAAGTTACATAAATCAAAGAACTAAGAAAAAGAATGAAGAACTCAAGAAGGACTGAGGAGAGAATACAAACTCGGAAGGAAGTAGAAACACTGAAGATCCCATGCTGAAAATGAAAAAAAACCAACCAGCGAACAAAAGAACTACAAGGAAGAGATTGAGTAGGCTTCAAAAAATGAAGTAGAATACTACATGAAAATCAGAAAGAGGAAATGAAAAAGGAAAATCAAACACGGTCTCAATCAATTCAAAGTATGGAAAGGAATGGAAAAGCTCAGAAGCAAGAAATAGGAAGGAAGCAGAACAGAAGAATATCAGACCTGGTAAGATAACACAGAACAACTCAAACCGTCAGTAAAAAATTTGAAAAATTTTTTAAAAATACACAAAAGTGGAACAACCAGGAAAATGTGGGACACTATGTAAAAGATCAACCTCCACCACAATAGGAATAGAGGAAGGAGAAGAATCGCTAAGAGAATGGAATTGATCAGATCTTCCAATTTGCAGAAAATAGATGAAACTTCCCTCGAAACCGAAAAAAAAAGACAAACCACACAAATACAGAAAGCACATAGAACTCCAAATAGACAAATAGACAAGAGGAACGCCAAATAGATAAGACCAGAGAAGAAATTCCTAATTCCATATCATAGTTAAATTCTAGACACCCAAAGCAAAGATTTCTAAAAGCCACAAGAGAAAAAACAATGATCCTATAAAGGGACCTATCAGAATACAACTGACTTCTCAATGCATAACTAATGAAAGCAAAAAAATGGGAGGCAGAAAGCAAATTCCAGTGTTAAAAGGTACAAATAAAGAAGAATTGCCAACCCAGATTATTATAACCAAGCAAAAAATGTCAATTTATAGTTGAGGAGAGAGAAACCCTTACATCGCAATAAACAAGATGAAAAGCATACATGTCGGGAAAAACCAACCCTTCAGAAAAAAAAAAAAAAAAAAAAAAAAAAAAAAAAAAAAAAAAAAAAAAAAAAATCCCCAGGCACCTAGAAAGATATAAATCATTTCTTGCTCAAACAGTCAACTTCCACACATAGAATATTAACTGAGATAAAGNTTTTTTTTTTTTTTGGCCTTTTCGAGACAGGGTCTCTGTGTAGCCCCAGCTGTCCTGGAACTCACTCTGTAGACCAGGCTGGCCTTGAACTCACAAAGATCCGCCTGCCTCTGCCTCCCAAGTGCTAGGATTAAAAGCGTGCCCGGCCATATCTAGACTTTTACAGGGAAAGGATTCCTTGGGGGACTTTCCTTTTGTTTAAAGTACTTCCTTTAGGGACTGAAGAGATGGATCAGAGGTTAAAAGCACCGACTGCTCTTGCAGAGGATCTGGGTTTGATTCCCAGCACCCACATGGCGGCTAAGAAACGTCTTTAACTCCAGATCCAGGGGAATCCAAAGCCCTCTTCTGACCTCTGAGGCATCGCACTACACGGGTGCACCAACCTACATGCAGACAGTACACTCATACAAATAAATAAATAAATACTTCCTTTAATATTGAACAATATATCCTCTGATGATGTACTTTTTTTTTTTCTCCCTTTTTGCTGGGGTGGGTCTGGCTACATAGCCCAGGCTACCCTCTAAATCACAATCCTACTGCCTGAGCCTTCCCTGTTATAGAACACAGCTTTCAGCTTCTGAATGTCTATGGAAATCTTTACTTTTCTCTTTGTTTTTAAAACCTGGAGCCTCGCACACACTGAAGGAAGGCTATGCTACCAAATACTACTATCCTTTATGCTTCCTGGTATTTTATTTTGAAATAATTTATGAGACACATAAGATTAACTTTCACCTAAGCCAACATCTTACATAACATTTCAAAAGTTACAAAATTAAGTCTGATGTGATCAGTTTGAATTAAACTATATACCTGACATAAATTTCACCAATTTGGGTTTTTCTTTTTTTTGTCTTTTTTGAGATAGGGTCTCCCTGTTGTAGTCCCATGTAGAGTAGGAACTCACTATGTAGACCAGGCTGGCCTTGAACTCACAGAGATTTGCCTGCGTCTGCCTCCCAAGTGCTGGGATTAAAGGCATGCACCACCACACCCAGCCTAATTTCACCAATTTTTAAAACTTTTTTTTTTATTTATTTTTATGTGTATGAGTGTACCGTCTGCATGTAAGTTGGTGCACCCATGTTGTGCAATGCTGCGGAGGTCAGAAGAGGGCTTTGGATTCCCCTGGATCTGGAGTTAAAGACGTTTCCTAGTTGCCATGTGGGTGCTGGGAATCGAACCCAGGTCCTCTGCAAGAGAAGTTGGTGCTCTTAACCACTGAGCCATCTCTTCAGCCCCAATTTCACCAATTTTTATGTGTATTAACTTAACTACATTTTATTACTTTCCCAAAATATAGAATTTTAGTGTGATATTGTTTTCTTTATTTTAGTTTACAGTATTTCCAGTGAGAATGCTGCCTAAACTGTTGTTCCTCAAAAAAAGGATCTTTTCCCAGCACTGTTTCTCTGATGTGTCTTGGTATCATTTCTTTCATGTTTCTTATGGTTATGCTTTACAAACTTTAGAAAATAATCATTCATTCATCTCAAAATGTTTTCTTTTCCACTCACCTATCTCTCTTCAGGTAGTCCAAATACATTAAAACTATTTGATGCTACTTTACACCTTTCACTCTATAATTGGGTTTTTGGACAGTTTGCATTTTTATATCTTAAATTCACTTTCTTTTACAAAGCATAATCTTCGATTATTCCTAGACAATCTATTTTTCATTTTGGAGAGTAGTTTTAAGTCCTATAATTTAGTTAAGAAGTTTATCTCTCATTCAATACCAGCTAACAAGTTTAATCTTTTCTCTAGCTTCCTAAACATATGGGATGAGCTTTAGTTTTGTTTTGATGCTTTGTGTTAACTATCTCTGCATCAAGTTTCTGTAAATTTTAGTTGATTACATCCTAAGTCTTACTTCTTTGCTGATGTTTTGTTGTTATAACATTATTCTGACTTTTAACTTGCTTGGTGCTATATTCTTAAACATTTGTTTCCCATTGTAGTTAAAATGCTTCAAAATTGGTTTGATCCTTTCAAGTTTTGGTTTAAGCTGTTAGGGGATCCAAGGAAGCATTCATTCTAAGACTAAGTGGCCCCAGTACTGTGGCAAATGTCTTCTGTACTAACCACTTGATGCTTCTTGAATCACAACTTTCCCCATATTGTCTATTTCTGGCTTTCATTAAACTCTGAAAATTATGACCTGGGAAGAGAGGAGGGAGAAAGGGGGAAATAAAGGAAAGAGGTGGACAAAGAGGGGAGGAAGGAGAGAGGGAGAGCCAGGGAGCTCATTTGCCTCGTTGAAATGATCTAAAAAGGCATAAAAACATGAGGCCCATGGACATAAAGGCCTATTGGAGGGCATTTTCACCAGTCTTTTTTCAGCATCCACAAATACACAGTAAGAGGAACAGTAAATGAAAATGAGAAGTCAAATGGCTGACCAAAGCCTTCAAATCCACATTTCCACAGATTTTTAAAATAAAATTGCTTGCTATTTCCCTTTATTTTAAGCATATCCAAATGTGGTTAATTTAACATCATCAAAATTTATTAAACTTCTAGGTTATTCAAGTCAAGTTTTGCCTCTTAAGTTATATGTAATATATTATACTACTGCTACTGTTATAATCAGTTATGTTTTCTGGAGCAAACTAAGCCCTCTGACCTAAGCAGTCCAACAGAGAAGAAATTTTCAAATCAGATAAAATTCAAGGAGACAGGGGCTGGAGAGATGGCCTAGTGATTAAGAGTGCCAATTGCTCTTGCAGAGGACCCGGGTTCAATTCCCAGCACCCACATGGTGGCTGAAAACCATCTTTAACTTCAGTTCCAGGGGAATCCAACACCCTCTTCTGACCTCCTCAGCACTGCACTACAGGGGTCCACAGACCTGCAGACAGTACATTCATACACATAAAAAAAATTTTTTTTAAATACATGGAGACAATGGGTGCAAATCATCATAACTATATTCAAGAGATTCCTATCAGTGGTTTGGGTTTTTTTTGGTATTTTTGAGACAGGGTCTCCCTTTAATCCCAGCTGGCCTGGAGCTTGCTCTGTAGACCAGGCTGGCCTTGAACTCACAGAGATCTGCCTGCTTCTGCCTCTGGAGTGCTGGGATTAAAGGTGTGTAGCACCACGCCTAGCAAATGCTCTTTTGAAGGGAAAAGATGTGTATGTTTGAAGCCAGGTGGGCATGGTGGCGTGTGCCTTTAATCCCAGCATTCAGGAGGTGGCAGAGGCAGAGAGGAGGAAGAGAGGAGGCAGAGGCAGGGGCAGGGGCAGGGGCAGGGGCAGGGGTCTCTGGGAGTTCAAGACCAGCATGGTCTACATATCAAGTTCCAGGATAGCTGGGGCTACAGGGCAACATTGTCTCAAAAAGACACACACACACACACACACACACACACACACACACAAAGATGTGTATGTTGTGTATGTTCGAACCTGCAAATTAACATCAATAGTAATCTTTACATTATGATGGAGAAAGACTAAAATTGTCATTAGCTCAGCATAAAGTAATTTTCTATATAAAATAGCATCCTTCATAAAGTTTGCAGAAACTAGTAATGTTATAATCCTTTTGAGCCTCCAGATGTAGGTGTAGTCTTCATTTTTTTGGGGGGAGGGTCTTTTTGAGACAGGGTCTCCCTTTTAGTCCCAGCTGGCCTGGAGCTAGCTCTGTAGACCAGGCTGGCCTTGAACTCACAGAGATCCGCCTTTCTCTGCCTCTGCCTCCCTAGTGCTGGGATTAAAGGCATGAGCCAGGACACCCAGCTGGTGTATTCTTCATAAGGACAGCTTGATAATATTACCAAAATGAGAAATAGCATGACCTTTGACCTAGCAAATCCACATCTAGAAACTAAAGCTAAGGAGAAAAATGATAAAAGTAGAAAACAAACTTAACCCAGAATTTCTGGTAACCCTTCTTTGTTAGTTTCTGGGTTGTTGTTTTCCTTTTTATTCTTTTATTTTTTTTTCCTTTTTATTCTATTTGTTTTTCTTTCTTTCTTTGAGGTAGAGTCACAATATGCAGCCCAGGCTGGCCTTGAGTAGTTTCAGGTTTTTTTATTTATTTTTTTACGTGTATGAATGTACTGTCTGCATGTAGCTCTGTGCACCTGTGTCGTGCAATGCTACAGAGGTCAAAAGAGGGTGTCCGATTCCCCTGGAACTAGAGTTAAAGATGGTTCTCAGCCGCCATGTGGGTGCTGGGCATTGAATCCCGCTCTTCTGCAAGAGCAGTCAGCACTCTTAACCGCTAGGCCATCTCTCCAGCCCCGTTTGATTTTTTTTTAATTATTTTTTATTTATTTATTTTTTTATGTGTATGAATGTACTGTATGAATGTGAATGTAATGTAGGTTTGTGCACCCGTGTCGTGCAATACCGCGGAGGTCAGAAGAGGTTCTCGGATTCCCCTGGAACTGGAGTTCTCCTGGAATTGGAGTTACAGACGGTTCTCGGCTGCCATGTGGGTGCTGGGGATCGAACCCGGGTCCTCTGCAAGAGCGTCGGCGCTCTTAACCGCTAGGCCATCTCTCCAGCCCCGTTTCTGATTTTTTAAGACCAGGTCTCATATAATAGCCTAAGACAGCCTCAAACTTGCAATATAGCCAGGCCTAACTTTGAACAGCCTTCCTGCCTCTACTGCCAAAATGTTAGAATGTGCCACGATCCTTCATCTTTCTTTCTAAAAAAATATTCATTACTTTCATTTAATGTGTATGAGTTTATTGCCTGCATGTTTGAAAAGCGCACCCATGTTGTGCAATATGCCCAAGGAGGTCAGAAGATGTCAGAGCCCCCTGGAACTGGAGTTACAGTTGTTAGCTGCCATGTGGGTGTTGTAAATTGGATCCGGGTCTTCTTTGCAAGAGCAGCCAGTGCTTTTTTTTTTTTTTTGTATTTTTGAGACAGGGTCTCCCTTTAGCCCCAGCTGCCTGGAGCTCACTCTGTAGACCAGGCTGGCCTTGAACTCACAGAGATCCACCTGCCTCTGTCTCCCAAGTGCTAGGATTAAAGGTGTGCAACATCATGTCCGGCTTAGAATCCAGGTCTTCTTTGCAAGAGCAGCCAGTGCTCTTGGCCACTGGGCCATCTCTCCAGTCCCTCTTCTTTTCAGAAGGAAATAATTCCCTTGTAGCCCCTTTAGCGTTTCCTTAATAAATCTATACTCACTGCTTTTAAAAAGTAAAGGCAGGGGCTGGAGAGATAGTCTAATGGTTAAGAGCACCGACTGCTCTTGCAGAGGACCCGGGTTCGATCCCCAGCACCCACATGGCAGCTAAGAACCATCTGTAATTCCAATTCCAGGAGAACTCCAGTTCCAGGGGAAACAGAGACCCTCTTCTGACCTCCACAGCATTGGACGACACTGGTGCACAAACCTACATACATACATTCATGCACATACAAAAATAAATTAAAAAAAATAGTAAAGGCAATAACAAAGACTTATCAATAGGGATCTGGCTATGTGGATTTATGGTATATACACTACTATGTACCTCTCAAAAATTATGTGGCCTGATACAGTTTTATTTAACCTGAACAGCAGATCCACAATATTGTTGAACAAAAGTAAAATGAGATATAATAAATGAATAAATAAAACTTAAGCAATGATAACCTGTTTACTTAAAATGGTTTGGTGATGTCTAATGAAGAACATGAATATTGGAGAATATATAAACAGGCACATGAAAAGAGCTAAAAATCACTAAAATGTTAACACAGAGCAAGAGGCTGAGATGTTTTAATCTCTTCTTTGTATTTTTCTCACATTAAGTATTTTTTAAAGTATTCATAATTTTTACAAAAAAGTTATAAATCATAAAACCACTTATAAAGTTCTGTTTCATTTGCATTTCATCATTAAATAGTGGCAATATCATAGCAATTATAATAAAATATGTACAATTTAAATCAAGATGAATACAAAACAGGGAAACGTGCAGCGGGAGAACCCAGACATTAACTGCACTTCTGCTACTTTATTTAAAAAAATTTTTTTTTTATTTTTTAAATTATTTTGTATGTGTATGAATGTACTGTCTGCATGAAGATTTCTGCACCCGTGTCGTGCAATGCCGCGGAGGTCAGAAGGGGGTGTCGGATTCTTCTGGAACTGGAGTTAAAGATGGTTCTCAGCTGCCATGTGGGTGCTGGAGATCGAACCCAGGTCCTCTGCCAGAGCAGTCGGCGCTCTTAACCGCTGAGCCATCTCTCCAGCCCCACTTCTGCTACTTTAAACAAACTGAAGTTGGGGCTGAAGAGATGACACAGGAGTTAAGGCTTGCTCTTGCAGAGGACTCAGGTTTGGTTCCAGTCCCAAAAGATCCAATACCATCTTCTCCACAGGCATTGTAAGCACTGGTGTACTTAACATACATAAGAGCAAAATACATAAAATAAAAAAGTTGTTTTGTTTATTTTTTGTTTGATTTAAAGGATTGGAGTGCTACCTATACCTTAAATGCCAGTATTTGAGAAGGAGAAGCAGGATCTGAGTTTGAGATTTGCCTGGTTGACATGTCAAGTTCCAGCCCAGCCAGGGTTACATAGGAAACCTGCCGCAACAAATAAAGAATCTGAAGTTATTTACAAATCAGTGTGCTCCAGTAACAGTTATCACCAATAGTCAGAGCATACCTTCTAGTTCACTCTTAGTCCCATTAATGAGTACTTCAGGAAATAAGCTATCACAAGAATTCAAGGGAAGGACAACTCCAAACAAAACTACGACCCCAATAAATGTGTATCACTTCTACTGATAGCTGTGTAACAGTAACATTGTATAATAAGTAGATTTATTTTAGAAGTGTTTTTCCTAACTAATATCCAGTCATATTTAATCACAAAATGTAATGTTAAGATTTAAAATTTTTCTCATGATTTTTTTCATAAAACTGTACCAAAGAAAAATTTAGCAAAAATACATAAAGTATTACATTTCAGGGCCAACAGACCAAATTCACATCTAGCTGATAATCACTAATCAAGGTTTACTCATATAAGGTCACTTCTAGACACTGTGAGGAAGACATGCATAGATGATGCATTCTATAAGTTCTCAAGATAGCATCTCAGTTACAGAATATATCCTAAACTGAGTTCCACACTCTCAAAAGCTTAGAACATTTTCTGAATCCAAAACAACAAAGTACCTATAATGTACCACTTACTGTTAGTCTACAGATGTTTAATGTACATAAATAAAAAATACATTATATTGGGCTGGAGAGATAGCCTAGCGGTTAAGAGCACCAACTTCTCTTGCAGAAGACCTGGGTTCGATCCCCAGCACCTACATGGCAGCTGGGAACCATCTGTGATTCCAATTCCAGGAGAACTCCAGTTCCAGGGGAATCTGACACCCTCTTCTGACCTCTGCGGCATTGCACGACTCGGGTGCACAAACCTGCATGCAGACAGTACATTCATGCACATACAAAAATAAATAAAATTAAAAAAAAAAGAATGAAAAAAAAAAAGAAAGAAAAAATACATTATATTAAGTTTTAGGAAAAAAAAAAAAAATGGGTGCCTAATGTCACACAGTTAGGTTATAAGACCATGTGCATGATCTGAATACCAAAGTGACAAGGTTTGCTAAGTAAAGACAGACAAAAGGCTACACTATTGTGGTGGTTTGAATGAGTGTCCCCCATAGGCTCTAGGAACTCAGACCTTTGTCTCCAGTTGGTGGCGCTGTTTCTGGAGGTCTTGGGGTGTGTGGCCGTGCTGGAGGAAGTGTGTCACTGGGGGCAGGCTTAGTGAGTTTTAACAAGCCTCGTGGTCTACAGTAGCTCTCTCTCTCTCTGCCTCCTGTGCTCTTTGCAAGGTGACCCTCGGTTTGCTGCTCCAGTCTCCAGCTGCCATGCCTCCTGTCTCTATGGACTCTAATTCCCTGGAACCGTCAATCCTATACTCAAATAAACTCTTCCTTTTATAAGTCCCTTGGTCATGGTGTTTTATCACAGCAACAGAAAAGTGACTAATACAGTAATTTGGTACCAGAGAGTGGGCTGTTGGCTGACCATGTGGATATTTGGAGAAATGTGGAAGACATTGGAACTTTGGGCTAGAAAGGCTGTTGACTACTGTAAGCAGAGCTTAAAGGGCCATTCTAGTGGAGGGCTGGAAGAAAGCATGGCTGCAAAAGATGTGGTTCCAGGGGAAAATAAAGACTTAGGCAGCAACTGGGATATTTTGATAAAGAGTCTGGCAGCAGTTTGCCCACAGCCCAAATGCTTGCCTGAGGCTAAGTTGAAAAGCAATGGACTGATGTCTTTGGCGGAGGATATTTCAAGACAGCCTAATGTAGAAATGGTGGCGTGGCTTTTAATGGTGAATATTGTGCAGATCTACAGTGAAGAGCAGATGGGGCAGAAAGAAATGCAGAATGTACAGTTTGGATCTGATAACTGCACTAGGAAGATTAAAGGTGGGGCCAAGGCATGTGAAGGAGAGGGTCCCTTTCATAAGAAGACTAAAGTGATTAAGGAGAGGCCTGGAGATTTACAAGTAAACAAAAGAATCAGTACCTTCAGGGCAAGACCACACCCAGCTAATCCTCCAAAAAGTCCAGGGCAGACAAAAGTTGCAAAAGTGGTTGAAATAGGCCAGGGTCCATCCCAAAATTGCAACCAAACTTGGCAGTTTCATTCACGTGGTGCTGGCTTTAGAGGCATGAAGTTTGCAAGAGTGAAGGGGTCATCAGTTCTTCCTCCATGGTTTCAGAGAGCTGCCAAGGTCAGGGAGGGGTGTCCCTGAATAAAGTAGGCCCTGATAGGCCATTGCATGAAGCTGTGAATGTGAACCCTGGTTGGCAGCGGAGACCCCAAGAAGACATTCGAGATGCCAGACCTGTGAGATATTTGCCAAGGAGAGCTGCATACAGGGAGTGGTACCAGCCTAAGAAAGAGATGTATGTTGCAAGCAAAGCTGGAAGAGCTGAGCTGTCTAAGCCCTTTGGAAGTAAAGTCCCAGAAAAACCAAGAATGGTATCCCTCATCTGTGGATGCTAGTGCCATTTACCCAGTTGTAAATATTTCCTGTGCATGACCCCTTGAGCTTTTGTCCAAAGCAGTTGGGAGTGATGCACCTTGCAAACAACAACAGAAAGGACTGCATCAAAGAACTGACTGAAACAGTGAACTTCTGCTAAAAACAGTCAACTTCCCCATGGAGAATATTGAGAAAGACTGAGAAAGAGATGAATAGCATGTTTGGCAGAATGCATGAGCTCTGAAGGGGTGGGGGGATGGGGGAGACACGGGTCTAGATTTGATAAAAAAAAAGTATGTATAAGTAAATAATAATAAAAATAAATAAAAACAATAAAATATATTCAAAATATTTTTAAATCTCCCGACTCAATCATAAAGAGTACAAAGTTTCAACTAGATAGGAGAAATACATTCTATATAATATAATACAACATAGAATATGGTTAGTAGTAATATACAATATAAATATCAATATTTGATTTCAGCTTAGGATATATTTCTTTTTTATGGGCTACTACCTGGACTCATAATTTTTTAGTTTTATGTATAGAGCTTGCCTTTAATCCCAGTACTTGGGAGGCAGAGGCAGGCAGATCTCTGTGAGTTCTAGGCCAACCTGGTTTACATAGATCTAGGACAGCCTGGGACTACAGGGAGACCCTGTCTCAAAAAGACCAAAAAAAAAAAAAAAGTAATAAAGTCATAATGATCATGTTTTTAAAATGCATTACCCAGATTTAGTAGTGATTGTTTATAGTCTCAGCTACTTGGATGGCTGAGGCAAGAGGATTGCTTGAGCCAAGAGCTTAAGACACATTCAGAGCCATGAAAAGCCAACGGATGCCCAGTGTGGTGGTGCACACTTTTAATCCCAGCACTTGGGAGGGAGAGGCAGGCAGATCTCTGTGAGTTCAAGGCCAGCCTAGTCTACAGAGTGAGTTCCAGGCCAGCTGGGGCTACAGGGAGACCCTGTCTCAAAAAGAACAAAAAAAAAAAGCGAACAAACAAAAAAGGCATATATACCAAACCATTTTTTCCATGAAAAAAAAGTATATATAAATTTTTAAATGTGTATGAGTATATTGCCTGCATGTGTGTAAGTGCATCCCTGTCATGCAATGCCCTTCAAGGTCACAAGAAGGCATTGGATTGCCTCGAGCTGAAATTGTACAGAGTTCTTACCTGTCATGTGGGTGTTAAGAACCAAGATCCTGGAGATCTCCCAAGAACAGCTGAAGCTCAGGAAGATAGGTAGGAACTCGGTACTTCAGCAAGTCTGATTATTGATTGACTTAATCTAGTTAATCCAGTTGTCTTTGGCTTAATTGGCTTTTGTGGCTGTGGGGGCGGAGTTATCCTCCCAGCTGGTGTAAAAGGTAGGGTTGTGTGAGTCTTGAGATCTGAGATCTCCTGAGACCAGCTGAAGCACAGGTACGGGGTCGTGGGATAAAGAGCACCCCCCCCCCATTACAAAGGCATCTGAAGGAGGCAAGCAAAGAAAGCCTTCAACGCAGTGAAGAGGCATTTGGAATACAGGCAAGGAGAAGCCCATATGCCAGGAACCACAAAGAAGAGACAACATGGGAAAGGGGCAGGATGATCCTGCACCAAGCTCTACCAACCCTATGGAAGATTCCGACAGTGGGATCCTCCTGGGGATGGCCCAGGACACAGATATCAGAAACACAATGGTGGACATACTTAAAGAACTACAAGATTATAAAGAACAAATCAAAGAACTAAGAAAAGAGAATGAAGAACTCAAGAAGGAACTAGAGAGAGAGAATGACAAACTCCGGAAGGAAGTAGAAACACTGAAAAGATCCCATGCCGAAAAAGATAAGAAAACCAACCAGCGAAGCAAAGAACTACAGGAAGAGATTGAGAGGCTTCAAAAAGAAGTAGAAATACTAATGAAATCAGAAGAGGAAATGAAAAAGGAAATCAAACTCTCATCCAATCAAGAGGAAAGGAATGGAAAAGCCTCAGAAGCAGAATGGAGGAAGCAGAACAAAGAATATCAGACCTGGAAGATAACCCAGAACAACTAAAAACCTCAAGTAAAGATTATGAAAAATTTAAAAATACACAAAAGTGGAACAACCAGGAACTGTGGGACACTATGAAAAGATCAAACCTCCACATCATAGGAATAGAGGAAGGAGAAGAATCCCAAGAGAATGGTATTGATCAGATCTTCAACAGAATAATAGATGAAAATTTCCCCAAACTAAAAAAAGACAAACCAATACAAATACAAGAAGCACATAGAACTCCAAACAGACAAGATCAGAAAAGAAACTCTCCATGCCACATCATAGTTAAAATGCTAGACACCCAAAACAAAGACAAAATCCTTAAAGCCACAAGAGAAAAACAACAAGTGACCTATAAGGGGAAACCTATCAGAATTACAACTGACTTCTCAATGCAAACTATGAAAGCAAGAAGAACCTGGAGCAAAGCATTCCCAGTGTTAAAGGACAATAGATGCCAACCCAGGTTACTATACCCAGCAAAAATGTCAATTATAGTTGAAGGAGAGAGAAAAACCTTCCATGACATAAACAAGTTGAAAGAATACATGTCCGGAAAACCAACCCTTCAGAGAATACTTGAAGCAATTCAAAGAACAGAAGAAAGGAGCAACCAACCCCAGGCACCTAGAAAGAGAAATCAATAAAAGCATAACTGCAGAAGTAGAAACCGAAACCCAAACCGCAAATGGATAATAAGGCAAAAGGAAGCAACACAAACCTATCAGTCATAACCTTAAATATTAATGGACTAAATTCCCCAATCAAAAGACATAGACTGGGAGATTGGATTAGGAAACAGAATCCATCGATATGCTGTCTACAAGAAACACATCTTACCTTCAAGGACAGGCACCACCTTAAAGTGAAGGGATGGAAAAAAATATTCCAAGCAAATGGTACCAAAAAGAAAGCAGGTGTTGCTATTTTAATATCGGATAAAATAGACTTCAAAGTAAAAGAAATCAGAAGAGACAAAGAAGGCCATTACATTTTCATCAAAGGAACAATCCACCAAGAAGATTTCACAATTATGAATATATATGCCCCAAATTCTGGTGCACCAAACTTTATAAAGACAATTCTCCAGGACCACAAGTCACAGACTAACCCCAGCACACTCATAGTGGGAGATTTCAATACCCCACTGAGTCCTTTGGATAGGTCAACAGGACAAAAAATAAACAGAGAGACATCTGAACTGAACGATATGATACACCAAATGGACCTCATAGACCTCTACCGAACATTCCATCCTAATACCAGAGAATACACTTTCTACTCAGCACCCCACGGAACATTCTCCAAAATCGACCACATCCTGGGACACAGAAGAAACCTCTACAAATACAAAAAGATTGAAATAATTTCATGCATCCTGTCAGACCACAGTGCAATGAAGCTCAACATCAACACCAGGACAAGCCCTCCTGCCTACAAGAACACATGGAGACTAAACAACACACTCTTGAATAATGAATGGGTCAAGGAAGAGATAAAGAAAGAAATAAAAACATTCCTGGAACTGAATGACAATGACAATACAACACAACAAAACTTATGGGATACCTTAAAAGCAGTCCTAAGAGGGAAATTTATAGCCCTGGGTGCCTACATTAGAAAAACAGAAAGAGCACAAGTGAATGATCTAACACTACAGCTAAAAGCACTTGAGAGGCAACAACAGATGAACCCTAAACGCAACAGACAGGAAGAAATAACAAAAATCAGAGCAGAAATCAATGAAATAGAAACAAAGAAAACAATACAAAAAATCAATGAAGCCAAAAGTTGGTTCTTTGAAAGAATAAACAAGATAGACAGACCTCTAGCCCAGTTAACAAAAAGAAAGAAGGAACAACTCCAAATCAATACAATCCGTGATGAAAAGGGAAATATCACAACAGACAAGGAAAAGATCCAGAAAATCATACGGGAATACTTCAAAAACCTATACTCTACACCAAGTTTGAAAACCTAGAAGAAATAGATGAATATCTGAAATCCTGGGAATCATCAAAGCTCAACCATGAAGAGACTGACAGCTTAAACAGACCCATAATTTATGAAGAAATTGAAGATGTAATAAGAAACCTCCCAACTAAAAAAAAGCCCAGGCCCAGACAGTTTCATAGCAGAATTCTATAAAACATTTCAAAAAGGCTTACAAATATTATTACTGAAATTGTTTAGAAGGATACATAAGAGGGAATTCTCCCAAATTCCTTCTATGAAGTCGGCATCACTCTATTACCAAAACTAGGCAAAGAGACAACTAAAAAGAACAACGATAGAACCATCTCCCTAATGAACACAGATGCCAAAATTCTAAACAGGATACTGGCAAATCACATCAAGAAGATCATCCATCATGACCAAGTTGGATTCATACCAGAGATGCAGGGATGGTTCAACATATGAAAATCAATAAACATCATCAAGCACATAAATGGAATGAAAAACAAAAACCACACCATCATCTCAATTGATGCTGAAAAAGCCTTTGACAAAATCCAGCATCCCTTCATGCTTAAAGTCCTAGAGGGAATTGGACTGGAGGGATCATTCCTCCATGTAATCAAAGCCATATACAGGAAACCCACAGCCAATATCCTAAATGGTGAAACGACAAAAACATTCCCTTTAAAGATAGGAACTCAGGGCTGAAGAAAGGGCCTAGCGGTTAAGAGCGCCGACTACTCTTGCAAAGGACCCTGGTTGGATCCGCAGGACCTACATGGCAGCTGAGAGCCGTCTTTAACTCCAGTTCCAAGGGAATCCAACGCCCTCTTCTGACCTCCACGGCATTGCACGACATGGGTGCACAAACCTGTATGCAGACAGTACATTCATACACATAAAAAATAAATTAAAAAAAATAAAAAAATAAAGGTAGGAACTCGGCAAGGCTGCCCCCTGTCACCACTCTTCTTCAATACAGTGCTTGAAACACTTGTTAGAGCAATAAGGCAAGAAAAGGAAATTAAAGGAGTACTAATTGGAAAAAAGGAAGTCAAACTATCCCTATTTGCTGATGATATGATTCTTACTTAAAGGATGCTAAAAACTACACCAGAATACTCCTAGAAATGATTAACAGCTTCAGCAAAGTGGCAGGATACAAATTAACCTAAAAGAATTAGTGGCCTATCTTTACACCAACAACAAGCAACTGGAGAAAGAATTCAAGGAGACCCTCCCACTCACAATAGCCTCAAAAACAAAATACCTAGGAACAAACCTAACCAAAGACACCAAAGATCTCTACAACAAAAATTTTAAACCCTTAAAGAAAGAAACTGAAGAGGACATCAGAAGATGGAAAAACCTCCCATGCTCATGGATTGGGAAAATTAACATCGTAAAAATGTCCATTCTACCCAAACTCTTGTATAGATTTAACACAATCCCAATCAAAATCCCCAAGAGTTTCTTCACAGGCTTGGAAAAAAAGTCCTTAAATTCATCTGGAAAAACAAAAGACCCCGAATAGCCAAAACAACCCTGACTGAAAAGAGCTACACAGGGGGGATCTCTATACCAGACTTCAAACTATACTACAGGGCTATAGTCATAAAAACAGCCTGGTACTGGCACAAAAACAACAGACCTGTTGACAAATTGGAAAACAAAAACCGAAGATCCAAACTGAGCACATACATTTCAGCCATCTCATATTTACAAGGGGCCAAAAGAGGCACAAAAGACACATGGAGAGAAAACTAAGCCTATCAGCAAGTGGTGTTGGCAAAAATTGATCACCAATTGTAGAGAAGAATTAAAACCCTACCTCTCGACCTGTCACAAAAGTCAACTCCAAATGGCAATTAAGGATCTCAACAGGTGCGGTAAAAAAAAAAAAAAGCCTTAATTCCAGCACTTGGGGAGGCAGAGGCGTAGGTGGATCTTTGTGAGTTCAGTGCCAGCCCTGGTCTAAATAGTGCGTTCCAGGACAGCCGAGCTACAGGGAAAAACCTGTCTCACAAAAGAAACAAAAACCAAAAGAAAAAAAAAAACAAAAGATAAACAGATGAAGATTCAATAAACCCAAACTCTGAAGGCGATCGAAGAAAAAAGTTGGCAGGCCGACTATAAGACATAGGCATTAGGAAAATCATCCTAAATCAGACAGCAGCTGGGCAAGAATTACGTGTCGCCAATTACATAATGGGACCAAACACATAAACTCAAAAGCTTCTAAAAAAAGTAAAACAAAAAAGAAAACAAAAAAACAAGGAATTAAGAGAAATCCCACAAGGGAGAGATGGGAGGAACCTTCACGAGTATACATCTGACAAAGCATTGATTTTCCACAAATATATTCAAACTACTCAAAAAAACAAAAAAGAAAAAAAGAAAACAAATGACCCACTCTCATAGAGTGGAGCAAAGAACTGAAACAGAGACTTCACAACGTGAGGAATTAGAGATGGACCCAGAAAACAACTCAGAGAAGTGCATTCAACATCACTAATCATTTAAGGAATGCAAATCAAAACAACTTTTTAGATATGCATTGTCTTACTCCAATAAGGCTGGCTAGGGTCAAAAAACAATTGATACCAAGTTCTGGAAAGGTTTGTGGGGAAGGGAAAGGAAACATTCATCCACTGGCTGGTGGGAATGTAAAAATCTCTACATCCACTATGGACGCAATTTGGGGGGAGAACCCTTGGAAGGACTTGCGATGACGACTTTGCACAAACCCGACCCAGTTTCTACCACTCCTGGGCCCCGTCCCCACAAGACTCACCCCACCACAGAGATACATGCACGGCCATGTTTATTCGGCTCTCTTCAAATAGCAAGTGTGATGTGGAATCAAACCCAAATGCCCCTCAACGAAGAGGTGGATAGACAAATGTGTACATCTTACACAAGTGGAGTTCTATGCAGCAGTAAAGAAAGCCATGACACTCACAGCTTTGCAGGAAAATGGGGCCTGGTAGCTGAGGATATTATGCTTCGTGATAGTAACCACCCAGAAGAAACAAAACGTCGGAATGGTATTTCCCTCATCTGGGATGCATAGTGCCAATTACCTCGTGTAAGTATTTCTTGTGCAGGGCTCCCTCCGCTTTGTGTCCAAGCAGTTGGGAGTGAGGCATCCTGGAAACAACAACAAAAAAACAACAACAACAACAACAACAACCAACAGAAAGGACTGCATCAAAAGAACTGACTACTGAAACATGTGAAACTTCTGCTGTGAAACACGTCAAACTTCCCATTGGAGAATATTGAGAAAAAGATTGAAGAAAAGATGAAAGCGCATGTTCGCATGAGGCTCTGGTGGGTTGGGGGCATAGCATAGGGGGGGCATGGGTCTAGCTTTGATAATCTTGTATACAAAATATATATTAAAAATAAATAATCAAAAAAAAGTAAAAAAAAAAAAAAAGACTTCAAGATGTTGGAGTAGTCAAAGCTGTGAAATGTGTTTCTTCCAAGCACTGAATATAGGGAGTGTAGCCAGACCAAGACAGAGATATATATTGTAGGCAGCACGCTGATGGGACCTGATCTATAAGCCCTTTGACACTGAAACCACAGACACCAGACTTGGAGCTACAGGACTTGGTGTTTGCCCTGCTGGTGTGTCAATATTGCTTCAGTACAATCTTTCCTCACTATGCCTCCATGTCTCCATTTTGGAATGGAAACGTATATTGTATGTCATTGTGTATATATGAAGTATTTTTTTTAATTCTATGGCATGGTGGGAGTCATAGTTAAGCAATTACCTTAAATCTCGGAAGAAATTTTGGACTTTTGAACAATGTAGAGATTATTATAAAGTAGAGATGTTTAAAGCTAGACTAAATACATTCTGCATCATGAGATGGCCTTGAACCTACAGGGTCCAGGGCAGAATGTTGTGATTTGAATGAGAAATATCTCCCATAGGCTCAAGTATTTAAATGCTTGGTCCCTGGTTTGGGGGGCCCAGGGTGGGTGGAGATGCTCTTTAGGAAGTTATGAAACCTTTAAGAGGTAGAGCATGCTGGAATAAGTATGACACTAGGGGCAGCTTTTGAAGTTTTACAGCTTCACCACACTTCTGTTTTCTCTCTACCAGAATAAACCCCTTCTTCCCTAAGTTGCTTCTGGTTATGGTATATCATCACAGCAACAAAAAAGTAACTAATGTACATGTTATTAATTTTGACCATTCATTAAACCTTATCAAAATTAGTTTCAATAGAGAGATAAAAGTGAAAATTTCAAATAATGGACAAAAGGAGGAGGAAAGTAGGTAAAACAAGTAGAATCTATTCCCCACATTGTATCACAAGTTACCTAATGTCTGAACCCTTTCCTCACATAGCATTTTTTATCCTGGGGTTACCAAATTAACAGGAAAAAAAACATGAAATCAAATTAAACTGGTAGTGGGAATAATAAATTACAGAGCATATGGTAAAAGGAGAGAACAAGTCCAACTTTAATAAAGGATATGAAAAACTTCTCTGCAAGGATCATAGGTTATTACTCAAAGTAAAAGATCAAGGCTAACTAAAGAGAGTTCAGGAAAAGGCACCTACAGAGGCAATGAAAAGGACTTGAGTGGGACAAAGGCAGACAGTAATACGCTCACTCCAAGTTAGTGCAGTTACACTGTAGTTCCAGAATTATCCAAAGTTCTAAAAGTAAACCCTAATCTAATAATCCAATCTAAGCTGAAAATTTATCTTTTTATTAATTCCAATCTATGCCACCAAAACACAATGTTCCTCTTACTAGGATCTAAAGAATAAAAATCATCTCAATTAACAACAAAACTTAGCAAGTAACCAAAGACCAGTATACTTAGTGAGTTTCCAAAATTTCTCTAAGATCTTTTTTTTTTTTTGTATGTGTATGAGTGTACTGTCTGCATGTAGGTTTGTGCACCTGTGTCGTGCAATGCTGCGGAGGTCAGAAGAGGGCATCGGATTCCCCTAGAACTGGAATTAAAGACGGTTCTCAGCTGCCATGGGGGTGCTGGGGATAGAACCTGGGTCCTCTGCAAAAGCAGTCAGCGCTCTTAAGCACTAGACCATCTCTCCAGCTCTTCTCTAAGATCTTAAAAGCACTAGTTAGAAGCAGATAAAATTGACAGGAGACTCTGTGGTCCAAGAGACTTTAATATGAGCCTTTTATCAGTAATTCTAAAAAGAAATGTCACTTAATCAGACTACAAAGGGGACAAAAATGGCATCAAAGAAGACACTGATATATCAGGGAGTCCTCTGACTTACCAACACTGCTCATTTACTCACATCATTAGGCAACCTAAAAGTATCAGTAATGCGTATAATTTATGGCTCATAATATCTTTTTAAAACTTCTGAGGCAAAAATGAACATAATTATCTTTAACATACAATTACTTTCAGGGAAATTTTAATCCATAATACCATAAGAATTTTACAAAACCTGGCATCTCCTCAAACCTTTCATTCATGTTGGCATAACTAAGTCTAACATAAACATATCAAAGTACCCTTCAAATGGGATTTTAGAACCAATTTTTGAAAACACTCAAGTTAGTATTAAAATGCAAGGCCTTGCCAGGCGTGGTGGCGCACGCCTTTAATCCTAGCACTTGGGAGGCAGAGGCAGGCGGATCTTTGTGAGTTCAAGGCCAGCCTGGTCTACAGAGTGAGTTCCAGGACAGCTGGGGTTACAGGGAGACCCTTGTCTCGAAAAGACAAACAAAAAAAAAAAAAAAAAAAAAAAAAAAATGCAAGGCCTTAAAATAAAGCAAAGGTTACTTCCCTATTCTAAAACATGACACCATGCACATATGAATGTAAGTATAAACTGCATCCTATATAAATGTAAACAATGTAACAAAGACCAACTTTGAAAGATAAAGTGAAATCATAAAATTAGAAGAATGAACATTACATAATATCTATTATATGTGTAGAGATTTGATCCTCGCAATTCTAGGATAAGTGATAAAACTTTTCAACTCTAATCAATGGCACTTGGACTGTGTAACAAGGCCTTGGTCAGGCAGAAGGATGGGAAATCAACCATCCTAGTGCCAGACGAGGAAAGATCAAAGTAAACATGCATGCACTAACCTGAAACAAAGTGTTGTTGATACGGCATCTCAAACGATCTTTTGTTTGGTGTCTGGGCCAAGATCATAAAAGAAATGTAAAATGGGCTAGAGAGATGACTCAGTGTTTAAAAGCACACAGAGGCTGCTCTTGGAGAGGACCCAGGTTCAATTCCCAGCACCCACACAGAGCTAACAATCCAGGGGATCTGACACTGTCTTCTGACATCCATAGGCTTTTCACAAATAGGTACACTTACATATGTGAAGGTAAAACACTCATATACATAAAACGAAAAATTTTTTAAAAAGCTTTTAAAATAAAACTGTTGAAAAGTAAGACTATTAACAGACTCACAAGACTGAAATGTATCTAGAATATTTGAACATTACTCTCTTCGATTAAAAATTCTCGGGGCTGAAGAGATGGCTCAGTGGTTAAGAACACCAACTGCTCTTGCAGAGGACCTGGGTTCGATTCCCAGCACCCACATGGCGGCTAAGAACCATCTTTAACTGCAGTTCCAGGGGAATCTGATGCCCTCTTCTGACTTCTGACCTCCACGGCATTGCATGACACAGGTACATCAATCTACATGCAGATAGTATACTCATACACATTAAAAAAAAATTCTCTAAAATTTCAAAAGAAAAAAAAAAAATCCAGGCATTGTTGTGCAAAACTGTAATCCCAAGGCTTAGAGGAAGAGATGAAAGAATTCCAGGGACTCATTACTGAGTTAGTCTAGCCAATTAGCAAGTACCACATCAACTGATAAAGACCCCCCTCCAAAGCAAAGCAGATAGCAATAAAGATTGATGTGAACCGCTGGCCTCCCTACATGCACAATGTACTCATACTAACTACACAAACACACAGAGTCTTAGAATTACTACAAAATTACATTAAAAGTTACATAGCACCCAAGCATGGTGGCCCAAACCAGAATTTGGGAGCCAGAAGCAAGAGGATTTCTGTGGGATCAAGATTAGCCCAATCTACATAGCAAGAGGTAAAGAATAAGAATAAGAATAAGAAAAAGAATAAGAATAAGAATAAGAATAAGAACATGATGGTGAGGAAGAGAAATAATAATAAACAAAATAAGAATTTTAAAAAATAAGTCCGCAGCTGGAGAGATGGCTCAGTGGTTAAGAGCACTGACTGTTTCTGCAGAGGACCTGGGTTTGATTCCCAGCACCTACATGGCAGCTAACAAGCATCTGTAACTCCACTTCCAGAGGATCCAATGCCCTCTTTTGACCTCCTCGGGCACTGCACGACATGGGTGCACTTATATTAAATAGGTAAAACACTCATATACACAAAATAAAAATAAAAAAATTTTAAAAAGAAGCCACAAGTCTCAAATAGTTAGCAATCTAGTAGAAAAATATGTGGGTAAAAAAAAGTTTACACAAAACAGATTAAAATAACTCCAAGTATTGTACAAATAGTAAACTGAATATATTCCATCCAGATTATCTGATCAAGTATTCATAGGGAAGGTAGCATTAACTCCATCTTTGGAAAGAGGTAATTTTTTAGGCTCAATAATGATGCAGGAATAACAAAGGGACAGTGAATCAACATATTTCAGACTATATATGACAGGAATGATTCCCCGGGGGGGGGGGGAATCATGTGATTAGAATTCAGTAGGTGTCAAAAGAAGGGAAGAAAGCCCTAGAAATAAAGGATAAGACCAATCTTGAAAGGATTTGCCAAAATCTTCAGATGTTTATGTCAACGGCATAAAATTCTAGGTCGTTATAAAAGGAAAACAAGGAAGAATACTACAAATTGTTGGATAAAAATATTAAAAGCAAACAATATAGTCAGAATGCCTTTAACTGTAGTACAGAGGAAATTACGCACAGATTTGGAGAGCAGAAAAATATGCCAAGCTTTAGATATATCTGACAGAATTGACATGCTCAGTTATCAGACACTGTAAAAAAATAAGAATCTGAACTCACAAAAAAATTCTAACTAAATTTAGCAATGAATAACAACAACAACAACAAAAAAATCACAAGTGAACTGAGAGGAGTGCAAAAGAACAATACCCACCCATTCTGTGCCACCTATTTCTACAATGCCCCAGGTGAATCCGGCTCAGGATGGGGAAGAGTAAAAGGCAGAGCATAAAAAGATTACTGAAGACAAAACTTTGGGTCTAAAAAGAATGAGGGAAACGCAGAAGCAAAGCAATAGAAAGTTATCAAGGCTGTCATTCATCAAATTAAATTGGATCAACAAAATCCATATTAAGTAGCACAATGAAAAGCTGAAAAGAAACTGGAACATGGTGACAAGAATTGGAGAAGTTAAATGAGGTGTCCAAATCTGTAGTTCCTACTTAAAAAGTAAATAAAGGTGCAGATCCCAAATCCATGGTGTGTGTCCCCTTCAAGCAAGGACTGAAGGAGTTCTCTCATGGCATAGCTTTGGGGGAAAAATGTGAAAAAGTGTTCACGTTGATGCAACAGATGAAGAACTTGAGGGGAAAAAAATCAAAGTAGTAGAAAAAAACCAGCAAAATACAGTGGACAAGAAAAAAATAATAAAACCTGAAATGGTACGCACTTCCTTGGAGCTACTGAAAGTACTACTTCCTGAATACTTGTTGAAAAAGACAAAGTGAGAGTAAGACAAAATTTCTTTAGAAGCTGTGCATAGAAGGGCATGTTGTCCTCATTCAAAACTTGGGAAAAAATTGAAAAACTAATTCCAGCATTTGGGAGGTAGAGACACAATTATGAGAAGTGCAAGATCCTTCTCCTCTACAAAGCAAATTCAAGGCCAGCCTAGGATACATGAAATGTTCTAAAAATGATGTGTTTTTTTTTTATTTGTAAATGAAAGCAGAGCCAGAATTTAAGGAGATTTGCCCCCCCCCCCCTGGAGGAACACTTTGGACATAACTCATTGCAGCTATGGCTACCTGTAGAAGAATGGAACTGTCAACAGCATGGGAAATAACATCAGGGATGGGGAAAGGATTTGCAAGCCCCCACCCATCCCTTCTTGAGGGAATGCTGACTCCTGGAGAAGGGAGTGTCACTTTCTTCACTGAGGAAGCCAATGCTTCAGGAGATAACCTCCCAAAGATGCTCATGCAAAAAACCCTAATTAAACTAAGTATCACACACACACACACACACACACACACACACACACACACACACCCCACACATAAAGTAGGGAAGAGACTTCTTGAAAAAAAAAATAGTTTCAGCAAAGGGGATGAGAAATAGAGCAATGGGGTAAAAATGACTGAAATTAACTCTGTGTGTGTGTATGTAACTGTCAAAGAATTTTTTAAAAGTCTCAAAACATAGATGTCATTGCTATTTTTTTAAAAAGGTTTATTTTTGCTCGTGGGAAAATGTAAAGAAATCAATATATGTCCCATTAATTAATCACAAGGAAAACTGTCTGGCCTTTCGAATACTGAAAATTACACTTAAATTACAGCCTATGTTTAGAAAAATATGTACATAATGTCATTCTCAAAGTAAGTTTCCTTACAGAAGTTCAGTAACAGTTACATAAATCAATTATACTTTTTTATAAGTAATTTTTTTATTAATTTTATTTATTTCTGTATGTGTATGAATGTACTTTCTGCATACAAGTTTGTGCACCCGCGTCGTGCAATGCCGCGGAGGTCAGAAGAGGGTATCGGATTCCCCTGGAACTGAAGTTCTCCTGGAATTGGAGTTTCAGACGGCTCTCGGCCGCCATGTGGGTGCTGGGGATCGAACCCGGGTCCTCTGTAAGAGCAGTCGGCGCTCTTAACCACTAGGCCATCTCTCCAGCCCAATCAATTATACTTCTAAACCAAGTAAAGCTACATAGAACTAATCAACTAGAAGATGAGCCAGAAAAGTTTTGTTTCTGTTTTGTTTTGTTTTAAAGACTTATTTTTATTTACGTGTATGTGCCTCCATGAGCAACACTTATGCGCAAGTGCCTGGTGAGGTCAGAAGAGAGTATAAGATCACCTCAAAGTGGAGATACAGACAACTAACTGGAACCACCAAATATGGGTGCCTTGAACCAAAGTCCTCGGGAAGAGCTGTAAGCACTCTTAACCACTGAGTCATCTCTCCAGCCCTTCTACAGACTGTTTAAACAATGCTGCTTAGCTTCTCTTTCAATGAGTTTCTTCATTTAACAATAATATTTATGTAATAAACTCTTAACCAAAAGACAACATATGTGAGAGCTGAAGAGATTAGATGGCTCAGTGGTTACAAGTACTGGATGCTCTTGCAGAGGACCCCAGGTTCCATTCCCAACACCCACCTGGTGGCTAACAGCCATTAACTCCAGTTCCAGAGGATCAGACACCCTCTTCTGACCTCCACGAGTACTGCACAACATGGGTACACTTATATACATTCAGGCAATATACTCATACACATTAAAATAATAAAATAAAAATAATGTATTTTTTTTAAACTGCCCCTTAAGCCGAAGAGATGGTTTAGCAGTTAAGAGCAGGGGCTGCTCTTGCAGAGGACCCAGGTTCAGTTCCCAGCACCCACATGGTGGCTGTGAACAATCTGTAACTCTAGTTCCAGGGGATATGATGCCCTCTTCTGACATCCAAGGGCAATGCACACACAATACATGCAGATAAAATACTTATATCCATAAAATAAAATTTTTTAAATTTAAAAAACAAAACCAAAAATATAAAATCATACTAACAGGTTCTATTCTAGATGCTATAGGAATCTGTAAACACTATTAAACTGGATTTTATTCTTTTGGGGGGGGTGTCTTTTTGAGACAGGGTCTCCCTTTAGTCCCAGCTGGCCTGGCACTCACTATGTAGACCAGGCTGGCCTTGAACTCACAGAGATCCGCCTGCCTCTGCCTCCCAAGTGCTGGGATTAAAGCCTTGCGCCACCATGCCAGGCCTGGATTTTATTCTTTAAACCAGAATGTTAACTGTTCAAATAATAGCATATAAAGACTATCAGAAGTATGTTTAAAGCAATCATAATTTTGAAACCTCTGAAAATATTGATCTGTTGTCCCTGACCCTCAATGAGCCAGAAATTTGAAACTAAAGACAATTTTTTTTACTGTATAATTATTTTAAATATTTTATTATGTTTTATGTGTATGAGTGTCTAGCTGGCATGTATGCACATGTACTCATTTCATGCACTTCCAGCAGATGTCAGAAGGTGTCAGTCCGCTGAGCCATAACCACTGAGCCATCTCTCCAGCCCCTTCACTGTATAATTCTAAATAACATCACTGCTGATAAATGAAAGTGTATTTTAAAAATTAAAAATAGGGGCTGGAGAGATGGCCTAGCGGTTAAGAGCACCGACTGCTCTTGCAGAGGACCCAGGTTCGATCCCCAACACCCACATGGCAGCTGACAACCATCTTTGACTCCAGTTCCAGGGGAATCTGACACCCTCTTCTGACCTCCGTGGCATTGCACCACACGGGTGCACAAACCTACATGCAGACAGTACATTCATACACATACAAGAATAAATTAAAAAAAAAATAAATAAATAAAAATTAAAATTAAAAATAAAAATAGCAAGTGGTGGCACCTGGCTTTAATCCCAGCACTTGGGAGGCAGAGGCAAGTGGACCTCTGTGAGACTGAGGCCAGCCTGATCTACACAGTGAGTTCCAGGCCAGCTGGGGAAGTGAGATCCTATCTCAAAAAGACCAAAGAAAATAATAATAATAATAAATGTTAAAATAACAAAAATAAAATTAAACCATATTAATAGGTAAAAATCAAACAAAACCCAAAAATGTTATGGAATATAAAGGAATTACTGTCTTCTACAAAAACAAAATCTACATTCTAATAGAAAAACATACGGTATATTAACATAGCCTTTGTTCTAAATCCTGAAGTTTAGAAATCTACAAACACAGTAATGAAACTAGATGGGTTTTCTTTTCAGTAATTTAACATGTAACTCATGACTGGGAGGCATTTTCAAACTTAGAAATATAAATTAGTTCTCTGAGGACACAGAAATGTTGCATACCATTTGAACCATAAAATGACAGTACTACCTGTTAAGGTTGAGATGATACCAATTCAATTTTTCACACATTAATGAAAAAACTTTTCTTTAAAAAAAGATTTTATTGGAGCTGGAGAGATGGCTCAGTGCTTAAAAGCACTAGCTGTTCTTGCAGAAAACCTGGGTTCAATTCCCAGCACTTCCATGGCAACTAACAACAACCTGTAACTCCTGTTCCAGGGGATCCAATGCCCTCTTCTGGCCTCTTGCAGGCCTTTGCAAGACATGAATCTATTAATATACATGCAGGCAAAACCCTCACACACATAAAATAAAAGTAAATCAAAAATTTTTATTGTGTGTACGTCTCTTTTTTTTTTTTAATTTATGTCTATGAATGTACTGTCTGCATGTAGGTTTATGCACCCGTGTCATGCAATGCCACAGAGGTCAGAAGAGGGTGTCGGATTCCCCTGGAACTTGAGTTCTCCTGGAATTGGAGTTACAGACGGTCCTCAGCCGCCATGTGGGTGCCAGGGATCGAACCCAGGTCCTCTGCGAGAGCAGTCGGTGCTCTTAACCACTAGACCATTTCTCCAGCACCTGTGTGTACGTCACTTTACATGTACATGCATCAGCTGCTCTGGAGTTGGAGTTACAGGTGGCTATGAGCCTCCCCAACTGGGTACAAGTAACCAAACACAGGTTCTCTGAAACAATGGGCAAGTACTCTTAAATGATGGGGAATTTCTCCAACTCAAATGCAGTCTTAGCTGGGCGTTGTGGCCAGCACGCCTTTAATCCTGGCGCTTGGGAGGCAGAGGCAGGTGGATCTTTGTGAGTTCAAGGCCAGCCTGGTCTACAGAGGGAGTTCCAGGACAGCTGGGGCTACAGAGAGACCCTGTCTCGAAAAGACAAAAAAAAGAAAAAAATTTGCAGTCTTAATTTTAAAAAGTATACTTGTATATTCTTATACTAACCTAATGGTTTTTCAAACTATACTAAAAAGATACTTGGGATAAAGTGGAAAGCAGCTGAGAGTTGAAGGAGTGGCTAAATCTCTGCCCAGACTATCTCCTACCCCCAAAAATCACTGTGTCAGTTCTTAGCTGGGCCCAATGTCTTTTCAGATGTTTCTTTTAAAACTGAAAAATCATGGGGCTGGAGAAGTGTCTTAGCAGGTAAGAGAATTGACTACAGTGTAGAGGACGCAGGTTCAATTCCTAGCACCTACATGGCAGCTAACAACCATTGGTAACTCCAGTTTCAGGGAATCTGACGCCTTCTTCTGACCTCCACAGGCACTGCATGACACAGGTATACTTACAACAATGCAGGCAATACACTCATACACATAAAAAATAAAAACAACAAAAAAAATGGGGGCTGCAGAGATGGCCTAGCAGTTAAGAGCTCTGACTGCTCTTGCAGAGGAGCTGGGTTCGATCCTCAGGTAACTGAGAACCGTCTTTAACTCCAGTTCCAGGGGAATCTGACGCCCTCTTCTGACCTCCATGGCATTGCACTACACGGGTGCAAAGACCTACATGCAGACAGTACATTCATATACATACAAAAATAAATTTAAAAAAAATTTAAAAACCTGAAAAATCATTTTAATAGAATCAAATATTTCTCCAATGATCTCAAAAACAAAAAAAAATCCAATTAAAACTATATTAGTATTCAGCCGGGCGTGGTGGCGCACGCCTTTAATCCTAGCACTTGGGAGGCAGAGGCAGGCAGATCTTTGTGAGTTCAAGGCCAGCCTGGTCTACAGAGTGAGTTCCAGGACAGCTGGGGCCTAAAGGGAGACCCTGTCTCAAAACAGACCAAAAAAAAAAAAAAAAAAAAACCAAACAAACAAAAAAAACTATATTAGTATTCATAATAAACATACCTGAACTTCAATGAAATTTCTAAAAAGAACATATATGATAATGAAAACTCCCTGGGTGTCTGGGCATGGATGTGCACATCTTTGCCCAGGCACCCTTTGTGCTGGTCCCCGCACTCAAGAGGCAGGGGCTGATGAATCTCTATGAGATTGAGGCCAGCCTGGTCTACATAACAAGTTCCAGGCCAGCTGGGACTACAGGGAGACGCTGTCTAAAAAAGACCGAAAAAGAAAAAAAAATATTTAATATTTTTTATTCTTTGTAAAAAGTTTTCAAAAGCATCAGTTAGGGCAAATACCACACTTAACAGTATTTTAAAATATTTCTTTCTTGTACCAAAGGCAACACAGACATTACTTCTGTATTCATAATAAACAGAACAAAATACTGTACAACCTCTTTTTAAGTTTGGCAATAGAAATGAAACCAAGTCATTAACTTTTCTTTTGTCCTTTGTGTATAATGTGTGATTTTTTTTTTTTTTTTTGCTAAGAATGTATTTTAAATAATGATACATCCAAATTCGGGGAAGGGGAGCATATTAATTTCTGCCTCAATTGAAATTATAATTAATAGCTGTACTGGATAGCTTTAGTGTCAACTTGACACACCTGGGTTGAGGGAGCCTCAATTGGGGAATTGGCTCCATTGGATTGGCCGGTGGCCACATCTGTGGAGTATTGTCTTGATTGTCCAGCAGTGTGGGAGGGCCCGACCCACAATGAGTGGTGCCACCCTGGGCAGGTTGTTGTGCACCGTATAAGAAGACAGGTTGGGCATAAGCCAGGGAAGCAAGCCAGTGAACAGCATTCCTCCATGGCCTGTGCTTCAGCTCCTGCCTCCAGGTTCCTGCCCTGAGTTCCTGCCTTGGGCTCCCTAAGTGATGAACCCGGGAGATGTAAGCTGAATAAACCCCTTCCTCCCCAAGTTGGTGTTGGTCAGAGTGTTTTGTCACAGCAATGAAAAACAAACTAGAACAATAGCACTATCTATAATACAAAAATTACCTTTTTAAATGAAAATAATTATAGTACATGTCAAAATGGAGTATAAATTATTTCTAAACCAATACATAGAAGCTAAGTTGCTCTTTGGGTTATAAAACTCCTTTTTCATTATTTATTCAGTACATTGATAATATAGACTGAAATTAACTGTAAAAATCATGACAACATATTGTTGAAACTGGTTCTTTGACAAATTTGTGTATGTACAATTTTTATTTTCAATGAAAAAACATACAAAAACGGGACACCAGAGAACCATGAGTTTGAGGCTAGACAAGGATACAAAGTAAATTCAGGACCTGCTATAAAGCAATTTTGTCAAAGACAAAATACAAACAAGGTACAAGAAAACAACATATGGAGCTTTCTATAGGTCAAATTCAAACAAAACAGAAATTTCTACAGCTAATATTATAATATTTCTCACAGTAGTATCCTAAGTAATCTAGCATTTTAAAACGATTTATCTAGGGCTAGGCATGTAAGTAGCTCAATGATGGAGCATATACTTTGTATATATGAGGCCCTGGATTTGATCCCTAGCACCAAAGGAAAAACAAGAATACTAACAAAATTGAAAAGGTTATTAATAAGAATATTAATATTATAATATTAATATAAGAAATTAATATTATAATATTAATATAAGAATAGCCAGTGAGATGGCTTAGCAGGTAAAGGTGCTTGCCCCTCAGGCTGATGACCTGAGTTTGATTCCCAAGGCCCATATGGTAGACTCCCTTCAGTGGTTTACCATGGTACATCTAAACACACACACACACACACACACGCACGCACGCACGCACGCACGCACAATGTAAAAAATTTTAAGAAAATAGGGAAATGTACTTTCCTAGACAAGGGCAGTCAAAAAAGGAAAACATGTATAATAGCTAGTTAAGTGGCTATTCACTTTATTTTGGTTAAAAAAAACTTAATCACCTAAATATAGTAGCTAGGCCATCCAATCCTTTTACATCCACCAACCACAATGATATAAAGAACAAGAATCATTTCCAAAAAAGGTCTAATAAAAATTATTTTTACCTGCAAATTGTTTTCTGTGACTCTGTTCCACCAAACCATATTGATGGGTACTCCTGATTTACACCTGTCAGCAAGGCAGCCAATGGGGTTCTTTGCTTTTCGTGCCTTTGAGCCCATCGGAACTAGCCTCTCCTCCAGCATCCCCAGGCGATACTTCCTTGGCTAGGAAAAAGAAGGAAAGAAACCAGGCCACTCCTAACATCTCCCACCCCACACTAATCTAAACTAATATAGTAACACACAGGATATATTAAAATGATGGGATAGTAAACAAGTAAAATCTCTAAGGCACTCCATTATTGTCACCCACCATCTCCCACCCTCACCAAGATATTAGCCCACAATGCTAATATTCTGAGCAATATTACATAAATCCATAATGTTTTAGAGAAATATAATCTAATTTGATGACTTTAATGAATAAAAATTAACAAAGTAAATGCTTTGTGAATTTTTTTCAATGAACTTACCTATTCTCACTGTAATACGAAGAAATGGATCCAAAGGCACAAATAGATTTAAAAATTCTCAACTCTTTTTCATTAACTCATCTTGCTACCTTTTTCCTACTTAGAACTATCCCAATTAAAGGAAGCAGCTGATGATAAGGGATGGCTTTTTATTAATTAATTTAATTCTGTTGATAAGATTGGAATAACACAGTCACTCTAAAGTGGGCATTCGACCTGAAGTTCTGCAAGAACTTAAATAATTTCAGACTAAAACAGAAGAAAAAAAAACATAACACTGGTCTTTAAATCTCAGTACCCTTAACATACTAATAGTAAACAATTGCCCAACAAAATCATAAATTCATTTATTAACATAATAATAAAGTTAGTAAGCCATCTTTACAGAAGCTAGCATGGTTTTATATGTGAAAACAATTTGCTCAGTTTCTACCACCTTCCCTTAACTACTATATTTTAAAGGGAAATTGTGTATACATACTATATACACACACATACCTATGTGCATATATACATGTGTATGTGTCTCTCTCCTTCAGAAAATAAAATGATACATGCTCGAAAAGGTATCTCCTTTAAAACCTGAAATAAGATGCATGCTTTCTCACTGTTCTGTCCCAAGATGTAATAGGTCTGCTCAAAAGATTAAAATTAAGAATTTTCATAAAAGAGTGCAATGTCAAGTCAAGAACTTTTTAAAATCTAGAGAACATATTTTGCTGGGCATAATGGTGCAAGCCTCTAATCACACCACTTGGCAAGAGTATGCCAAGTCTCGGGCCAGCCCCAATTATATAGCAAAGCATGGCCTCAAAAGACGGGGGACAGGAGATAGCAATGTTAAGAAAACAGACAATTTCTAAATTTCAAAAGCCTATAAATAATGCCTATGGAAATTATTCTATGCCAAATAGATTATCTTCTCCCTGAAGTCTACTAGTAGTTTCTTTAAGAGGATAAAAAACAAACTGGGGCTGGAGAGATGGCTCAGCACTTAAGAGCACTGGTTGTTCTTGCAGAAGACCCAGGTTCGGATCCCACACCCACGAATTGGCTACTGTCCATTAACTCTAGTTCCAGGAGATCGATGCCCTCTTCTGTCCTTGTCCAGCATTGCATGACACAGGTGCACTCGTAAACATGCACACAATACACACATACACATAAAAAAATAAAAGCAAAAACCACATTAAAAATTTATATTAAGAAAATAAACAAGATTACCTACCAATCCAATAATTTTAACAGTAGATGCATTTTATGAGGCTAAAATAGCTGCACTTTTATGCAACTCTAGGCTTATCTAGTTACCCTGCATGTCTAAACCACAAAGAATTTCTATGGATGAGAATAAATACATATGATTCACAGTTTGTGCCACAGTCATATTTTAAGTGGAACAATTCTAAAACAACTTATTTCTACAACATAACAACTCCTTGGAAAGAGTGTATGATTAAACCTATACATTTAAGTTCAAGTAGACAGCTATATATTGTTTTGGCGTACAGTAAGAATAATAACATTATTATTCACTAATAAAAAATTATATATATATATTTTATATAATATATAAATTTTTCCTTTATTTAGTTATTACAATTAATGCAATTATCATTCCATTAGTTTTTTTTTTTTTTTTTTCAGTGTGTGTGTGACGTGCACGTGCGTGTGTTGTGTGTGTGTTTTGCGAACAGGGTCCCCTGGGTTTCTGGTAGTCCCCACCTGTTCCTGGAATTCAACTAAGTAGACCAGGTTGGACTGAATCCACAGAGATTCCACCTGCCTCTGCCCCCAAGCGGCGGCGGAGGAAAGGGGGTCCGCGCACCAGACCCTTAGCCGTGAATAACCTTAGAGGGCAAATAAAACGGCGGAGCGTAAAAAAAAAAAAAAAAAAAAAGAAAAAAAAAAAAACAACTTCTGAGCTACAGATTATTCTAACTCTACCATAGAAATTCAACAAATAAAGACCAATTTAAAATCACAACCTGATAAAACACTTAGGCCAAAGCACCTTAATTCTAGTCATATGCATGAATACAAAAAACATTTTCCTTTAAATGGTCTATGGCAATTCAGATTCTTCACAAATTCATTTTTTCCTTTACTTAGTTAATTGTAATAATGCAATTATCTCCCATGTAGTACATTAGTAATATTGATTTTTAAAAAATATATTCAATGCATCATCTACCGTCTCTCTCAATCCAGAAGCATGAAAGGTTTTACCAGGGTCAAGTATCTTGTTTGATTTCCTTTTTCATTGTAAGTCTCTGTCTTCTTTAGTTAGGTGTAGTCCTAGGTAATTATTTTTTAATGCTACTTTGGGACATTTTTCCTAATTTCTCTGAGAGCATAGTATTGATATATAAGAAGGCTACTATTTATATACATATACGTATTTACATATAAATTATATGCTGCAACTTTACTGATATATATATATATATATATAATAAGCTGAATCTTTACTGTGTTTATTAGAACTAGGAGTTTTCTAGTACATTCTTGAAAGAAAAGAAAACAAAACAAAACAAAAACACAAATAGTCAAAGCAATCCTGTGAGGTAAGAACACAGCTTAAAGCATTATAATACTCAACCTCAAATTATACTACAAAGCTATAGTGATAAAGATAGCTTGGTACAGGCATAAAAAACAAATAGACCAATGGAACAGAATACAGGACCTGGAAATAAACCAAGAAAGCTAAGCCCACTTAATTCTTAACAAAGGAGAAAAAAACATGTTGGCAAAACTAGATTTTCCCCTGCAGAAGAAATTACATTCACAACTTTCACCCTGTTCAAAATGGACCAAAGGTCTTAATTTAAAACCTGAAGCCAGGCGTGGTGGCGCACGCCTTTAATCCTAGCACTTGGGAGGCAGAGGCAGGCGGATCTTTGTGAGTTCAAGGCCAGCCTGGTCTACAGAGTGAGTTCCAGGACAGCTGGGGCTACAAGGAGACCCTGTCTCGAAAAGACCAAAAAAAAAAAAAAAAAATTATATATATACAGAATACTCTTTGGACATCAGGGTTAGCAAGAACTTTATGAATAGAACACCAATAACATAGGAATTAGCCCCAGCATGACAAGATGGGCCTATATGAATTTTCAAAGTTTCTGCACAGCAAATTATCAGCAGAGCACACAGGCAGCCCACAGAATGGGAGAAAAGTCTTTACCAGTTGTACATCAGACAATGAGGTGAATTCCAATTCTGGTACATATACAAAGTTGCAAAAATTAAATACCAAGGAAATACAATTACCAATCAACAAATGGGCTAATGAAATAAAAATTGACAGTTTACAGTAAAAGAAGTAAAAACAGCCAACATCAGGGAAATGCAAATTAAAAATACTTTGAGAGATACCACATTACGCCATTCAAAATTGCTATTACCAAGAAATCTGACAATAAATGTTGGAGAGAATGTGGAGAATGAGATCTCCTACTTATTCACTGCTGGTAGGAGCACAAATTAGTATGGTCACTATGGAAATCAGTTTGGAAGATCCTCAAAAAATTAAAAACAGAGTTACATGACCCAACGCTTTCACTCCTAGGCATACTCCTTGAGAAATCCATATCTTACTATAAAGATATTTGTAGCCCCCATGTTTACTGCTGTTCTATTCACTAGAGCAAAGAAATACAATCTAGTTTTCCCTCAATAAATGAATAGTTAATGAAAATCTTGTGTTTGTGTGTATAAAATGAAAAATTATTCATCTGTAAGGAAAAATGAAAAATTTCAGCAAAATGGACCTAGAATGTATAATATGAACTAAGGCTACCCAATTTCAGAAAGCAAAACACCACATTTTCCCTAATATGAGGTTCCTAGCCTATAATATGCGCACAGGCACGTGCGCACACACAGACACGCCTACATATAAACCATCTCATGTATGGGAGATACTATAATATTTGGAATTAAGAACAAGAAAGGGTAATTTGCAAAGTAGGCATAGATTTTGTCATTTTTCTTTTTTGTAATGGATGTGTACATTCAACTTTCTGGATACTGAAGTATCATACACAGAAGATAAAATAAAAATAAATATTTTAAATAGTGTTTTCCCTTTCAGGCAGTTATTGTGAAATTTGGGCTTCATTTTTCATTCCACAGACCAATAATGCAGTAGGAACTGGTCATGGTTGGACACTGACTTACTGGATATGCTGAATGAAATATTTGCTCTTGGTAACCTTTTATTTTATATATATTTTCTAAATTTCTAATAACACTTTTTAAAAAAAAAATATCAAACAAGATACAAGATGACAATCCAAAAATGACATCCAAAAAGAAATGGCAGTAATAGTGTAAGAATGGTTTTTCTGAAAATGCCTTCTATCTAACCATGTAATCAGAGTTAATCTTATGTTTTGAGATCATTTAACATTACCTCAGCTTATTCATGATGTAAACAATCTTGCTAGGGCCTCTTGTAAGTTAAACACACAGCTATAATCCCTCATAACCCTTCCTTGACCCAGACCCAAAATAATGTGTCTGTGTATGCTGTGAAAATATAGATAGAATCAGTGATAGTTGAAAAGCAAGGAATTAGCAGGGCATGGTGGCACACGCCTTTAATCCTAGAGAGGCAGAGGCAGGCGGATCTCTGTGAGCTCAAGGTCAGCCTGGTCTACAGAGTGAGCTCCAGGTGGGACTTAAAGGGATAAAGGGAGACCTTGTTGGAAGGAAGGAAGGAAGGAAGGAAGGAAGGAAGGAAGGAAGGAAGGAAGGAAGGAAGGAAGGAAAGGAAGGAAGGGAAGGAAGGAAGGAAGGGAGGAAGGGAAGGAAGGGAAGGAAGGGAAGGAAGGAAGGAAGGAAGGAAGGAAGGAAGGAAGGAAGGAAGGAAGGAAGGAAGGAAGGAAGGAAGGAAGGAAACAACCAAGGAACTGTCCCAAGTTTATCTAGCAAACATCAGGTGGGATTAGACTGACAACATCCATTTGTGGCTGTATGTGCTGTTTCTGGGCCAGAAAGAGAAAAATGCCCTCACACACAATGTCCCTCATTCCTTTCACATGTTATGCTGAATGTACTGTTTAAACAGAATTTGCCCTTGGTGGGAAAAACAATTCCAAGAGAACTCAAAAGGAATAGGAACTGAGAAGACAGAGGGCTCATTCTTGGCTTTAAATGGCTCCAAGACTCAGGCTATCTTTGTTCAGGCACCATTGTATTGTGTCATCTCTATCACATTCAATAGAAAGCATGATGGTGTAGCAAAAGATTATATAGAAAAATAAAAAGGATTATATATGTGTATGTGTCTCACTACACAGAAAATAAAATGCAGTAATATCTGTCAGTTAATTTCTATGTCATCTGAACATTTATGCCTCTAAGAAAGACATGTAAATTTTCTCTTAAAATTTTTTTTTTATATTTATGTGTATGAGTGCATTGCCTGTGTATGTGTAGGTGAACCTATGTCATGCAATGCCCATGGAGGCCAGAAGAGGGTACTGGATCCCTGGAACTGGAGTTACAAATGTTGTTAGCCAGTAGATGCTGGGAACCAAATCCAGGTCCTTTGTAAAGGAAGCCAGTGCCCTTAACCAATAAGCCATCTCTCCAGCCCCTGTATTTGCAACTAAACATCTAAGAACCTACTTTGTATTAGGAACTGTTTTGGTACTTGGAATACAATGACACACAAATCGACACCTCTGCCTGATACTGAAGTTATAGGTTACATGGACCTGCAAGCAAAGCATAACTCACTGATATAGTACAGTGAGACACACACAACTGAGGTACCAAGAGGACAGAAACAAAACGCAGTTCAAAAGAGACTAAGGCAGAGTAACTGTGTCAGAGTGGGGGAAGAAGGAAATAAGAAAAGGGAGAAGTGGCAGAGAGAGACTGAGACTCAGATTTTGAAGGAGGAGAAATTGGTGCGGGAGTAGAACTGCAATAGGTAGATAAATTAGCGAACTCTGGCAGGTTAGGTTAGCTTTCTAAACTTCAGCACTAGGATAAATCTTTTTAGTAGGGGGCTGTCCTGTGCCTGACAGGATGATCAGCAGCACTCCTGTTTTCTCCACTAGAAATCAGTAGTAGTAGCACCAGTACCATTACAGTAGTGATGACCAAAACTGTCTTCAGGTATTGCCAATGTCCTCCAACAGTAAGCGGATGCAACTGCCTTGAGGAGAGACCCACTGGTCTAGAAGGCAGAGAATGAGAGGCAATTACAATCGACAGCTAAGGCCTAAGTGTGGAAAGATCTAGTAGGCTAAAAGTAATGATGAGCTGAAAGTACAAACTAAAAGAAAGGCGAAAAAAGCAATCAAATGGATGAGGAGGAAATAAGAGGGGTAAATAAAATTTTATTAAAACTGTGTGTTTGTTCCTCTGGAACAAACCAAACAACAACCTTTCTTTCCTTTCCCTTAACTTCAAAAATCCTAAGTTAGACATTGAAAACACAATGCATTAAAAAAAAGTCAATTCTTTTATTGATCCTCTGTTCCCAATGGGCCTGGCCAAACCCTTCTTACTGCTACAAAACTGAAGCATTAGCCAGGTGTGGTGGCGCATGCCTTTAATCCTAGCACTTGGGAGGCAGAGGCAAGTGGATCTTTCTGAGTTGAAGGGCAGCCTGGTCTACAGAGTGAGTTTCAGGACAGCTGGGGCTACAGGGAGACCCTGTCTCAAAAAGACCCCCCCCCCAAAAAAAGGAAGCATTTAAAACTCCTCTCCTATTAACAACCAGCTTTTTTGCTCTGCCTCCCAGCAAGTCTATACTGTACTTCAAAATTCCCAATGCCCTCTTATGATATTGTAAAATATCCCTCACAGTGCCCACAATTTTTTGTTCTTTTTCCTTCCCTCTCTAATACATATTTTCTGTTTTAAGTCTCCAGATTTATTATAAAAGTGAATGATTTTATGGTTCTTCATAAAATGCCTATGAATACCATTAAGTCAGCAGAACACACTGTCTTTGTGTAGAAGGTATCTTAATCTCCTGATCCTTCAGCTGCTCCTACCTCCCAAGTACACATAGTACAGGCATATGTCTTTACACCCAGCCACACTTTTTAAAAGATTTATTTATTCACTCTAGGTTTCAGTATAAGCCTCTGTATCCTTAGAAATACAAATGATCAGTAAGATCTGTTTATCCCCCAAACATTGAGAGTCTAGAGAAAGGTTTAAAATAAGCCCTGCCTATATGAAGTATGGAAAATGAAAACTAGCAAGTAACAGAGTACCAATTCCTCTGGTAATTGCAAAAAACAGCACCAACTCCAAATCCTCTCATATTATCAGTCATACATTACTACAGATCATAATAGTATCAATAACAGACCAAAGAAAACAAAATCCTATTACAAAACAAAATGCTTCTATTACACTGAATCGAAGGAACTCTCTCTGAATATAAAAAAAGATAATTATACTTCCATTACTCATAGTCTGAAATATTATACATACTCCAAATGATTGACACTTTAAAATGCTTTGAGTATCAAAACATGTTCACAAAAGTGAAAAGCAGTCATGAACACATAAAACATATATTTCTTCAACATATGCTTAATGAAAATCCAAACTCATTATCTTCTACAATTATAACTCTGCAGCCTCTTTCCTGCCATGCCCAAGTATGAAATCCACTAAGTAGAAGCCTGTTTTTCTTTCACAGCCTCCTCTAACTCCAGATGGTCATCTGTTAAATTAAATGTCCTAACATTTTAGTATATTTGCAATTATGCAAATTAAATACAGGATTATAATTCCACTAATGGTCAGTAATTTAATTCATTAGAACAGGTCACTAAAACTGATCTATTTTTTTTTCTTTTTGTTTTTTTGAGATACAATCTTGATATATATATATAGCCTCTAGATGCCTCGGAACTACAGATCACACTTCCATCCTGAGGCAATTCTCTAGCCTCTGCCTCTGGAGGAATTCAGGAACAAAACTGACTCCTGTTTGAACTTTTTAGTCAAATTAACTTCCATATTATCTTTATCACAAGGACCTACCTATGTTTAAATCACTTATTAGTGTTAATATTTGGATTTTCTTTTTTTTTTTTTTTTTTTTTTTTTTTTTTTTTTTTTTTTGTTATTTTTTTTTTTTTTTTTTGTTTTTTTTTTTTTTTTTTTTTTTTTTTTTTTTTTTTTTTTTTTTTTTTTTTTGTTTTTTGTTTTTTTTTTTAGTTTTTTTTTTTTTTTTTTTTTGGTTTTTGTTTTGTTTTTTTTTTTTTTTTTTTTTTTTGTTTTTTTTTTTTTTTTTTTTTTTTTTTTTTTTTTTTTTTTTTTTTTTTTTTTGTTTTTTTTTTTTTTTTTCTATTTTGAAACAGGGTCTCCCCTGAAGCCCCAGCTGGCCGGGAACTTTCTCTCTGACAGCTGCCTTGAAATCAAAAGGACATTCCCAAGTCTGCCTCTCTCTCCCATTCTCCAACTGCTAGATTAAGGCCATGCAATGCAAACCAACCACGCGGCCCAGCTAATATTTGGATTTTCTAAGTTGCTACACTTACTTGGTGCAAACTTACAAATCAATACAACTTGGGCTCTAGTGATTCCCCACACTCATCATGGGTAAAAACTTAAAAACACATGTATTTTTTTAACAAGCTGGGCCTTGTAGCCCAAATCTGTAATCCTAACTACTCAGGAGGTAGACACAGGGCTACAGAGTGAACTCAAGGCTATCCTAAGTAATTTAGTGACACCTTCTCTAAAAATAAAGTAAAAAAGAGGGTTGGAAATATAATTGTTGTGTGATCGAACGCCTGCATGCATACCCCCAGGTACACGTCTCTATTCTGAATCACATACACAAACACAAAAAATTAATTGGGGGGATTGGGTTGCGGCAAAACTGTGGAATTGCCTTTCTTTTGACTTCCTAAGATTAATTGGAACTTTTGCCTCCCCCCCCCCCCTTTTGTTTTTTTTTTTTTTTTTTTTTTTAAATTTTTTACATTATTTAAATTTGAATAAGTAGGTCTATACAAAGTAGACTACAGCTAGTTTATTAAAGACTCCTAAATCCTATAGTGGTGGGTGTGGTTGGCACATGCCTTTAATCCTAGCTCTTGGAAGGCAGGGCAGGCAGAGCTCTAATGAGTTCAAATTCAAAGAAAGCCTGGTCCATACTAGTGAGCTCTAGGCCAGCTGGTAATAAAGGGAGGCCCTGTCCAAAAAGAACAAAAAGAAAAAAAAAAAAAAAAAAAAACTCCATCCTAGACAATAAGCATCTATAAATGAAAAAGGACCTGTAAATGGAGGAGTCAAGGAACAAGTATTTTATAAATACAAGGGATAAAATAAAGAACTGCTAAGTAAAAAAACTAGATCTAAATCACAAGTATAATAACGATATTATTACTTATAATAAATCTTTCAAAACAACAAAAACAACCTGTTGATTTTTTTTTTCCTTTTTGAGACATGGTCTCTCCCCGTTAACCCAACACCAGCTGTCCTGGAACTCCGCTCTGTAGACCAGGCGAATAGCCTTGAAACTACAACGAGATCTGGCCGTGCCGTCTGCCATCCCAAGGGACTGGGATGAAAGGCGGCACTAAATCAGCGCCCTCACAACACAACACACAACACATTTTTAAAAATTCTTCCAGGAGTCAGAGGTGTTAAAAGGAGACTAATATAATCTATTACATTCAATTGGAAAAAAACCATAGAATAGTCATTTACTTTCTAGTCGCAAACAAAAAATCAGTTTACAAAAGATTTTTTATAGGCGCATCAAAATTTAAGCAGAAATATTCTCAGTAAGCAGAACAAAAAATTAATTTCTAAAAATTACAACACAAAAGAATATCTTTTGCTTTACAGTAGAACCAGAANAAAAAAAAAAAAAAAAAAAAAAAAAAAAAAAAAAAAAGACTCCTAGACAAATAAGCATCTATAAATGAAAAAGGACCTGTAAATGGAGGAGTCAAGGAACAAGTTATACAGAGGATAAAAATAAAAGGAACTGCTAAGTAAAAACTAATCTAAATCACAAGTATATAACAGAATATTATTACTTTCAAAAACACACTTTTTTTTTTTTTGTCTTTTTGAGACATGGTCTCCCTGTAGCCCCAGCTGTCCTGGAACTCGCTATGTAGACCAGGCTAGCCTTGAACTCACAGAGATCTGCCTGCCTCTGCCTCCCAAGTGCTGGGATGAAAGGCGTGCACTATCGCGCCCTGCACAACACACACATTTTTAAAAATTCTTCCAGGAGTCAGATTGTTAAGGAAGACTAATATAATCTATTCAATTGGAAGAAAACCTATAAAATAGTCATTACTTCTATTCTCAAAACATCAGTTACAAAAGATTTTTATGCCATCAAATGTAAATCAGAATATTCTCAGTAAGCAAGACAAAAATTAATTTCTAAAAATTACAACACAAAAGAATATCTTTTGCTTTACAGTAGAACCAGAATACAATATATAGTTAAAAAATATATAATACAATGTCAAAGTTATTAAAATATGTGCACTTAAATTAGTACGATTTTGTAAGTTGGGAAAGTTGTTTCTACCATAAACCTTCATTTTCAATGATTTTGAAAGTTTTAATGATTCACTCCTCTGTGTAGTCCTACTGAAACACCTACTAACTTACTAGGAAAAAAATGTTCTTTTATTTGATTCATTTTATTTATTATTCCTTGTCCTGTTTTGGGATGCATGTATGTGTGTGTTTGGTAAATGCACAAATGTGTGGGCACATGTCCACTGCACATGTGAATGCCAGAAGCTGACATCAGGATATCTCAACTCCACATTTTTAAATTTTTATTTATTATTTTTATTTCATGTGTATGAATGTATTGCTTGCATGTGTTTAAGTGCACCCATGCTATGCAAGGCCAGCAGAGGTCAGAAGTGGGCAATGGATTCCCCTGGAACTGGAGTTACAGATGGTTGTTAGTCAGTGGATGCTGGGAATCAAACCTAAGGTCCTATACAAGATAGCAGTGCTTTTAACTGCTGAACCATCTCTATAGTCCATCCAACCTGAGTTTGTGAGAAAGGATCTCTCACTGAACCTGGTGCTCAACTTTTCTGCTTAGATGGCAGTCCAGAAAGCCCTAGGGATCTACCTGTCTCTGCCCTTGAGCACTAGGATTATAGATGAGCATCAACATGCCAGGCTTGTTATGTGATAATAAAGATGCAAAATTCAGGTCCTCAAGCTTACATATCGAACACTCTACCCACTGAGTTATCTCCCCAGCACCCCATCTCTCTTGGGGACAGTCTCAAGTAGCCCAGGATAACCTAAAATTGCTGATCTTCCTCCCAAGTAAAAGAATTTAACACTAATAAATATAACAACATTAAAACCTAAAGAGATCAAATCAAACCCAAGCATCATGCATACTAGGCAAGCACTCTACCAACTGAGCTAGATCCCCAGCCCAATTTTTTTTAACTTTGTATATACTCAAGCATTGAATCTTAAATCAAAGCAAAATGTCTTCAAAATTCCTTATAAGATGATTAATTCATGAAAAGTCTTGTTACATAGAGAAGCAAATTAATGAGATTTTAAAGCTACATAATTATAAACTAAAGAATGTCAGTATGCCCAGGATTTTATAACCATTATTATGTTTAACATACACAGTTCTATGTAGATAGTGCCCATTATTACACCAACTTTACACATAAGAAGCAAGTCTTAGAAGAGGTTAAAATAACTTTCCTGTACCCTCACAACTAACACATGGTCAGATTCCAAAGCTTATGTTCTTAATTACATGAATATAAAGAAATGTTAATTCAACTCAAGCACTCACTACACAAAGTGACAATGAAAAATAAAAGTATTCAGGCCAGGTGTGGTGGTACGTGTCTTCAATCCCAGTACTCAGAAGGCAGAAGCAGGCAGATCTCTGTGAGATAGAGGCCAGCCTGATCTACACAGTGAGTTCCAGGCCAGGTGGGGCTACAGAGAGACCCTGTCTCAAACTACCAAAAAAATAAATTTAAATTAAAAAAAAAAAAAAATACCAGGAAGACCCAAACTGAGTTCAAACAAAGAATAGAAAAAATGATCCCAGTGGTGTTTTCTCTCAAGAGTAAACCAGAAGTACACCTCCCCCATCCATATCTCATCACATAAGCCACAAGAGATGAGCTATCCCCCTTGAAACCCACTTCTCATCCTAACCAAGAGTTTTACAATCAAGAACAAAATAAACATAGTTCAGATAATGTACACATGCCTTAGGACATTACTATTCACTTAAGGGGCCAGCCCATGAACTGATTTCTGAAGTATGTTTGTCAAACAATTTAACACCAAAGAATCTAACATAAAGCCTTAAAAAACTGAAAAAAAAAAAGAACATGTTATCCCACTCTTAGAAATGATTCAAATGCTCAAGAGTAAAGTGTCTTACTAACTAAAGCACAGTGAAGTAAGCCCACAAAGTTATGTAAATGGCAGGGACCTTCGGTTTTTGTTGCTCTGAGAGAACCAGGACTGAATAAAACAGTAAAGATGACCAACAGCCCAAAGAGATTTAAAGGGGGAACCAAAGAACATTAGACACAATCTGCAAACTTCTCATTTTGCCTAAGCTTTATCCCAACCACAGGTGGGATACAGGTCCTGTACAAATAAAGCTTGGTAAGAATTGAAAGAGCAATGAATCACTTCATTCATACCGATCTATATTGAAACATCTAACTCTGTTAAAGTTATTTTGTTTTCAAAAGATTTCTGACCCAACTTTTACTGCCTGTCTGGATCACATCTGTACTTCATAGTAACTCTCAAGTACTTCTTTTCACTGTAGTCTCTTTGTGCTGTACCTACCTTGGTGCCAAGGTTTCTTCATGTATTAATCTCTGGTATATTAACTCTCTTTTAGAAGATTTTATTCTTTAATCTTACATGTATGAGTGTTTTGTTTACATGTATGTAAGTGTATCACATGAGCGCCTAGTGCTAGTGAAGGCCAGAAGAGGGCACCAGATCCCCTGGAATTGGAGTTAAGGACAGGTGTTGCCCACCATGTGGATGCTGGGAAACAGATTCTCTAAGACAGCACTACTAAGCATCTCTCCAGCCCCTAACTCTCATTTTTAACAAAACTTCAAGTCATATGTAACATCTTAACAGGGATTTAACTTTCTCATAATATACAGTAAGAATTCAAATTCTTTCAATATCTTGTCCAAGAATAATTATATACATATTGCATATTATGATAACTTTTTTCTTCCTTTTTTTTTTTTTTTGTCTTTATGAGACAGGGTCTCCCTGTAGCTCCTGCTGTCCTGGAACCCACTATGTAAACCAGGCTGGCCTTGAACTCACAGAGATCCATCCGCCTGCCTCTGCCTCCAAATTGCTACGATTAAAGGCATGCGCCACCTCGCCCAGCTAACTTTTTCAATCTATATACATTCTTTTTTGGAAACAAGCTCTCACTATGTGGCCAAGGCTGACCTGAACTCACTTTCCTCTGTCTCCTAAGTGCTGGGATTAAAGGTGTGCACCACCAACCCCAGCCTCCTGTATACAATCTTAAAGAAGAAAATAAAAGTAAAAACTTCAATGCTTTCCAAGCACCAATATAAAAGAAGTTTACATTTTGCACACCATGGTTCTATAATTTCATGAAAAAAAAAGCATTACTAGGAAAATAATTATATTCGATGTCATAGTAGTTATCAAGTCAATACAGCTATTTCTAAAACATTGACCTTAATGTTTTAATAGTTTTATTAACATTTCATGGGCTGGTCCCTTAAGTACTGTGAATAGTAATATCCTAAGGCATATATAGGTTTCCCTATATACAGTTTTTCAGAAATTCTCAAAGTTAGATAATGGCTACAAACACATTTGTTCTATTTATCACATCATATTTTACTTCAATAAGCCCATAAAAACAAGCCATATTTTCAGCCTCAATTTCTTAGTTTATCTGTATACTCAGAAAAGAATGAGTTTCTTCTGGTTCCTTCCTTTCTTATAATCGTGAGTACCTTCTGCCTAGACAGCTTAGTTTCTCCATATTCTTCACCTTCAAAAAGGCCACATGAAAATATCTTTTTCCAGTAAGTTCTCAGGGATCTAGAGAATTCATTACTATGTTGCAATCATCAAATACTTAAATTGGCACTAATTAATATATCCTTATAAATATTCTCTAATAAGTTAATATGTTGCCTCAGCTATTAGATTTGAAGAAAATGGTAAAGCATCTCAGTCCTTTCTTTTCAATTCTCCCCCACAGCACACAGTACACCTTGCCTACATCCTGGACTGTTCTGATCCCAGTGAGTCACGCAGCCCCAAAGGCCTAAATCAAACATCTATGACCCAGGGATTGATTGCCCCAAGTGGGATTTTTAGAAAATGTCTTACCTTACAAGCTATGAAATGGTGGTTTGTATATCCTAACTACTTTTTTTCTGAAATATTATGAAATATCACTGAGTAGGCATGGTACTCTGCTTAAACATGAGATTATCATTAAACATTTATATAACTGAGATTTATTTCTAATAAGCTATATCATTAAGCAGACATGAACTACTAAACAAAGAAAAAAGGTAGCAAGATGCAATTCTCTTACTGCAGAAAATTTTGGGTTTTTGTCTTGTCTTGTTTTTTTTGGTCTCTTTGAGACAGGGTCTCCCTGTAGCCCCAGCAGGCCTGGATTTCAGAGATCTGCCTGCCTCTGCTTCCTGAGTGCTGGGATTAAAGGTGTGCTCTACCTTACCCAGTCAAAAACATTTCTAATACAAAAAGATAATAAATCTTCTCAAGTCAACCACTGACAATTTAAAAACATACACAACACATACCCAGAGACAGCACACTGCTGAAGAACTAACCATGAGCCTAGACTATGCACTATTTTAAATGTAAATGGCAACAATCAGAAATTTCCAGTTAAGAAGGTGCTGTAAATGCTTTCAATTTACACTTTGGTTTTGCAGGATGGAAGACACTACAACTATGCAGGACATGCCTCACAGATGGGAGATTACAAATTAAAATGCTGGAACAAGGTCAAAGTTAGACATCCAGGACATCAAAAATGACAGCACTGTGTTTCACTATATTAGTCTCCTTCTACTAAAATATAGTCTATAATGAAGTTTGTGGCCAGCCTGGTCTATTCAGTGCTGAAATCACACAGCAGCATTTCCTTTTATCATTTTTTCCTCTAAGATTTTAAAAAGAATGTTTCCCTCTTCAAATTACCACAGACTTTTACTACTTCCTCAGTATTTTCCTCTAAAGAGCTCTAGATTCAACACTTTATTATTTACTTGCCACCATGACTGGCTTTAAGTACTACCTTTCATTACTGCCAATAGTTCTAACTGTGCACAACTCTTATCCCATTCAAACCTTTGATTAAAGTATGTAAAGCCAGGGAGGGGAGAGGAAATCAATGTATTCTTGGTGAGAACCTCTAAGATAGCTATAAAAGTCAAGGCCATACATTTTAGTCTATCAAGTCTAGTTGCTTCAAACCATTTTCTAATTACCTTCTTGTTCTCCTCCAAGTCTCAAAATGGAAATAATATTAACTGCGTAAAGTATTATGTAATTATACTTGTCTGTGCAAAATCAGTTTTGCTCTGAAAACATAGTCTTCCTAAGTTTCTGAAGTAATTTATTGAGGTTGTACTTTTTTTTTTTTTTTTGGTCTTTTAGAGACAGGGTCTCCCTGTAGCCCCAGCTGTCCTGGAACTCACTCTGTAGACCAGGCTGGCTGGCCTTGAACTCACAAAGATCCGCCTGCCTCTGCCTCCCAAGTGCTAGGATTAAAGGCGTGCGCCACCATGCCCGGCTAGGTTGTACATTTTTAACATACACAAATTAACAATACTGGAAGTGTATACATGAAACCATCACCATCAGTTTTTCTGAACTTTATATTATCCTCTGTTCAAAGTCCTCCCCTTAAAATCATGTTCATTTCACTTTTTCTTTTTTTTTTTTTTTTTTTTTTCATTTCACTTTTTCTAAAATTAACATTTTACTTGGGAACTTTCTTCCATTATTTAGAAAACAGAATGTTTAAACTTTATAATAACTTCTATCTAGATACACAAGCTCGTAACTATTTTTAACTGCTATCGATCGTAACAAAAAGACCACCTTACCCAAATCACTACTAGTATTAACATGACTTTCATTAAGACCAAAAAGCATCAAGCTATTCATTTCAACTGATCAGAGAATCAGGTCTCACAAAATTCTAGAAAACTCTGTTCATGTCTATAACCTCAATTCCAAACGATATTTATATAATAATAAATTATATCAAGTCTAATTTGTAACATGAACAGGCTTTAAGAGTGGATAGTGGCACACACTTGTAATTCTAGCACTCAGGAAATGGAAGCAGGAGTGTTATGAATGCAAGTCCAGTTTGGGCTACATTGTGAGATTGTGTTGTCTCGTCCCTGATCCCCTCTTCAAAACGAAGATGGAGTGGGAGTTAAAACTGGTTTTAACACTTAGGCCAATTATGAAAAGTTGCAAATTTTAACTTTGCTTTGTGTTGAGTTCAAATTATGGAAGAACTTTTGAAATCTAGTCTCGAAGCAGTCAAAAAACCTAAAATATTGAGTCATGTTAACAGAGAACATTAAATTATCTGCCACTTCAAAAAGCAGAATATACTGAGAAAGAACAACAAGCAGCAGTTCATCATTTCACATAAAATTACTCTATTCCACACACACTGATCAAAAAAAAAAAAAAAAATTCAACATATAAGAAATAAGGAGCCAGGTGTGGTGGTACGGCTACAATCCTGGCACTGGAGAGGCTGAGACAGGAGGACTATAACAAGGTCAAGGCTAACCTTGGCAGCACAAGATCCTGACTCAGGGAAAAAAAAAAAAAAAGAAAAGAAAGAGAGAGAAGGAAAAACAGTAAGTACAAAGGCAAGAAAAACATAAAAAGATCTTACTCCCACATAAGAAAATACTAACACTCTACACCCAATTTCACCTCTAAATTCCATTCAGTTTTCACTTGTTTCAATTTTACCTACCTTTCTCCTTTGAGAGATGTTGAGGGCACCAAAGTCATTAAACAAGGATGAAGCAGGTGAAGTTAGAGGATCTGGAAAGCAAGTTATATAAGTTTCCATACAGACTACACAGGTATCCCACAAATCTAATAAATGTTAACATGCCAATGCTTATGACAGTAGTAAAAGTTATACCCCACAATAAAAACAAAACACGCACAGTGAACATTCATTCACATATTTTCTTTTTCTTTTTCTTTTTTTTTTTTGTCTTTTTGAGACAGGGTCTCCCTGTAGCCCCAGCTGTCCTGGAACTCACTCACATATTTTCTAAGTGAATGAAACAAACTGATGGTTACTCATGCTGCTTATATTTGGGGTATCTAATACCTCTATTTAATTAAAACAAGAGAAAACTCAAATATGGGGGGGGGGGGACCAAAAATCACAATACTGGATCAGAGTGTGTTTTCTACTTATAGTAAGTTTTCATGTTTTTAAAACCAAATCCTGGGGCTGAAGAGATGGCTCAGCAGTTAAGAGCACTGACTGCTCTTGCAGAGGACCCGGGTTCGATTCCCAGCACCCACATGGTGGCTAAGAACCATCTTTAACTCCAGTTACAGGGGAATCCGACACCCTCTTCTGACCTGGCGGCATTGCCCGACACAGGTGCACATACCTACATGCAGACAGTACACTCATACACATTAAAAAAATAAAAATAAAACCAAATCCTGATTATAAAGGGGGCTGGAGTTTGCAGGAATGTTAACCACACTAGTAAGAGATCCAGACCTGGATTTTAGGAAGGCTTTAAACACATCTACTTGAGCTAGAGAAATGGCTCAGCAGTTAAGAGCACCGACTGCTCTTGCAGAAGACCCAGGTTCGATTCCCAACACCCACAAGGCGGCTAAGAACCGTTTTTAAGCCGGGTGTGGTGGCACACACCTTTAATCCCAGCACTTGGGAGGCAGAGGCAGGTGGATCTCTGCCAGTTCAAGGCCAGCCTGGTCTACAGGGCTAGTTCCAGGCCAGCTGGCGCTACAGGGAGACCCTGTCTCAAAAATAAATAAATAAATAAATAAATAAATAAATAAATAAATAAATAAATAAATGAATAAATAAATAAATATAAATAAAACCATCTACTCTACAAACTACACCATATTTTTAAATTTATCAACAGATATTTGATATTCTTATGAAAATTTATTGGTTTTAAGATGCTAATATTAAATGTTTCACAATATATAGAATCCAAAGATTTTATACATTCAAAGTTCCATTAGTAAGCAGAAGTTACGAACAAAATATAACTCTTATTTGTCCCTTTACAAATCAGAAGTTTCTAGAAAGGTACACATGACATGCAATAAAATCTTTATCTTCATTTCTGAGCTTCAATAAATTTATTTCTTTTTTTTTTATTTTATTTATTGATTTATTTATATGAATGTACTGTCTGCATGTAGGTTTGTGCACCCGTGTCATGCAATGCCGTGGAGGTCAGAAGAGGGTGTCGGATTCCCCTGGAACCGGAGTTCTCCTGGAATTGGAGTTACAGACGGTTCTCAGCCACCATGTGGGTGCTGGGGATCGAACCCGGGTCCTCTGCAAGAGCAGTCGGCGCTCTTAACCGCTAGGCCATCTCTCCAGCCCATAAATTTATATTGCTTAATCTTATCAGATTAGAGATCCTAACTATACATTGAATAATTTGACTTAAAGGAACTTCAAATTTCTTCATAATGCCTAATTTCTCTGCCTTCACCTATCTAGATTTTCATAGTCTAACTGTTCACTATAGTGTAACTGATTTAATATGAAATAATTGCAAAAATACGCTAATAAATAGCAAGATAAAATATTTTTATGTAGGGGCTGGAGAGATGGCTCAGCGGTTAAGAGCACTGACTGCTCTTGCACAGGACCCAAGTTCCATTCCCAGCACCCACATGGAGGCTAAGAACTGTCTTTGGTGCCGGGTGTGGTGGCAGGCGCAGCACACACCTTTAATCCTGGTCTACATTGCTGAATTCCAGGCTAGCTGGGGGGGAGACCCTGTCTCAAAAGACCCAAAAAAACAAAGAAACTAGGGCTGGAGACATAGCCTAGCCGTTAAGAGCGCCGACTGCTCTTGCAGAGGACCCAGGTTCGATCCCCAGCACCCACATGGCGGCTGAGAACTGTAACTCCAATTCCAGGAGAACTCCAGTTCCAGGGGAATTCGACACCCTCTTCTGACCTCCACGGCATTGCACGTCACAGGTGCACAAACCTACATGCAGACAGTACATTCATACACATAGAAAATAAATAAACAAATATTAAAAAAAAAAAAAAACACAAAGAAACTACTTTGTAACTTTATTTAAAATTCCCACCATTTAAGTGCTGGCTTCAGTGCCATCAGTGCTAACAAAGGATGCATAATATATGAATAGTACTACCTCTTTTCAAGTGGCTTAATCCTGTATATTACATAAAAACTTTTTTTTTTCAATTGCACGACATGGGTGCACAGACCTACACGCAAACAGTACATTCATACACATAAATAAATAAATAAATAAAATTTAAAAAAAAAAAAAACTTTTTTTTTTTTTCAGTATTTTTGAGACAGGGTTTCCCTTTAAGTTCCAGCTGGCCTGGAGCTCGCTCCCGTAAACCAGGCTGCCCTTGAACTCACAGACATCTGCCTGCTACTGCCTCCCAAGTGCTTGGAGTGCTGGGATAAAAGGCGTGCGTGACCACGGCCAGCTATTTCTAATTGCTTTTTTTTTTTCTATAGCACAAGATTAAAACACCTAAACAGTTATGGAAATCTAATGATTTCCAGTTGATTATTTCTGGCCTAGAACTCATTCTATAGACCAGACTAGCCTAGAACTCACAGAGATCTGCCTGCCTCTGCCTCTCTGTGCTACGATTAAAGGCGTGCACCACCACGCTTGGCTTAAAGATGGGCTTAAAGATGGTTCTTAGCCACCATGTGGGTGCTGGGAATCGAACCCCAGTCCTCTGCAAAAGCAGTCAGCACTCTTAACTGTTGAGCCATCTCTCCAGCCCCCAATCTTTTTTTTTATTTTATTAATTTTTTAAATAAATTCAGTGATCACACGTCTATAAAGAATTAATGCAGTTTCAGGAAACCTGCCACAGTGGGAGAGGAGAGGGCAACAATCTTTATATATATCTTCTAAATATTTTATTTATCATATTTTTTTATTTATTTTTTATGCGTATGAATGTACTGTCTGCATGTAGGTTGGTGCACCCATGTCATACAATGCTGCAGAGGTCAGAAGAGGGTATCAGATTCCCCTGGAACTGGAGTTAAAGATGGTTCTTAGCTGCTATGTGGGTGCTGTGAATCGAACCTGGATTCTCTGCAAGAGCAGTCGGTGCTCTTAACCGCTGAGCCATCTCTCTAGCCCTATTTATCCTATTTTTATTTTAGGTCTATGAGTATATTGCCTGCTATGTATGTAAGTGCACTCATATTGTACAATGCCTACCAAGGTCAGAAGAAAGCATTGAATTCCCCTAGAACTGGTTGGTGATTAGCCACCATGAATCTGGTAATTGAACCCAGATCCTATGCAAGAGCAACCAGTGCTCTTAACTGCTGAGCCATCTCTCAAGCCCCCTCTTTATATATTTAAAAAATATATTGTGGAACACTTTTTACCCAGGTATGGTGGCACATGCCTTTAATCCCAGCACTCGGGAGGCAGAGGCTGGTGGATCTCTGTGAATTCAAGGCCAGCCTGGTCCATAGTAAGTCCCAGACCAGGAGCTACAGGGAAACCCTGTCTCAAAAAGAAAAAAAAAAAAAATATTGTGGAACATTTTAAAAAACAAAATATAGAGGCAGAGGCAGGCAGATCTCTGTGAGTTCAAGGCCAGCATGGTCTACAGAGCAAGCTCCAGGCCAGCTGGGACTAAAGGTAGACCCTGTCTCAAAAAGATAAAAAAAAAATTAAATTAAATTAAATTAAAATAAAATAAATAAAATATAAAAAATAAAATAAAATAAAAAATTAATTAAATTAATAGAGGAAAAATCTTGAAATACTGTCTCAGAAGTTTAAAGATGTTAATAATTTTTAAATATAATTCCACTTATAAGATATATCCAAAACTAATGATACAAAAAAACACAAAAATTTTTTAAAGAAAATAGACACACAGAGTCCATTGGAGCATAAGAGTTCTTGTAAGAGAAACAAGTATAGTTGAGCACATTGTGAAAAGAAATCAGATTTAATCCACATTAATCAAGTGTTCATGATTAAAATGTTCAGTGATTGACTGATTTTTTTTTTTGATTGACTGATTGGTCTTTTTGAGACTGTCTCCCTGTTGTCACCCCAGCTGGCCTGGAACTCAGAGATCTGCCCGCCTCTGCCTCCCAAGTACTGGAATTAAAGGCATGCACCACCACTCCTGGCTCAAATTATACATATTTATATAAAAAAGAAAAATCACTAACTTCTTAATAGTTATCACTGAGTAGGAATAATTTTTCTACTTAATACCTGTTCAAAACTTCCAAAATTTCTTTTTTTTTTGGTCTTTTTGAGACAGGGTCTCCCTGTAGTCCAGCTGTCCTAGAACTCACTCTGTAGACCAGGCTGGCCTTGAACTCACAAAGATCCACCTGCCTCTGCCTCCCAAGTGCTAGGATTAAAGGCATGCACCACCACGCCCGGCTTTATTCCAAAATTTCTATAGTGAGCATATTGCTTTTAGAATTAGAAATAGAAACACACACACACACACACACACACACACACACACACACACACACGCAAAACAAAAGGGTCCAGATCTTACCATGGCCGGCATATGGCTTGGCACTGTCATTAAGAAGGCTTGGGGAACTGCTACTACTAGTCATTCTCTGAAAAACAAAATGTGTAAGTCATTGAGAAATACAGAATTTCAAGCATTCAACCAGTAAACAGACTGACACTATTTACTTCTTCCCCTTCAATCTATCCTTGACATACTGACTATAATATTCCTTATTCTGTATGCTGCTGCTTTGATTACAATTCCATATATAAAATCTCCCAAATGACTACCAAAAAGCACATCAAATCAATGTTTTCTCACCAGCTAAGTATTTAAAGGCAAAGCTACAAATCTATTTTGAATTACAATTCCACAATTTATTAGTTTGGGTAAGATGCTCAACTACTATGTTTCTTTGTCCACAAAATATAAATTCTAATATTCACCCAAGAAGATGAAAAGTAACTATATAAAGTCTATAAATACTCTCGATTTGTATAAGCATTCACAAACCTTAGAAAACTGTACAATTAGGCTATTTTCTATTTGTCAAACATACTCTGGGCTTTCCTAATTTACTCCATTGCTTCTGTGTCTATCCTAGAAGGACCTTCAAACCAGTAAGACCCAAGCTAATTTAAGTATCTGGAAAAGTAGTATGAGTTAGAATTTTCAGCTCTGGCTTTTACCCTATAATCTCAAATTTAGTCACTCAACTTCTGACTCTTTTTCTACATCATTAAAGAAGGAAAGAGGAGCTGGGCATGGTGGCGCATGCCTTTAATCCTAGCACTTGGGAGGCAGAGGCAGGTGATCTTTGTGAGTTCAAGGCCAGCCTGGTATACAGAGCGAGTTCCAAGCCAGCTGGGGCTACAGGGAGACCCTGTCTCGAAAAGACCAAAAAAATAAAAAATAAAAAAATAAAAAAGGAAAGAGGTGGCTCAAGAGATAGCTCAGTGCTTAAGAGCACTGGCCGCTCTTGCAAAGGACAGGGGTTTGGTTTCCAGCATCCACATGGCAGCTAACAACTCCAATTCCAGGAGATCCAATTCCTTCTTCCAGTCTCTGTGGGCATTACATGTAGATGGTGCACTTACATATGTGCAGGCAAAACACCATACACATAAAGAAAAAATAAATTACTTTTTAAAAAGGGAAGGAGGGGCCAGGCATGGTGGTGCACGCCTTTAATCTCAGCACTCAGAAGGCAGAGGCTGGTGGATCTCTGTGAGTTCAAGGCCAGCCTAGTCTACCCCCTAGTGGGTTCCAGGACAGCTGGGGATATAGGCAGATCCCTGTATCGAAAAAGACCAAAAAAAGGGAAGGAGGGTAACTTCTTGAAGTAATTTTAACTGACAGATTGAGAGAGAGAGAGTCAGGCAGAGTAATGCACATGGTATAATCCTAGTACTTGAGGTGGGAGGAGGAGAATCAGGAGTTCAAGGTCATCATCCTTGGCTACATCTCTGGCTAACTAGCTTAGGCAAAACACTAAGCTTCCAGTTCAGTAAGAGATCCTATCTCAACCCAGTAAGGCAAAGAGCAATAGAGGAATACAACTAACATCTTGCTAGTGTCCACATGAATGGGTATGCTTATCTGCATAGTAATGTGCATGCATCTACGCATATACCACATGCACACCAAAAGAGAAAGGACAGAGAAGAAAGAAGGAAGAAGCATCTTATAGTTATGGCTGTGCCTGCTTATTTAAAATGCTTACACATACAGAAATAAATAAAATTAATAAAAAAAAAATAAATAAAAAATAAAATAAAATGCTTAAGGGGGCCGGAGAGATAGCCTAGCGGTTAAGAGCACCGACGCTCTTGCAGAGGACCCGGGTTCGATCCCCAGCACCCACATGGCAGCCGAGAACCGTCTGAGACTCCAATTCCAGGAGAACTCCAGTTCCAGGGGAATCCGAGACCCTCTTCTGACCTCCGCGGCATTGCACGACATGGGTGCACAGACCTGCATGCAGACACTACATTCATACACATACAAAAATAAATAAATAATAATAAAAAAAAAATTAAAATGCTTAAATTCAGGGCTGGAGAGATGGTTCAGCAGTTAAGAGCACCATATGCTCTTGCAAAGGACCCAGGTTTGATTCCCAGCCCCCCTGTGGCAGCTAACAATCGTCTGTAACTCCAGTTCCATGGGAATCTGACACCTTTTGACTACTTGGGCACTGCACGACAGGGGTGCACTTACATACATACAGGCAATTCATTCATACACATAAAATAAAAAAAATAAAAATATTTTTAAATAAAATAAAATGCTTAAATTCAAATAAACCACAAGGTATATGTCTCCATGAAATAGCAGCTTTTAATAAGTTAAAATTCATTCAAAAAGCACTGGCTTCTTACAGCCCCTTAAAATTAGTCCAACTAGAAATGGAAACTAGTCCAACCCTGTGTTTTAATGTTTTATTAAAATTAGAAAAAAAATTAGAGAGATCAACTACAAAGACATCGCAGAAGCAAAAAAAGAGCAAGACTCTTACGGCAGTTTTCTTTTCTTCTTTTTTCTTAGTCTTTTCGAGACAGGGTCTCCCTGTAGCCCAGCTGTCCTGGAACTCATTCTGTAGACCAGGCTGGCCTTGAACTCAACAAAGATCCGCCTGCCTCTGCCTCTGCCTCCCAGGTGCTAAGATTTCTAATTAAGAACAGTAGAGGGGCTGGATAGCTCGCGCCACCAACTGCTCTTGCAGAGGACCCAGATTCGATTCCCAGCACCCCCGTGGAGGCTAAGAACCATCTGGGCTTGGTGGCACGTGCCTTTGATCCTAGCACTCTGGAAGCAGAGGCAGGTGGATCTCTGTGTGTTCAAGGCCAGGCTGGTCTACAGAGTGAGTTCCAGGCCAGCTGGGGCTATAGGGAGACCCTGTCTCAAAAATACCAAAAATAAAATAAAATAAAAATAACTAAATAAATTCACACAGGCATTAAAAAAAAAATAGAAATATTTTACAACTTCAATTCTACTAAACTCTGCTTTATCAATCTACAAAAATGTCCTCAGCACTTCACACTCATAACAAAGAAAAAAGTTAGCTACAGAGAACAAAATATGGTTTTAACATCCCTCAAGTACTGTACTTTTACATTTAACACTTTAAATGTACAGTCAGGGGGCTTCGGAGAGATGACTCAGGAGTTAAGAGCACCAACTGCTCTGGCAGAGAACCCAGGTTCGATTCACAGCACCCACATGGCAGCTAAGAATTGTCTTTAACTCCAGTTCCAGGGGAAGCCGACGACCTCCACAGCATTGCGCAACATGGATGCACCAATCTACATGCAGACAGTACACTCATACACATAAAATAATAAATTTAAAAAGAATATCATTAAAAAATAAATATATGTACAGTCAGAAAATATACTTCTATAAGCAAAAAATATTCCTGACAGAAAACCCAACAACCTGCTACATTAATGGTTTTTGTCTTGGGAAGGTTAACACCATATGTGGTGAGCAGAGATGGGAAACTCTTTGTCAACATGTATGTACTATCTATTCTAAAAGGTTTTTTTGTTGTTGAGGTTTTATTTTTCTTTCTTTTAAGGGAGAAAGGGTTTATTTGGCTCACAAGTCCAGCTTAAAGTCCATCACTGCAGGGAAGTCAAGGTATCAGGAACTTGAAGCAGTCACATTACAACCACAGTCCATAGCAGAGCCCAATTAATTAATGCCAGTGCTCAGCTTGATTTCTCTACTCTTATATAATCCAGGAAATGGTGCCACCTACTAGAGTAGGTAGGTCTTCCCACTTCTCCCCAATCAAATTCAAAAAGTTTTTAAAAATTTACTACCAGTATTATCAAGCTTTAGGTAAATACATATAAAACACACAACTTAGATCCAACTACACTCTGCAAACTCCTCTCCCATCTCTTTTCCCAAATCCTACCCTTGCAAGTTCTCACCAATGCCAACCCTATAGGAGCGAGATGCCATATTTCACCAATCTCAGTACCTCTTTAAAAGTCTCACCTCCCATCCAAATAGTGTAAGAATTAATGAAAACCTCTAGGTGCTCTCTGACTGCAGTCAACTGCTCAGTACATTGTAAATACACACTCGGAATACCTGCATCAAGGGGTACTTTGTTTCTACAGGGCTTCCAAATCCATTGACTCCAATAAAGCTGGTGCTGAAATAGGAATCTGTGAGACTTGTATCCGTTAAAGTACCTCCATCCATTCCAGGAACTGAAAGACAAGGAAAATGCAAATATTTAACATTATTTAACAAAACAAAACAGCCGGGCGTGGTGGCACACACCTTTAATCCCAGCACTCAGGAGGCAGAAGCAGGGGGATCTTTGTGAGTTCAAGGCCAGCCTGGTCTACAGAGTGAGTGAGTTCCAGGACAGTTGGGGCTACAGGGAGACCCTGTCTGGAGTTCCAGGACAGTTGGGGCTACAGGGAGACCCTGTCTGGAAAAGACCAAAAAAACAAACAAACAAACAAAAATACCACTGATTTTGTTTCTGTTCCTAAATAAATCTGAAAGATCCAAATCTATCACACTTTTTTTTTTTTTTTTTTTTTTTCTTTTTGAGACAGGGTCTCCCTGTAGTCCCGGCTGTCCTGGAACACACTCTGTAGACCAGGCTGGCCTTGAACTCACAAAGATCCGCCTGCCTCTGCCTCCCAAGTGCTAAGATTAAAGGTGTGCGCCACCGCACCCAGCTCACACTTTTTAAAATTTATTTATATATTTTTTTAATCAAATCTAGACCCGTCTATCACACTTTTATTAAGTTTGTTTACCAGGTCAATAACTCAAGAGAAGACTGTTATATTTAATTGGTACTAAAAAGCTGTTTTCACTCCAGGCATGGTGGCACACACCTATAATCCCAGCACTCAGGAGGCAGAAGCAGGCGGATCTCTGGAGTTTAAGGCCAGCCTGGTCTATATAGTGAGTTCCATGACAGCTGGGGCTACAGGGAGACCCTGTCTCAAAAACACCAAAAATAAATATACAAATCTGTTTTCTCAGGAGGCAGAGGCATGCAGATCTCTGTGAGTTCAAGGCCAGCCTGGTCTACAGAACAAGTTCCAGGCCAGCTGGGGCTATAGGGAGACCCTGTCTCAAACACACACACACACACACACACACACACACACACACCACAAATCTGTAGCTCCAGCTGTCCTTGATATGTGGATATTAAAATTCACATGGGCCGGGCGTAGTGGCTCACGCCTTTAATCCTAGCACTTGGGAGGCAGAGGCAGGCAGATCTTTGTGAGTTCAAGGCCAGCCTGGTCTACATAAGGAGTTCCAGGACAGCTGGGCTACAGGGAGACCCTGTCTCGAAAAGACAAAAAAAAAAAGCTCGTATTGGCTACTCCACACACATGAATAGTATTTTTATATTAATCGCCTAATAGGCACGCATGAAACACAACATAAAAAAAGAAACTCAAAAAAAAAAAAAAAAAAAAAACTCAATGGTATTTCTGCATCAAATCTCTTTAACTTAGCAAATGACAGAAGACTATAAATCACAATTTCTGGGAACAATCATGTAAACAGACTCAAGTTTGTCTCTTGCAATGAAATCTGAAATACATTAGCAATTTGGCACTAACTCAGAATTCAGAGAGAAAGTCTGCAAAAGCAACAACAGGTGGAGTTGGTAATACTGTAAAACTGGCATGGCAACAAAGTAGTAGATGGTTTTGGATGCTACTTCTTCAGTGCTTGGCATGCAGGACTTAAATCTTATGCTTTATTGTAGCAACCTGATCTGTTCTGCTCTCTAAGCAGTCACTGAGTAACTGTCAAACACCAACCTAAAAAAGCAAACTAAAAGAACATCCATCCACAAAGCTGCTGGAGCACAGTGGTAGAATGCTTGCCTACCGTACCATGGAGCTCTGAGTTCAATCCCTTGCATTGCATGAACCAGATGTGGTGGTGCATGGCTATAAACTTGGAATTCCACCAGGGTAACAGACAGGTTCAAAACTCTAGGTCATCTTCGGCTGCATAGCTGAGCTTCTAAATACTATCACTCTTAAAAGAAATTGGAAACAGAATGGAGAGATAGCTCAATTTAGAGCATTGGCTGCTCTTTCAGAGAACCTAGGTTCAGTTCCCAGCACCCACATGACAGCTAACAACCATCCAGAACTCCAGTTCCATGGGATCCAACGCCCTCTTCTGACCTCTGTGGGCAGTGAATGACACGAGTGCACCTACCAACATGCATAACACTCATACACATAAAAATAGTAAATAAGGGGCTGGAGAGATGGCTCAGAAGTTAAGAGCACCAACTGTTCTTCCAGAGGACCTGGGTTCGATCCCTAGCACCCACATGGCGGCTGAGAACAGTCTTTAACTCCAGTTCCAGGGGAATCCGACACCCTCTTCTGACCTCCGTGGCGTTGCATGATACGGGTGCACAAACCTACATGCAGACAGTACATTCATACACATACAAAAATAAATAAAATTAAAAAAAAAATCAATGATATTAGTGGCCCTTAAAAAGATCAAGCAGATCCTTGCAAGGCATGGTGGCACATGCCTTTTATCCCAGCACTCAGGAGGTAGAGGCAGATCTCTGTGAGTTCAAGACCAGCCTGGTCTACATAGTGAGTTCCTGAGAAATCCTGTCTCAAAAGACCAGAAACAAAAAAACAAACAAAAGAGATCAACAGGGGCTGGAGAAATGGCTTAGCGGTTAAGAGCACTGACTGTTCTAGCAGAGGACCCAGGTTCACCCTCTTCTGACCTCCACAGCACCGCACAATACCGGTGCACCTACCTACATGCAGACAGTGTACACACACACACACACACACACACACACACACACACAAAAGAGATCAACAGACCCTTAGCCAAACTAACCAAAAGAGAGAGCAGACTCAAACTAATAAACTTCCACATGCATGTGCACCCACACACATAACCCCTCCCAAACACAAATGGAAAAACAATTTTCCCAACTAAAAGGTGAGTCCCAAACAAAATTACTGCAGAATTATACCAAATCTTTAAAGACCACCACCAATCCTCCTCAAATTATTACATAAAGTAGAAAAGGAAGGAAGCCTTCCAAACTATTTTTATGAAACCAGTATTACCCTGACATCAAAACCTGACAAAATACCACAAAAAAGGGAGGGGAGGGAGGAATGAATGAATTATAGGAAATGAGATGGTTTAGTGGGTAAGAGCACTTGCTGTGAACACACAAGGACTTGGGTTTGAAACACACACACACAGACACAGACACAGACACACACACACACACACACACACACACACACACACACGCAAAGGTAGGCTTTGTGTGCCTATAACCCCAACATTGCGGGAGGCAGAGTGGAGACAGGAGGTGGATCCAAGGAGCTCACTGGCCAGCCAGTCTAGTTGAAATTACAAGCTTCCAATTCGGAGTGACGCTGTCCCAAGAGAATAAGGCAGAGCAATAGAGGAAGATAACCAACATCCTCCTCTGGCTTGGATAGGCATACACTGCATGGGTGCATACACCCACACAGTTATATGTGCGTAAAACATACATACACACATACAAGTTTTTTAAAGAAATTACAGAGCAATTACCCTGATGAATGTAAGTGCAAAAATGCTCAGTAAAATATGCAAGCTGAATTCAAGACCGTATCAAATCAACATTCACCATGATCAAGCTGGATACCTTCAAGAGATGCAAGGATCGTTTCATGTGCACAAATCAATAAATGTAATACATCACATAATCTTACTCCAATAAGACTGGCTAGGATCAAGAAAACAAATGATACCAAGTGCTGGAGAGGTTGTGGGGAAAGGTGAACACTCATCCATTGCTGGTGGGAATGTAAACTAATACAGCCACTATGGAAAGCAGTGTGGAGAAACCTTAGAAGACTAAAAATGAACATGCCAAAAGACCCAGACATACCACTCCTGGGAATATACCCACAAGACTCAAAAAACAACAGAGATACATGCACAGCCATGTTTATTGCAGCTCTCTTCACAATAGCAAGGAGCTGGAACCAACCTAAATGCCCCTCAACTGACGAGTGGATAGAGAAAATGTGGTACATCTACACAATGGAGTTCTATGCAGCAGGAAAGAAAGACGACATCACGAGCTTTGCAGGAAAATGGCTGGAGCTAGAGGACATCATGCTGAGTGAAGTAACACAGTCCCAGAAAAACAAACGATGAATGGTATCCTTCATCTGTGGATGCTAGTGCCAATTACCTAGTTGTAAGTATTTCTTATGTAGGGCCCCCTGAGCTTTTGTCCAAAGCAGGTGGGCGTAATGCATAATGGAAACAACAACAACAACAACAGAAAGGACTGCATCAAAGAACTGACTGAAACAGTGAACTTCTGCTCAAAACAGTCAACTTCCTCATGGAGAATATTGAGAAAGACTGAGAAAGAGATGAAAAGCATGTTTGGCAGAATGCATGAGCTCTGGCGGGGTGGGGGAATGGGCGGGAACACAGGTCTAGATTTGTTAAAAAAATAAAAATAAATTTATGTGAAAACAACAACAACAACAAAAAAAAAGTAATACATCACATAAATACTGCTCAGGTAGGACAATCAATTGATCATCAACAAACACAGAAAATGCAATATCCCTTCATAATAAAAACCCTGAAAAGATTATGAATAGAGGGAACATAACACAACATGATAAAGGCTGAAAACAACACTTACAGCCAACATCAGGTGAAATAAAGAAAAACTTAAAGCACCTCCATTAAGATCAGGAAAAAGACAAAGGTGTCTACTCTCTCCACCCCTATTCAATACAGTGTTTCAAGTCTTAGCTAGAACAAGAGAAAGAAATTAAAGGACTACAAATAGGTAAGCTAAAAATCAAGTATTCCTAGAAGCAGATGACATCTATACATAAGAGACTCTAAAGGATCCCAACAGCGAACTCTTAGAGCTGGTAAACACTTTCAGCAGAGTGGCAGGTTAGAAAATTACTATTAGTCTTCCTATATACAAATGATAAGCATGCTGAGAAAGGAATCACAGAAATCTTCCCATTCACAATAGCAGAAAGGAGAAGGAGAAAAGAAGGAAACTACCTTGAAATGAATGTACCCAACTAAGGAAGTGAAAGACCCTTCAATAAAGACTTTAAACTGAAAAAGACACTAAGATGGCAGAAAGATTTCCTGTGTTCATGGGTCAGAAAAATGAGAAAATGGCTGTCCTACCACAAAAGTAATCTACAGATGCAATGTAATCTTCATCAAAATTCAAACAGCATTAGTCACAGATATCTTAAAATTTGTATGGAATCACAAAAGACCACACATAGTCAAACCAATCCTGAGCAACATGAATAATACTGAAGATACCATGATAACTTTCAAATTATACTACAGAGCCGTAGTGATAAAAACAGCATGGCACTGAAATAGAAACAAGACAGACATACAGAACAATGGAATAGAATAAAAGATCCAGCCAGGCATGGTGGTGTATGCCTTTAATCCCAGCACCCGGGAGGCAGAGGCAGGTGGATCTCTTTGAGTTCCAGGTCAGCCTGGTCTACATAGTGAGTTCCAGGCCAGCTGGAGCTACAGGGAGACCCTGACTCAAAAAAAAAAAAAAAAAAAGATCCAAATAGAATCCCGTGTGGTGGCACACGCCTTTGATCCTAGCACTTTGGAGGCAGAGGTGGGCAGATCTCTGTGAGTTCAAGGCCAGCCTGGTCTACAGAGAGAGTTCCAGGACAGCTGGAGCTACAAGGAGACCCTATCTCAAAAAAAAAAAAAAAACAAATAGAAATTGACATGGCTACAGCCACCCGATATTTTACAAACAGACCAAAAATACACAATTGAAGACAAGACAGCCTTATCAACAAATAATGATAGGAAAATTAGATATCCACATGCAGAAAAATGAAACTAGATACTTATCTCTAATCCTACACAAAAATCAAATGGACCAAAGGCCATAATATTAAGACTGGATACTCTGAAACTGTACAGATCTGACAGAGGCTTAATACCTAGGATATACAAAGAATTCAAAAACCTAACCAAGAAAAACAAGCCATTCAAAAATACAAGCTAAGGAATTGAACAGATCTTTCTCAAAAAAAGAAATCCAAATGGCCAATATGAACTGTCAACTTAATAGCATCTAGACAGGCAAACCTATGAGGGGGTCATCTGGATTAGGTTAACTGAGATGGGAAAGCCCCACCTTAACGTAGAAAAAAAAGAGCTAGGGAGCAAGAGAGAAAGGCAGGCAGGCAGGCAGGCAGGCAGGCAGGCAGACAGGCAGGCAGGCAGAGAGAGAGAGAGAGAGAGAGAGAGAGAGAGAACGAACACAAAAGCTGAGCATTTGCCAGTTGCCCCTCCCTGACTTTTTACTGTGGATGAATGTGACCAGCTCCCTTAAATTCCTGCCACCATGGCAGACTAAAACTGTGAGCCATCCTGAAATTGCTTTTGTCAGGGCATTTTAGCATAGCAACAGGGAGAGTAACTAATATAGCCAATAAAATATTTTTAAGGTGTTCAGCAGTTTTAACCACTCTGATATTCTGTGACTCTATTACCAGGACTGGGATCCTGGACTGTATAAAAAAGAAACAGCACTGCTGGGTGTGGTGACACACACCTTTAATCCTAGCACTCAGGAGGCAGAGGCAGGTGGATATCTGTGAGTTCAAGGTCTACAGGCCAGCTGGGACTTAAAGGGAGACCCTGTCTTTATTGAAAAATACTTAAGAGTGCTGGAGAGATGGCCTAGCAGTTAAGAGCACCGACTGCTCTTGCAGAGGACCCAGGTTCGATCCCCAGCATCCACATGGCGGCTGAGAACCGTCTGTAACTCCAATTCCAGAACTCCAGTTGCAGGGGAATCCGGCACCCTCTGCTGACCTCCGCCACATTGCACGACACAGGTGCACAGACCTACATGCAGATAGTACATTCAAACACATAAATTAATTAATTAAATAAAATAAAATTTTTTTAAAAAAAAAATAAAAAAAAAAAAAAGCTAGGTATGGTAGTATGTGCCTTTAATCCCAGCACTCATGAGACAAAGGCAGGTGTGCATCTGTGAGATTAAGGTCAGTCTGGTCTACAGGCCAACTTGGGCTACATAGTGAGGTCCTGTCTCAAAAAAGAAAACCCCAAAATAAATAAATAATGTCTGAACAGATACCCTGCAAAGGTGGCTAAAGCGACTCCCAGATGCCACATACTATTAAATGAAAACCCCAGCAGCAGGTGTGGACTATCTTTCTACTAGTTGTCGGTAAGGAGCCCCATTAAGTACCCCAAAACAATACAGGCTGTTGGTGTCCATCAGAACTCAAAGGCACTGAACTGGAAGCTGCTTCTCTGCTGGCTAGCTCTCATAGTACTGGAAGATGCTTTGCAGGCTGCTGGGGACAAACTGTCATCGAGAGCCTTACCAAGCAAGCAAGATGTAGCCAACCACTGATGCAAAACTGACGAATTTGTTATGGAAGTAACTTTAGGCCTGCTTCAAAGGAGCAAATTCATATCTGATACCACAAACTTGGTCAAAGGCCATGGCTGAGAAGGTCAGAGGCCCTGGTAGGGAAGCTAATGCTATTTGTTGTCTGGCTAAATGGACATGATATGTCTGTCAAGTTGCATTCTAAATAATGAGCTTCATGCCCACAGATTATTAGTACTGCTGTTGGTTTTTGTTAGAGAAGTTTCTTTTTGCAGTGAACAGTAATGAGTACAGATTCACAACTGGTCACTTTGGTTAAGTCACTACTGAATGCTCATGCCTAAATGGGATATCTACATCACTCCCTCCAAGATGCAGGGACACTGCAGAAGTAGGACAGCAAGTATTTAAGAGCACCAGGCATGATGGTGCACACAAGATAGAGGAGTAGGCAGATCTGTGTGATTGAGGCCAGCCTGGTCTATATAAGGAGTTCCAGGGCCAGGCAGATCTCTGTGAGTTCAAGGCCAGCCTGGTCTACTCACTGGGCTCCAGGCCAGCTGGGGCTACAGGGAGACCGTCTCAAAAAGATAAAAAAAAAAAAAAGTTTGAGAGCTAAAGGAAGGAGTGGAATGATGTGAAATGGGCATAGCTACTATACTCTTAAATCTACTGGGTCTATCAACATTCTGTCATAGAGGGTAGAACACAAAGCCCCACCCCTCCCTTAAGCTCTATAGGCAATTAATAGATGCTAAGGAAGATAATTTCCTTAGTGATGTAGCCCATGCTCCTGTAATAAGGTGCCCTGTTCCTATAAGTAACTCCTCACTCATGCTTCTACTCATAATGACCCAATACTAGGTCATGAAATTGTGGTGGTAAATTCAAGTGCAATCATCCATACATGCTTAGCATCTTCTCTCACAAGTAATCATAAACGGTATTTTTAATTACCTCTTCTCCAGAAAGCACTAATTATTTTAAGCTGTTAAAAACTATCTTTTTTTTTATATTTATTTCTGTATGTGTATGATGTACTGTCTGCATGCAAGTTTGTGCACCAGTGTCGTGCAATGCCGCGGAGGTCAGAAGAGGGTTTCGGATTCCCCTGGAACTGGATTAAAAACTATCTCTTAAGATACTGTTTATTGTCATTCATTACAAGAATACTTCCTTCTGATCTATTTTTATTGTTATCTTCAATTATTTAAACCTTAAAATTCTCCTTTCGGTACTAACACTCAAATTGTAACTATAGTGTATTTATTTGTAAATATACATAGTTTATACTTTACAGTATCCTCTAACTGCCTAGCACATTTGTATAAATATTATTCTTTTTTGAAAATATTTCTTTAAGCCTGATTAAAAGATGTAACATATAACTTTAAAAAAAAGTGATATGTGGGCTGGAGCGATGGCCTAGCGGTTAAGAGCGCCGACCGCTCTTGCAGAAGACCCGGGTTCGATCCCCAGCACCCACATGGCGGCCGAGAGCCGTCTGAAACTCCAATTCCAGGAGAACTCCAGTTCCAGGGGAGTCCGACGCCCTCTTCTGACCTCCGCGGCATTGCACGTCACGGGTGCACAGACTTGCATGCAAACAATACACATATCAAACGGAAATAAAATTAAAAAAAAAAAAAGTGATATGTATAAGGTGCTTGCCTCTGACAGGTAATGTATGTGCCCGCACTGTAGCAAATGCTCCCACCATATGCACAGAAGAGAGGCTGGATCCCCTGGAACTGTAGATTTCACAGATGGTCCTTAGCCATCTAAAACCCGGGACCTCTTTCGAGAGCAGCCAGGGCTCTTAACCCTGATAGCATCTACTCCAGCCCTGCTACACCTAACGTGTATTTCAGGAAACCCCATGGTGGCACATACCTATAATCCCAGCACTTGGCAGATGGGGGGGGGCAGAGGATCACAAATTCAAGATCATTTCTTGGCTAAATAAGGAGTTCAAGCCCAGCCTGGATTACATGAGATCCTATCTCAAAACAGTAAAATAAAACAAAACAAAACAAACAAAAAAACACCAAAAACAAATAATTTCACTTAAAACAAGGACCTTGAGCGCAGTGTGGTGGTGCAGGCCTTTAATCCCAGCACTCAGAAGGTAGAGGCAGGCGGATCTCTGAGAGTTCAAGGCCACCCTGGTTCTACATAGCAAGGTCCGGGCCACTGGGGAGACTAAAGAGAGACCTTGTCTAAAAAGACCAAAAAGAAAAAAAAAAAAAAAAAAAAAAGTATAGGGGCTGGAGAGGTGGGTCAGTGGTTAAGGGCACCGTTTGCGTTTGCAGAAGACCTGGGTTCAATTCCAGCACATACATGGTAGCTAACAACTCTCCTAACTCCAGTTCCAGGGGATCCAATGCCCTCTTCTGACCTCTGAGGGTAATGCACAACAAGGCTGCACTTACCTACAGGCAAGCAATACACTCATATACACAAAATAAAAATAAAATAATGAAGTGGAAGGCCTATTGACATACCTCTGTGGTAAAATACTTGCTTAGTATGCACAAAATCTAGGTGTGTCCAAAAGGCCATTGTCACCCACAAAAATTCATAATGGAATACCACACTATCAAGTTTAAAAAAAACAACTTCATATTTCAAATGAGTTTCTGATTTTGTGTTGGGCAGTAGTTCATAACTGTCCTCAGCCACACTGGGCCTTCAGGTCAGTCCTATATGGCCCTACGATATGACCCTCAGCACTACAGCATAGGACAGACACACCGAAAACACTATGTAAAATTAAAGCAGACCACCAGCAAACTACCAGAAGTCAGGCAAGAGGCCCTCAGGAAAAAAAAGCAGTCTACCTTTTCTATCTTGCAAAAGTGAGACCAAAAAAACTAAAGGAAAAAAAAATTGTTGCTGGGTATAGTGACTCATGACTTTAATCCCAGCACTCAGGAGGCAGAGACAGGCAGATTTCTGTGAGTTCCAGACTAGACTGGTCTACATAGTGAGTTCCAGGCTAGCTGGGGTTGCAGGGTGTCCCTGTCTCAAAAATTCAACAACAACAACTATCATTTAAGCCTCCCCAAAAGATACATCAATAGTCATATAATAAAAATAAAAGATTAAATGGGGATTATTAAATCAAAAACATAAACTAAAAAAAATCTCCTGATAAATATTAAGATCAAAAAATAGAACAATTTGGGTGTGAAGGCTCATGACACCTTTAATCTCAGGAAGCAAGGACAGGCAGACCACTGGGAAATCAAGGATAGCCTGGTCTACAGAGCAAGTTTTTCCAGACCAGCTCAGGCTACACAGAGACCCTGTCTCAATCTCTTCCCCCACAAAAAAAGTCAGAAGAGCCATGAAAAAAAAAAAAAGAGAAAGCATATTTTTGGAAGTTGGTTGCCTACCTAGGATTATGGCATGAGTCTGTCAACCCTCAGCTCATATACTGAAAGCTGAGTCCCTAGAGTGCTTTGTTACTAAGACCTCTGAAAAGCAGAACTCATTGGGAGGTGATGTGGTCACAGCCCTCAGAAGGACAGCAGTTCTCATGGTACCCTGATTAGTTCTGAAATGTTGTTTTATAAGCACAAGAGTGTTTTAATGGCCAGGAAGACAGCTCAGTGAATTAAGATACTTGCAGCCAAATCTGGTAACCTGAATTTCATCTCTAGGGCCCATATGGTAGAAGAGAACTAACACTGGCACCACCACACCTGGCAGTAAAGCATCTTTTAAAATATTTTTAAAACTGAAGTTTAAAGCCGAGTATGGTGGTGCACGCCTTTAATCCTAGCACTCGGAAGGCAGAAGCAAGTGGATCTCTGTGAGTTCATGGCCAGCCTGGTCTCCAGAGTGAGTTCCAGGACAACTGGGGCTACTGGGAGACCCTGCCTCAAAACAAACAAACAAACAAAATGAAGTTTAGTTATCAAGCAGGCCCTTGTGTAAGTTGTTACTCCTTTTCACTAAGAAAGCCACAGGTAAGCCACCAAAAATCCTGAAAAGGCTGAGAGACCCTACTACTTGCTGGAGAATATAGCAAACACAGTTCTGACCTGAGCACTTGTGGAGTTTTTTTTTTATTTTTATTATTTTGTGTGCATGCATGTAAGTGCACCCATACAATGACTGAGGAGGTCAGAAGAGGGTGTCAGATCCCCTGGAACTGGAGTTACAAACATTATTAATGGCCATGTGGGTGCTGGGATTCAAACCTGGGTCCTCTGCAAAAGCAGCCACTGCTGCTGTTAACCACTGAGCCATCTCTCCAGCCCCTAACCAAGCACTTGGAAGAACTCTAGATCATTACCTGGTCTTATGGACCAGAAAGGAACTGCAGTGCAGCAACCTCATGGTAAAAGACTCCCAATTCTGAGGTGCACACCCATACCCCAGGAGATGAACTGGCTACAAACCCAACCACCAACAACTAGCAAACTGGACTCCTCCAAGGCTGTTTACTACTGGTCAATCTGAATGCAAACCGAAAAAGTGTCTACAATAAAAAAGTTGTAATCTGGGATCTACAGCAGACTGTTTTCTCTACATAATCAAAAGCTGCCAATAAAGCAATAGAAGCCTCTTAAATTTTTCACTGTTCTTGTTTTCCCATTTAACAATGGAAAAGGAAATTTTATTTCTAAAACCAACTTCCTCAGCAAGCAAAGCATGAGCTTCAGTTCTCCTGGATGCAGGCTTCACCAGGGACTGACTCAGGAGGTCAACAGTGAGCTATGGGGAAGCTGCCAGTAGGCTGCTGCTTTTCCAAGGCCCCTGCCAACTCCTGGAGAGCTGGCTTCTGGGTTTTGGTTTGTTTTTTGTTTTTGTTTTGGGTTTTGGTTTGGTTTTTTTTTTGCTATTTGTTCTAATTCTTTGCTTGGTGTATATATGTTTTAGTCATCTTTATATTGATTTTCTGATTGTGAAGGACTTCCTTTAACTTTTATTTTTATGTGTATGACTATTTTGCCTGTTAAATTTAAGAACTTGAGATTTAAAGGTACAACTAATATTTAGAAAAAATTGGAATGGAGGCTGGAGAGATAGCTCAGTTTTCCTGGAGAGCCCAAACTACAGTTGAGACCCTATCTCCCCAAAAAATAATGAAATAATGATATTCAATAGCTATAGCAACTTAGACTGAAATTCACCAAGTGCCAGGCCTGACAGCGCCCACACAATTCTTGTACCTACTCTGAAAAACATGCCAGTCATCTTGTTAAACTGTACAACTGAGCTGCACATGTAGCACTAATCCCCACTTTTAAAGACCAGCAACACTGAGGTTTACCAATTAAAAACTTAGCCAAGGTTACAAGGCTAGCAAGGAATCCATCCAAAGCCTTCACCATTAACTAAATTAGTGGAAATGAAAAATAATTGTATTTTGGTAAAACAAAGACATCTACTTCAAATAAAATTAAGCACATAAAATATAAATATTGACAAATATTTTGGCTACTAAAACTTGAGCACCTTGGAGAGTGAAGTCTACATGAAAAATCTAGACAGCTGAAAATATAATTCTAGGGGCTAGAGAGATGGCCTGGCGGTTAAGAGCACTGACTACTCTTGCAGAGGACCCGGGTTCGATTCCCAGCACCCACATGTCGGCTGAGAACCATCTTTAACTCCAGTTCCAGGGGAATCTGACACCCTCTTCTGACCTCTGAGGCATTGCACAACATGGGTGCACAAACCTACATGCAGACAGTACATTCATACACATAAAAAATAAATTAATTAATTAAAAAAGAAAATATAATTATATAAATAAAATACGAATAATCAATTCATTTTAACACAGATCACATCTTAGCCTTAAAAAAAATCCAACTATGAGCCTGGCATGGTGGCACATGCCTTTAATCCCAGCACTTGAGAGGAAGAGAAAAAAAAATACTCACTGCTCTTTCATAGGACCTGGGTTCAGTTCCCAGCATCCACATGGCAGTAACAACCTTCTGTAACTCCAGTTCCAGGATATCTGACCCCCTCTTCTGACCTCCATAGCCATTCCATGTGCAGATGCACTTATGTGCAGGCAAAGCACTCATACACATATAATAATAAAATTTGATTAAAGAGTGGGTAGCTATGACAGTTTTGAAGTGAATGTTTAAAAAAGCCTTATATGATTGTAAACTGAACATAAGGGACAGACTTTTTTTTTTTTTTTTTTTTTTTTTTTTGAGCCAGGGTCTCCCTGTAGCTCCAGCTGTCCTGGAACTCCCTATGTAGACCAGGCTGGCCTTGAACTCACAAAGATCCACCTGTCTCTGCCTCCTAAGTGCTGGGATTAAAGGCGTGCGCCACCACGCCCAGCTCAGACTTCTTAAAGACTATGTAAAGTAGTGATGAGCAGAATGCTAGCAGAAAGACAGTAAAAGCAATTCTGATTAGGTCTAAGATGGAAATGAGGAATGAGGTATCTGAAATCTCAGACCATTCTGTTACAGAGCTACAAAAACAATGGCTGACTTGTGTCCACGTCTGAGGACTCTGTCTACATCTGAGGACTTTTAGTTGAAATGGAGTAAGGAACTAGAATACCTAGCAGAAATTTCTGAACAAAATACAAAGCAACTGCATGACTACTTATATTTGCCTACAACAGATCTAAAAGTAAAGAACTTAAAATTTGTAATTAAATGAGAAGCTAAATGGGAAGATTCAGAAAATTTGAAGTCCCATCATGTCAAAGAATGAAGGGAGACATTTAGAAGTGCAAGCCAAATATACGGCCACATTAGCCTTTTGGTACTGAATGAGAAACAGGACACAGCACCATGTGGGGCCTGCTAGATCAAGCCAGAGGGGTCTGAGACATTAACCTATGCTTAAGAAAATGTGTAATTTGAGTGCTTAGCCCTCAATGGGATTTATCTGTCCTTTCCTTCTACTCTCTTCCTTCTCTCCACCAGGCTCCCCACCCCGAGGCTCAAGGAACACAGAGGAAGGGGTAGAAAGAAGGAAAGAGCTGGAAGATTGGAGGAGTGCTTTGAAACTCCGTCCTATGGACATGACATAGTCCTTGCACTCATGAACTCATAGAAGCTGCATTACCTGCACAAATCCTGCTACACAAGATGGAGCCTGTCAACATTCCAGCATGGCTGAAGGAGGGGCACATGAGGCCACACCCCTAGCTGAGGTAAAGGCTGCTGGAGGAGCAGGAGTCATTTTTCTTTATGGGTGTAGCTACTGGTAAGTTGCCCATGCTCCACTAAATAACTCACATCCATGCTAATTAAAATCAGTGTTTTGTTTTGTTTTTTTAACTACTTCAAAGTAGAAGGGCAACACATTGGGCAGACTGGGTCCTGAGGGAATGTGAAAGAGTAAGAGAGAGGATGGAGAATTAATTCTGATCAACACACTACATATAGGTATGAAATTGCCAAAGAGTAAAAATTATTAATTAGGGAGGGGACGAAAGGATCATGAAGACACTGAACATGACCCAAAGGGCATTTACAGCCTTGTCCATCACTGGTTCAGAGCTCCAAGAAAGCAGAGTGCTTTGGGCACCCAGTGTCCTTGAACATTTGTTGCCAAGTCACCTCAGAACTCTGTTCTCTGCTCCCAGTAGCTGCATCTCAAGCAGGCCCAGGTGCTGCTAGGTCTCCAGTCCAGAAGAAACAGGATGCAAACCATGGCAGCAACCCCCTCTCCATACTGACTCCTTGAGTAGAGCTATCGGCCACAGCAATGTCTCAACAGATTTCAAAGGATGTCCAGGACAACATGAGGCCCTCTCTTCACAAAGGCTTATGGAGGAATTAAAGCCACCATATACACAGCCCCCACTGGAACAAGGCCTAGAGAGCAAGCCCCATGACACCACAGAGTCATAAGGTTGCCACTGTGCAACTTGAGCGAGGAAAGCCAAGGTTAAGAGGTTCAAACAGTGTGGTGTAAAAACGCCATTGGGGCAGAGCCACCAAAGGCCATGGGGGACCAATCTCCCCACCCAGCCCAGGATGAAAAGCATGGAGCCATAGGAGGTTATTCTCCAACTTTAAGCTTATGTTTTGTATTAGATTTCAGACTTCCCTAGAATAAGTTACCCCTTTCTTGCCTAATCCCTTTTGAAATGAGACCATTTACCTACCCCTCTACTGTATTTTGGAAGCATGTAAGAATTTCACAGGCTCAGAGATGGAATTTGCCTGATGCTTTAAGTCTCACCTGTACCTGATTTAAATAAAAGCCTGGTTTTTATACTTTTAAGCTGATGTGGAAGGAGTTAAGAGTTTGGGGACTGTTTTGATGGAATGAAGACAGTGTTTGAGGGTTCAGAAGCAAAATGATTCAATCTGAATGTGACCATTGAAGTCTGTTATGTTGGGAATTTAATCCCCAATGCAACAGAAGTGGAAAGTAAGGTCCAACAAGGTGATGTGGTCACAAGAGTTCTGCTCTCATGAATGGGTTAATGTTCTGGAGAGACTGGATTAGTTATCTCAAGAATGGGCTTGTAATAAAAGCAGTTTGGGCATTCTCACTCTTTGCTGAGGCTGGCACAGCATGAAGCCCTCTCCACATGACTGCAGCTGGACTTTTGTAAGAGATACTTTTTGTTTTGTTTTTTGCAACGGGGTTTTCATGTAGCTCAATATAGACTCTAACTTCCATGTGCCAGAGGGTGTCCTTGAACTTCTGATCCTCCTGCGCCAATGTTCCAACACAGGGAATTATGAAGAAGGCTTACAACTCTGCCCTTACCTCTTTCCTTCCCCAAACCTTCTGTCTATGGTTTTCTGTCACAGCAACACAAAAATGTACTAGTGTACTATTTTGAACAGGTACTTCAATCAAAAGTCTAAAAGCATGCATGCAGAACTGGAGAAATGGCTCAGAAGTATAGAACACTGGCTGCTCTTGGAGAGGACCAGGGCTCAATTCCCAGCACCCACATGGCAGCTAACACGGCCAACCATTCCTCCCTTTCCGGGGGATCCAATGCCCTCTTCTGACCTCCATGGGCAGAAAACAAATTAAACAATCAAATACAGACATTAAGAAAAAGCCATTGCCAGGCATGGTGGTACACGCCTTTAATCCTAGCACTTGGGAGGCAGATCTTTGTGAGTTCAAGGCCAGCCTGGTCTACAGAGTGAGTTCCAGGACAGCTGGGGCTACAGGGAGACCCTGTCTCGAAAAACACCAAAAAAAAAAAAAAAAAGCCATTAATTTACTAATACAGCCTTCTTCCCTGGTTCCGGAGCAACTTCATTCACTGATGGACAACAAGCAAAGGATGCCTCATCCACTACCACAAAGAAGGTGCCAGTCAGGTTCAAGAAATACCACAGAATCCAAATACATAGATCAACTATGAATCTGATGTTAAATGGCTGTTAATTTTTAATTTTGTTAGCATCTTTCTCCCCTCCCCTCCCCTCCCCCCCCCTCTCTCTTTCTTTCTTTCCTTTTCAGACAGGGTCTCCCTATAGTCTCAGCTGTCCTGGAACTCACAGAGATCCACCTGCCCCTGCCTCTCGAGTGCTGGGATCAAAGGTGTGCTCCACGACGCTTAAAGATGGTTCTTAGCCCCCATGTGGGTGCTGGGGTCCTCGGTAAGAGCAGTGGGTGCTCTTAACCGCTGAGCCATCTGTCCAGTCCTGTTTGCATTTTTCTGCAGACTCTGTGCCTCAATTCCCTTCCTTTCCTAAGATAAGGAGTGTGACCTCCCAGAAAGCCCGTTAGGATTCTTCTTCCACCTAATAGCCTTCCTTCACCTTCTGTCTTCTTTTGGTCCTGTCTTGTCCTAGACTATCTTTCATGTCTGAACTCTGCTTTTTTGTTAGAACTAAGAAGACCTTAGAAAGATCATGTATTCAAGACCAGCATTTTTTTTTTTTTTTTGGTCTTTTCCAGACAGGGTCTCCCTGTAGCCCCAGCTGTCCTGGAACTCACTCTGTAGACCAGGCTGGCCTTGAACTCACCAAGACCCACCTGCCTCTGCCTCCCAAGCACTAGGATTAAAGGCGGGTGCCACCACACCCGGCTTGCCATGAGTTCAAGGCCAGCCTGGTCTACAGAGTGAGTTCCAGGACAGCCGGGGCTACAGGGAGACCCTGTCTTGAAAATAAATAAATAAATAAATAAACAAACAAACAAACAGAGAAAGGGGGGATATGTAGATCAATCAGGCTGGCCCAGATCTCACAAAGATCCGACTCCCTCTACCTCTCCAGTGCTGGGATTAAAAGGCAAGGCACCACCAAACCCAGCTCAAACATTCTTTTTTATATTTTATTTATTATTTTATTTTACATAATACCTGCATGTAGGTAGGTGCACCCATGTCGTGCAATGCCCGTGGAGGTCAGAAGAGGGAATTGGATCCCCTGGCAATGGAGTTATGAACTCAAACCCAGGACTTCTGCACTGAGCCATTGCTCGAGCCCCTCAAATATTATTCTTAAATTAACTGGAGCCACAAGTCAAATGTCAATTCAGCACAAATTCACCTTGAAGGAATGCCTGACTGGACATAATAATGCATACTTGTAATCCCAGGCACTCATGAGTCTCAGGCAAGGAGATCTCCAGCCTGGGCTACAGAACCCTGTCTGAAAAAAGAAACAAGGAAAGAAGGGCAAGGGGTAAGTGGGGGACACAGACAAAATGCCCACTGTTCAAAGTGATGAATTCCAGGGTCACTGAAATACATCAGCAGGTTACAGTACTTGCTGCCAAATCTGACAGCCTGAGGCCTATCTCTGGGATCCACACTGTGGAAGAAGAAAAATGACTCCAACAATTGTTTGCTGACTTCCACAACCACACACAAACACAGACACACACATTTCAATTTTTTAAAAATTAAGTGCTAAATTCCAGCAATAAACTAATTCTTTATAAAATATCTAAACTTAAAATGGATTTTCTTAGCATATGAGCTACACTAAACATTTCAGCCAAGCCCACCATTCCAAAAGAAACCATGTTCTTCCAAACGAATCATCCAAATAAATGCTAAACCATTACATCCAGTTCTTTTTAAGTGTGAAGACAAAAAGTGTTCTGATGTCCAAGTCAACCTGTTCACTATATTATTTCAAGATCTAAAAGCCGCTCAGAATCACCTGGAAAATAGAATTCCAACTTAGTTGGAAATGCTTAAGTGTGCAAAGAAACAAGGAGAAACCAGGCTGGTGCCTGCCCTAACCTTTCAAGGGCAACATTCTATAAAAAATAGACTGCCTGCCGGGTGTAGGGGCCACGCCTTTAATCCCAGCACTTGGGAGGCAGAGGCAAGGCAGATCTCTGAGTTCAAGGCCAGCCTGGTCTACAGAATGAGTTCCAGACCAGCTGGGACTAAAGGGAGATCTCTGTCTCAAAAATACACCCCAAATATATATACATATATATAAATATATATACCACACACATATATATACACACACTGTATTTACACTTACAATAATAGTAAATTCCACCTAACTAAAAAGCCACAATTCAAGAGATCATCTTTAACGAAAAAACTGTAAGCAGCCTTAAGCAATTCCCACGCCAAGTGGATCAACCCCACACAAACTTGCGCTATACAAGAAACGCTCTCGGGGCTGGAGAGATGGCCTAGCGGTTAAGAGCGCTGACCGCTCTTGCAGAGGACCCGTGTTCGATCTCCAGCACCCACATGACGGCTAAGAACCGTCTGTAACTCCAATTCCAGGAGAACTCCAGTTCCAGGGGAATCCGAGACCCTCTTCTGACCTCCGCGGCATTGCACGACACGGGTGCGCAGACCTACACGCAAACAGTACATTCATACACATAAATAAATAAAATAAAACTTTTAAAAAATAAAAAAAAAAAAAAAAGAAACGCTCTCGAGGCACAAGGCTGGGTTCACCCAATACAACGTTGTGGGAAAGACAGATCCTACTGACACCCAATTAACTTATTCCAGCTTTCAAGAAAACTACTGAAGTGCAAGTCTTGTGAAATTCCTACTCCAAACTCTCTATTAAACTTGTGCATACTAAAAAAAAAAAAAAGCTGATTGCCGCCCCCCCATCCTTAGAAAGCATTTCTCCACAAACTTTCTGCGTCCTTTCAAGCAACGCCAGCAAACCTAGAGCCCGCCCCTCACCTCCCGCCTTCTACCCACGTACACACCCACTGGTGATACTCCACACTCGGCACACAGAAATGCAAGTGCTCGCAAACCCGGCCCCTTTCCACACACCCCCGGAAACGACACCCCCTTTCTCACACTCCACAGCCCATCCCCCTCCTCCCCGCCCCCCACTCCCAGCACCCCCTCAACCCACCCACGCTGCGGGGCTCGCCCCGGGCAGTGGGTAAGGGAAGCCGGAAGACGGAAGGAGGATTCGGCCCGACCTAGGCCTCTCCGACTAGCCGGAGGTTGAGAGGGGAAGCGAGCGGCCGCAGGCCTCGACCGGCCCAGGCCCGCCCGCCCGCTCGCCCCGAGGCCCGGGCCCGGGCCCGCTCCGCCCGGGCCACACTCACTTGCCAGCCGCGGTCCATCGAGTACCCCGCCGCCGCCGCCACCGCCTCCTCCTCCAGCCGCGGCCGCCGACCCCGGGCCGCCCAGGTCCGGTTTCTTGGTCCCCGGGGGCGGCCCGGCTCCCCCTCCGGGGAGCGCTCCGGGAGGAAAGCCGGCCCCTGGCGCGGCCGCCAGCGCCAGCGGGACGCTGTTGCTATGGAGGCCCAGGCCCGGGGCCGCGCCGGCTGCAGGGTCCTCATGCAGGAACTGACACTCCTCCCCGTAGAAGCACGTCTTGTCCTTGGCGTAGTAGCGGCAATACTTGAGCTTCACGCCCGCCGTCGGCCCGCCCGGGACTCCCCCGACCCCCGGCGGGGCCACGACCGCCACAGCCGCCGCCAGCGAGGACGACGACGGGGAGGCGGCGGCCGAGGGGGGCGGGAGGCCGCCGCCACTGTTCATGGCAACGCCGCAGCCGCGTCTCCCGCCGCCGCCACCATAGACGAGGGCGGGAAGGAGCCGCCGCCGGAGCCGGATGGAAGCCGGGCGGGTGGGTCGGTCCCGCAGCGGGAGCCGGAGCCGCCCGGGGAGAGGGGGAGGGGAGGCGGGGAGAGTTGGGATTCTCTCTCACTCACTCTCCGCTCTTCTTAAAGGGGCCGCGCGGGACGCCGGGGTGGTCGCGCGGCCCCGGTGGGGCCTGGGGCGGCGGTGGCCAGCGGGTGGGGACGGCGGAGGGGCCGGTTTATTTTTAAATTCTGCCTCCACTCGCCGTCTCGCGCTCTGGTTCCTCCGAGTTGTTTATTCCATTTTCCTCTTCCTGAGACGGAGGCCGCCTCTGCGCGTGCGCTTGGGCGCAGTGGTTTGTGGGTAGCGGGAGGCCCTGGGAAGCCTGGCTGAGCGTCGTGCCCCCGGGGGCCTCCGCGAGCTAGCGGCAGTTGGTAGGGCTTTCCTTCCTGACCTCCCCGGTCGCAAGTCGGGTTCTGAAGTTCTCACGAGATTGGGTACCTTACTTACTGAGCTAGGCATTTGTCCTGTTTGAAGTGAAAAGACAGAATTGACAGCATATTCCCGCTCATAAGGCGGGGCTGCACTTGGGGACGCGGCCCACCCTTGCTCCCGGGAGAGCACTGCTTCCGTTCACCCCGGTTCCTCTCCCTCTTCCCATTTTTCCACCGCCGGTCCCCTTTTTTCTTCCCCTCGAAGTGATGAGAACTATGGGACTGGTTTACTTTAGCTTCTGGGCTCTTTGTCAAAAAATTGAGCCAAACCGTTGATTTCAACAACCCCTCTTAGTACAACACCTGTTTCCTCTGCGTTTATGCTACTAAAAGCCTTCAGCACGTTTTTGAAAAATAAGATGACTCCTGGGACACTGCCTAGGCAGCACAGGAAGATTCCCTTTATAAATGTGCTAGAATGCTCGTCTCTAATCAGCCTGCTCTTCATTTGAAATTCAGTTTTCAGTGCTTTTCTCTCAACAATTTATTTGTTCTGCTGTTTTTTTTTTAAGTGGGAGAGGAGTTAAGAAATTTGAAGAACAGCAATGAAGCGAAAATTTGAATATTTTAGTTTTGACACTGTGAAGGATGTTCTCAAAAGACAAATCACTGTTAACGAAGGACAGGTGTTAACAGTATTTAGTGACTTGTGGCAACTTGAAGTCACAGAAGAGTGGCTATAGAAGTACCACACTGCAGAAAGGGTGAAATATGAAGTCTATAGATCACTAACTGGTAAGCCTGGTGATACTTAGTTAAATTCAAAGCTAAGACCTTTCTGTTTCAAAGTTTTTCACTTATTCAATAAATACTTAATGCTCATTTATGTACCAGGACCTGAGGAAACAGAAGTGAACAGGATCCATTCATAACCTAATTCATATGGCTTGTTTTTCCTTTGGGTGGTGAGCCATAAAATACACACCAAGCCGGGCATGGTGGCGCATGCCTTTAATCCTAGCACTTGGGAAGCAGAGGCAGGCGGATCTTTGTGAGTTCAAGGCCAGCTTGGTCTACAGAGCGAGTTCCAGGACAGCTGGTGCTACAGAGAGACCCTGTCTCGAAAAGACCAAAAAAAAAAAAAAAACACAGACCAGTATAAACCAATTTCTTAAATGCTAACCATATTGAATTGACTGTTGGAGGGTATTAAAGATGTTGGATTTTCTAGAGAGACTTGATACAATAGCAGGTGTGGAAAGCATCTTTCAATTCAGGCATCTGAGTTTGAAACCCAGTGCCTGCAAACCATACTTTGTTTCTCTTGTGCCAGTTGCTTCTCTTGTGCCTCTTGTATACAACTGAGGTAGAAAAGTTTCTAAGTGCTATATAAACTATGCATATAAATGTCTCATGTTTAGTAAGAATTTAGATTTCAACAATTGCTTTTTATTGCTAGTAGTTGTGTGTACAGGAAGAGCATTCTAGACAAAGCAAATAGCTTATGCAAAAGACTTTGAGGTAAAAAAAGATTAGATTATTTGGAGGCTAGTGTTAGGAGAGAGCAGAGTACACAGGAATCCTTTTAAGGCCATGTCGAAGGACTGGACTCTTTCATGAGTACAATTACAAGTTGATGCCAAGTAGTAACATTGACATTTCCCTTTAGAAAAAAATCTTGATCCTCATAAGAGCCCTGTAAGGCAAGTAAACAATGCAAGTTAGTAGTTTATCCCAGAGCTGAGTAAGGACCAAGGCTGCACAGAGTTTATAACTTGAAACTTCTAATGATAGAACTTGTACTGTTTTCATTGTGTGTTTTGTTTCTGTTAAGTGAACTCAGATGTCTTTGCGGGCTTGATAAGGAAGATGGCATTTATAGTGAGACACCAGAGGCTCAGTGAATTCATACCATTCAAACTAACCTCACATGAGACTCTACCATGTACTATATACCAAGCAAGATCTGTGCTAGGCTCTGATATACAGTGTAAGACAGGGCTAGGGAGAGGCTCAGTCAGCAAAGCACTTAACTTGCAAGTACAAAAACAGAGGTTACTCTCCAGAACCCAGTGGCTTAGTGGCATGTGCTTGTAATACCAGTGCTGAGGGTCTGGGAGAGCCAGGGAGGACTCCTGGTCCTTGCTGGCCAGCCAGCATAACCTAATGAGTAGCTTCTGGCCATTGAGGTGGTGTGCTGCCTTCTCAGGATGACCCCTGAATTTGTCCTCTGGCTTGCACATATACCTACACACATGCATAAAAAAAAAGTAGATGTAAGAAATTAAACAAAAAATGCATAAGGCAGAGCTTCAAAAGTTTCTGAAGAAACCATTAGGAATCACCAAAGATAGTCATCCTTCAGTACCACATTTGATGAAGTTGTATGAAATTCCTCTGCATGGTCAGAGAAAAGTAGACTATGGTACTATAGTTGAAGCAGCTTCAGAACTTAGATTAGGCATGATCAAAATGTTGATAAAATTGGCCTGGAAGGTCCTGAAATATGCAAAAGACATTGGTAAATTGGTACATGCCGAAATGGTCTTGACCAAACAAAACTAGTAGGGATACGTGACAGATTAGGATCTGTAAATCTTTACTAACTGAAAAAACATAGGTGCCAATTAATGCATATTTAGCTTTTGAATGTGAATTAAACTGGGAGAAGGGCTGGAGAGATGACCTAGCGGTTAAGAGTGCCGACCGCTCTTACAGAGGACCCGGGTTCGATCCCCAGCACCCACATGGCGGCCAAGAGCCGTCTGAAACTCCAATTCCAGGAGAACTCCAGCTCCAGGAGAGTCCGAGACCCTCTTCTGACTCCACGGCATTGCACGACACGGGTGCACAGACCTGCATGCAGACAGTACATTCATACACATACAGAAATAAAAAAAATTTTTTTAAAATATGGATTAAACTGGGAGAAATGGGGTAGGCACTTTGATACATCATTGATGGTGTAATTTCTCCCTCTCCTGAAGGGATATTGACTATAATTTATCAGCACCTTTTAAAATGAGCATTGCGGGCTGGAGAGATGGCCTAGCGGTTAAGAGCGCCGACCGCTCTTACAGAGGACCCGGGTTCGATCCCCAGCACCCACATGGCGGCCGAGAGCCGTCTGAAACTCCAGTTCCAGGAGAACTCCAGTTCCAGGGGAATCCGAGACCCTCTTCTGACCTCCGCGGCATTGCACGACACGGGTGCACAGACCTGCATGCAGACAGTACATTGATACACATACCGAAATAAATAAGATAAAATAAAAAAAGAATGTTTCGTATTAGCTGGAAACATCCCCCACCCTTAGGCTCAGTTATTTGAACACTTGGTGCTGTTTGGAAGGCCGCAGACCCTTTAGGAGACGCGGCCTTGCTGGAGGCAGCGCATCACTGGGGGTGAGATTTGATAGCTCACAGCCTTGCCCCGCTCCCAGTTCACTCTCTCTGCTTCATGTTTGTAGCTCAAGGTGTGAGTGCTCAGCTTCTCTGCCCCAGCCACCTGCCGCCATGCTTCCACCACCATAATGGGCTCTCCTAGAACCATAAGCCAAATAAACCCTTCTTTCCATGTGCTCCTTTTATGCTAAAAACAAGGATAGCCAAGAATCTGATATCTCTCCTATTATTTAAAGAAAGGTATATAGTACTTTATTATCTATTTACTTTTTTATTTATTGGGGGCATGTCACATGTGTGGTGGATAAAGGACACCTTTCAGGAGTCAATGATCTCCTTCCACCATGTGCGTTCTGGGGATTGAACCCAGGTTGTCAGGTTTGGTGACCCTCTTGACCTGCTGAGCCATCTCACCAGCCCCAATGTTCTCTATTCCACAGTCCACTGAGAGAGCTATGAGAAATCTCATCATACATAGTGTGATTGATGGACAGCTCTGGAAACATTCTATCAGATACAATCCTATTTGCCACAGAAAAACANGGCTAAGCATGGACCAGAGGAACAAGCCAATAAGTAGAGTTCTTCCATGGCCTATGCTTCAGCTCCTGCCTCCAGGTTCCTGCCCTGAGTTCCTACCTTGGGCTCCCTAAGTGATAAACTGTGACTCAGGAGATGAAAGATGAATAAAAACTTGGTATTGGTCAGTGTTTTGTCACAGCAATGGAGAAACAAAGCACGTGGGCACACACACGCACACACACACACACACACACACACACTGGAAGTCATGTATTCTGTCATTTGTGTTAAAGCCTGTCGTATCAAGTTTGTGTCCCCAGACGTCCCTCAGTGTAGGTTAATCCACTGAGGTCTAGTCAGCTTGTCTAGAGTCCCTCCCTTTAAGATCAGCTCTTCCTCATCCAGCAATAATAAGGTGCCAATAATTCTTTGACTAAGAATTGTATATACTTTACAACTGATGCTGTTTTTTAAAAAAATAATAGAAATGAGGGGGCGAAGAGATGGCTCATCAGTTAAGAGTACTGATTGCTCTTGCAGAAGACCTGGGTTTCATTCCCAGCACCCACATGGTAGCTAGCAACCACCATCCACTACTCCAGTTCCAAGAGAATTCAACACCTGACCACAGCAGGCATTGCACAACATGGGGGCACTTACATACATGCAGACAATAAGACAATACACTCATACACATAAGATAATTATAAATAAATTTATTTTTTTAAGTTTTTTTATTTTCATATGTGTATGAATGTACTGTCTGCATGTAGGTTTGTGCACCTGTGTCATGCAATGCTGTGGAGGTTAGAAGAGGGTGTCACATTCCCCTGGAACTGGAGTTAAACATGGTTTTCAGCCGCCATGTGGATGCTGGGGATCAAATCCGGGTCCTCTGCAAGAGCAGTCGGTGCTCTTAACCGCTAGGCCATCTCTCCAGCCCAAACAAATTTTTTTAACTAAATAAAATTTTTAAAAAGTAATACAAGGGGCTAGAGAGATAGCCTAGCAGTTGAGTGCCAACCGCTCTTGCAGAGGACCTGGGTTCAATCCCCCAGCACCCACATGGCAGCTGAGAACCATCTGTAACTCCAATTCCAGGAGAACTCCAGTTCCAGGGGAATCGACACCCACTTCTGACCTCCGCGGCATTGCACGACACGGGTGCACAGACCTGCATGTAGACAATACATTCATAAGCATTAAATAAATAAATAAATAAATAAATAAATAATAAAAAAGTAATAGAAGTAAGGATTAAAGCCATTGCCCCCAAACATTAGCCATAGTTTAGTAAGGTGAGAATGAAGCATGTAGATTTTTTCTTCTTTTTAAAGATGATAAAGTATATAGATTTTTTATTCTTTTGTTTGATGAACACATTTTATAATAGAAAAATAAGCATTAAGACTTGAAATTTAACCAGCCTTTTAATTCCAAAACAGATATGTGGTGTTTGTGATATTTATTAAGTTAGTCTCTATTCTTCCTTGCAAAATAATTAAAAGCAATCAAATGGTTGTTGGTCATTTCTTCAGATTTCACTATTTTATCTCAAACTATATTTCGTAGAAGATGGGTTTGAGAACAGAACACTTTCTAGTCATCTTGTGGAGTAGGTGTTCATAGACTGTGCTTTAAGGAACATTGTCCTAGCTACCTGTCTTCTCATTTTCTTGATATAGCCTACTTTAAGACATGTTCACATTCTGCAACCCTCTGCCCCAACCTTTCTACTTTGCCTTCTACTAAATACATACACAGCACAAACACAAGTCTAAAACTGGCAATGCTTTCACTCATGCTTCAAGCTTCTCCCCGTAACGTTTCCTCAGGAATCTGGAACCCTTATTTTCCTCTGAGGATATAAATAATTTTTAGGACATCGTGTCCTTCCTGTGAGCTTTTCACAATCAAAACCATCCAGGAAACTGAACCATTGCTGGTAGGACTAAAAGATAAGGCTACCCTGGAGAAGAATTTGGTATGATACAAGAAATGTCTGCAAAATATCCATATTCTATACCCAGTGATGCCACATGTGGTATCTACCCTACAAAAACACTTTGTGGGGAGGTGGACTGGGACTGAAGTCAAGGTCTTGCCCATGCTAAGCATATACTCTATTGATTTCTGCTCCTATATTCTAGAAAAATACTTGTGCTCAAGGTACCAAGTGTAGCACTTCTATTTGAAGTATTGTTCATAAATAGAGGTGAATTTTTATGTGCCATCATTCTCTCAGATCTGTTGTTGAGTGATAAAGGCAAGATCCAGATAATTATGTGGACTTTGGTAGCTTTTATATTAAAAAATTAAATCAAGAACACGCAGACGCGCGCGCGCGCGGGCATGAGCATACAAAAGCACTGGAAAGGTTAACTATCAAATGCTAACAAGGAGAAGCCAGGGATATAGCTTGGTGGTAAAGGGCTTGATTATGTGCAAGGCCTTGAGTTCAACCCCAAGACTTTCTTTCACCTCCTTCTGACATAATAGGGATTGAGAGTAATGATCAAAGGAGACTTTACCTTTATCTGTAGTATTTCAAATAAGATTGTGTGCTTTTTCTAGTTAGTTTTCTATTGCTGTGATAAAATACTCCTGACAAAAAACAATTTGGGAAGGAAAGGGCTTACAGCTCTGTATTAGTCACTTTTCTGTTGTTATGATAGAACCACCATGACCAAGGGAACTTATAAAAGGAAGAGTTTATGTGAGCTTATGGTTGATGGTTCCAGGGGAATTAGAGTCCATCAAGCAGAGCTTCACATCTTCAAGACAGGAAGAAGAGAAAAACTAGAGACTGGCAAGGCTTTTTGAATTCTCTAAACCAGCTTCCAGTGGCGAGCTTCCTCCAGCATAGCCACACCTTCTAAGATCTCCCAAAACAATGCCACCAACTGGGGACAAAATGTCTGAATACTTGAAGCCTGTGGGGGACCTTCTCATTCAAATCATTACAAGCTCATAGTCCATCACAGAGGAATGCCGGCTGGGGCAGGAATCTGGAAGCAGAAACTGAAGCAGAGACCATGGAGGAACGCTACTTACTGACTTGTTCCTCTGATCTGTGCTCAGCCTGCTTTCTAATACAACCCAGGACCACTTTCTCAGGGGTGACACCATCCACGCTGTGCTAGCCTCTTCCATACCACTCAACATTCAAGAAAATGCCTCACAGATATGTCCACAGGCAAATCTGGTAGAGGAAATTCCCCAGCTAAGGCTCCCCCTCTTCCCAGATGTGTCATGTTGACAATTGAAGCTATCCAGCACAGTGCCTAACTTGGTATCCTTCTTTTGCCCTAACTTCTTCCTTCTCTTCATATGTCATTTACAAACTCATCCATTTATAACCAATCTTATCTCCCATTCTCCTAATTGAGGGTAATCTGACTTTTTTTTTTTATGTGTATGAATGTACTATCTGCATGCAGGTTGGTGCACCCGTTTCGTGCAATGCCGAGGAGATCAGAAGAGGGTGTTGGATTCCCCTGGAACTGGAGTTAAAGATGGTTCTCAGCCACCATGTGGGTGCTGGGGATCGAACCCGGGTCCTCTGCAAGAGCAGTTGTTGCTCTTAACCGCTAGGCCATCTCTCCAGCCCCGACATTTCTTTACTGTGTTATTTTTACCAGAGCCACCACTTACCTGGGTAGCAAATCTGTCAATATGTTTTTCATTCATTTTCTGTTTCCTGCACAATATTCAACAATATTAATCATTTTTACAGCACCCTTCTCTCTTGCTTTTCTTGTCTTTTTCAGCCTCTTGGTGGGGTTTCCTATACGCTGATACTGTCTACATGGTAGGTCTTTCAGAAACACCTTTTAAATAAGTTATAAGTAAGTTATTCATAGACATCCTGTGAGCATTTTTTTTTTGTGAACGGAAAATGGATTTGGAATTTAAATAAAGTAAAACTTGGTTTTTAATACATTGTACCTGTGTGGCTTTTGACAAGTCTCTTACCCTCACATCAGTTTCTTCTGTTTAGGATGGAGTGCTGGGATTAAAGGCATGAACCACCACGCCCAGCTAAGAAGACTTCATGTGTAGTAGGGATTTTACTTTGACAACTTTACATTTTATTCTTTAATTTTACCTCCTTTAGTATTCTCTCTGAATTTATTTCTATGGTGATTACTTTGGCAATTATTGTAGCAATGCCTCCGATTCTATAGGGTCCCTCCAACAGTCTTGTGAGACAGTCATAAAATATGTTTTTATGTAACATTGGGACTCACAAAGTTTGAAGGAGCTGTGAGCTTCTATAACTTGTCCCAAACTACGGCAGCTTACATTCAAACCCAAGACCCATGACTTCGTTTCTATTATTTTTCTCCTAGAAGAAGTAATTTCCTTGGAAAATAGGTATTTTTAAAAAATATTTATTTTGTGTGAGAATGTGGCTGCCACAGTGCTCATGTGTTGGTCGAAGCACAACTTTTTAAAATTTTATATTTTTATGTTGAGTGTTTTGCCTGCATGTATACAAGTGCAGTCATGTTGTACAATGCCTGAAGAAGTCAGAAGAGGGTGTCAGATCCCCTGCAGAGTTAGAGATAGTTGTTGGCCACCATGTGGATATTGGGATCTGAACCTGAGTCTTCTACAAAAGCAGCCAGTGCTCAACCACTAACCCATCTCTCCACCGCTGACCCATTTCTCTAGCCCCAGAGGATAGCTATTTTGAGAGTCGAGTCTCTCCTTCCACCGGGTTTTAAAGTGGGGTTTCTTTTTTTTCTGCTGCTGTGTGGTAAGCAGGAGCTTTAGGCCAGTTCTCTCCATAGGACTGCTGGGATCGCAGGTGTGTGCCACTACAGCTGGAATTTTATGTGGGTTCCACTGATCAAACTTGGGTGGCAAGCACTTTCACCTGCTGAAACATCTCACCAGCTCTCATTTTGTGTGTTCTTACTGTTCATTCTCCTCACCCTGGGATCACATATGCCCCCTCACTTCCACCGAATGTGTCAGATTCATGTTTCCTTCTCAGTGCACTGTGTGTGCAATGCCTGCAGAGACCAGAAGAGGGTGTTGGATCCCCTGGAAGTGGAGTTACAGATCACTGATAGCCATCATGTGGTTACTGGGGACCAAACCAGGTGCTCTGCAAGAGCAGCCAGTGCTCTTGAACCACTGAGCCATCAGGGTTCATCCAGCCCAATGTTCATTCTTGAGTAACCTTTACTAAAAATCTATAGTCAAAAAAAAAGTAAGGAAAAAAATAAATAAAAATAAATAAAATAAAAATCTATAGATGGGGCTGGAGAGATGGCCTAGCGGTTAAGAGCGCCAACCGCTCTTACAGAGGACCCGGGTTCGATCCCCAGCACCCACATGGCGGCCGAGAACCGTCTGAGACTCCAATTCCAGGAGAACTCCAGCTCCAGGGGAATCCGAGACCCTCTTCTGACCTCTGCGGCATTGCACGACACGGGTGCACAGACCTGCATGCAGACAGTACATTGATACACATACAGAAAAAAAAAAATCTATAGTCAACTCTGTAAATCATTTTCATGCTAGTACAGATTATCTCCAAAACTTCAAAAATCTACAAATTGGTGTTATGTATTATTCATAGTTCTCCAGAGGAATAAAACCAATATGATCTCAAATGCAGTTGTACTCCCATTTTACAGAGAGGAAATTAAATGAGGAACCAGTGCTGTTGATACATGTTTTAATATATGATATATTAAATCAGCTTATGTTGAAATAGTAACAAAAGCTGAGTCCCCCCAGAAAGGCTGAGTATACCTTAGTTGCTCAGTCTTAGCAGCTAGAGTATTCTTGTAGTGGCTGTCTCTCAATGGAGAGGTGACCACCTCGTAGTTGTTCAGTCCACAGAGCTGGGTGCCTCAGCAATTCCAATATGGTGTGGAAAACCTCCTGGAAAATTGCTGGTCCTTAGTCAAAAATGGAAGCCTGGAAAGGCTGGTTCTGATATCAGCAAAGGAATCAGCAGCAGCAACAAGGTAAATCAGCTCATTGACAAGAAAGCCAAACAAGCAAAAGGCAGCTAATCAGCCATGACCTTTTTTATCTAGGAGCCACCAAAGGGTGCTGTCTACATTCAGGGTGGGTCTTCATGCCACGATTAAGGCAATTAGAACATGGCTCCCTATTCAGGTGATTTGAAAATTGATGAAGCATGAGACTTTACAATCTGCTCTATGGCTTTGTTTTGGAGGGACAGAGTCTCACTGTGTTTTCCAGGCTGGTCTCAAACTCCTGAGCTCAACCTCCCTTTCTGAGCTGTCCAATAGCTGGAATTATACACATATGCTACCACATCCTGTTTCCGTGACTGTATACAGGGTTATTAGCAACTGCCTAATCTTATTTTAAATTTTTAGTGAACTGAAAGAAAAAGCTTTTCTATTTGTGGCCATTAAACTGCTATATTGACTTTTTTGGTGTTTTAAATTGGCATATATTGTATATTATAACAAATTTTATGGCATTTTTGCCCCATTTACTACTATTTTACCCTATTTCCCTGTAGCCTATTACTCCATTGCCCTCTATTACCCAACTTGCACTGATCCTCTTCCTCTGCTCTGTCCAACTACCCCTCTCCCTTCTTTCAAGTTTGTGTGTGTGTGTGTGTGTGTGTGTGTCCCAATGAGTTTAATTAGGAGGTTGGATGAGGATTGTCTACAGGATCATGGGCACCTTACATAAGTGGCTATTCCACTAAAAATGTCTCTCCATCCTCAAACAACCATTTAACTATCAATCCTCATAGAGGGGTGGGGCATGAGCACCTCCCTTTACCATGACAGAATGTTGATGGCCTCAATCTTGTGCAGGTAATAAAACAGCTATAGTGGGTTCAAGTGTGCAATGTCAATGTCATACCTGGAAGTCCGCATTCCACAGCATTCCCTCCATCCCCCACCCTTCTCCAGCTCTTAACAGTCTTTTTGTCCTTCTGCACTATTCCCTGAGCCTTATAGAGGGGTGATATAGATGGCCCATTTATGGTTCAGTATTTGGCAATCACTTATTCTCAGCACTTAGACCAATTACGAGTCTCTACAGTTATCAATGCTCACTACAAAAAGTAGCTTTTCTGACCAGAGGGGGTGATGGCACTTGTCTATGGGCAAAAGCAGTTATTGTTAATGCAATTTGATGGGCTCATCATGTCTATTTAGCAAAATAGTAACTTCCCTTTGAGGACCTAAGATCTCCCCAGCCATGGGCTTTCAACCAGGTTATAGTGTCAGACACAAATTCCCTTCAAACCCAATCAGAAAGCAGTTGTTTACCTCCATAACAGACTGGCCACAATTGCACCAGCACTATTTTGTCTAGCTGTATAGTGTTTGCACCCAGAGTTCACAGTTGGGCAAAACTGTTGATGAGAATTCTCCAGCAGTCTGAAGAACATCTCACACTGGGAGGCTTAGCTAGCAAAGACAACCCTTCTAGCTGAGTTCCACTGTGATTTCTTTTTTTTTTTTTTTTTTTTTTTTTTTTTTTGGTATTTTTGAGACAGGGTCTCCCTTTAGTCCCAGCTGTCAAAAAGGAAGAAAAATAAAATCCAGAGACAGTAGAAATAATACATGGAAATATATAATAGAATTGATAGTCATGAACTGACTCTTTGAAAAAAAAACAACGAAATGAATGAATATTAAACCAGGAGTGGTGGCTTATGCAAAAAATGCCAGCACTTAGGAGTTTGATGAAGAAGGATCTCTAGTTTGAGGCCAGCTTGGGCTACGCAGTTAATTTCAAGTCTGTCTGGAGCTGCACTACAAGACTCTTGTCTCAAGAGGCCAGAGAGATGGCTCAGCAGTTAAGAGCACTGACTGCTCTTACATAGGACTCTGGTTTGGTTCCCAGCACACACACGACAGCTCACACTTGGCCTTAACTCCAGTTCCTGGGGATCCAATGTCCTCTTCTGGCCTCCATGGGCACCAGGCACAGACATGGTGCACTTACATAGTGCAGTCAAAACATACACATAAAAATAAAATCTCAAAGTCTCAAAAATAAAAGTAGATTTATACTTCCATAAATATAAAAATCTCAAATGAATCTAATATATAAAAAGGATAATAAAAGAGGAATATATTCCAGGAATGTAAGGAGGATTTGTCAGTTGAAAATCAATATCATCTATCATATTAATAGTAAAAAACACAAGTTTGGGGGAAAAATCATAAAATATAATGCTTATGATTTTAAAAACAATAAACTAGAAGTAGAAAGAATCATATTTAACCTAATAATACACACACACACACTCCCTTCTAAGATACAATGGATGTGGTACTGAAATGTTGAAGACATTTACTCTGAAGTCAGGACATGGGAATTGCTTGCAACATTGTCCTGAAATTCCTAATCAGAAAGAAAGAGGCCCAAAAGGAAGAAATAAAGCTAACAACCTGCCCTGGTGACACACCCTGTAATTCCAGCCACTCCAGGGCTAAGGCAGAAGGGTCACAAGTTCTAGGCCATCCTGGGTAACTTAAGATTTTGTCTTTTGTCATTTAAAAAAGTTTTTAAGTTCTATACATGGCATGATTGTGTAGTGCTTTTGTGTATAATGTATTCAATTGTTCACTATATGCTAGTAAAAATTAGAAAACTGAAAATGTTTATGTGATCTACCACAAAATCATACCCAGAAGCAATACTAATCAAATATGTGTTAAGAATTCTGTGCACAGGGGCTGGAGAGATGGCTCAGCAGTTAAGAGTCCTGACTGCTCTTGCAGAGGACCTGGGTTTGATTCCCAGCACCCACATGGCAGGTAAGAACCGTCTTAGACCAGGTGTGGTGTTGCACGCCTTTAATCCCAGCACTCGGGAGGCAGAGGCAAGGCGGATCTCTGTGAGTTCAGGGCCAGCATGGTCTATATAGGGAGCTCCAGGCCAGCTGGGACTAAAGGGAGACCCTGTCAAAAAATAAATAAATAAATAAAAATAAATAAATAAGAATTCTATGCACGATCTCTACTATAGAACCTTTATATTTAACCAGTAATAAAAATATGGATTATTGGAGGGAGGGAAAAAAAATAAAAATAAAATAAATAAAAATATGGATTATTATCAAGAATACCTAAAAAGGGCCTGGGAGATGTCTCAGTCATTAAGATCACTGTCTGCTCTTCCAGATGACCTGGGTTCAATTCCCAGTACCCACACGGTGGCTAATAACTGTCCTTTTTTTTTAAAATTTTTTTATTAATTTTATTTATTTCCGTATGTGTATGAATGTACTGTCTGCATGCAAGTCTGTGCACCCGTGTCGTGCAATGCCGCGGAGGTCAGAAGAGGGTCTCGGATTCCCCTGGAACTGGAGTTCTCCTGGAATTGGAGTTTCAGACGGTTCTCGGCCGCCATGTGGGTGCTGGGGATCGAACCCGGGTCCTCTGTAAGAGCGGTCAGCGCTCTTAACCGCTAGGCCATCTCTCCAGCCCCGCTAATAACTGTCCTTAACTTCAGTTCCAGAGAATATGACACCCTCTTCTGGCCTCCTTGAGCATTGCACCCACATGATGCACTTAAATATCTGCAGGGAAAAATGTTCATACACATAATATAAAAATGAATTAAACAGTTTTTAAAACCTAAGCATTGACTGCAGTCAAAAAATAAAATAAAATAAAAAATAAAACCTAAGCAGAAGGTCGGGCGTGGTGGCACACGCCTTTATCCTAGCACTTGGGAGGCAGAGGCAGGCGGATCTTTGTAAGTTCAAGGCCAGCGTGGTCTATAGTTCCAGGACAGCTGGGGCTACAAGGAGACCCTGTCTCAAAAAGACAAAAACAAAATAAAACAAAACAAAACCCTAAGCAGAGATAGCAAGTTCATTGTTTAGAAATATAAAGAGCCAATTATCCCCAAATTGATACATCCTGGCAAAGCTATCATAACTTGAAAATGCATTGAATGCATCTAGCCTACCAAACATTACAGTTTAGCAACATGACATTCTTAGTATCAGTTATCCACTCACATTATGGTGTTGCTGTCTGGGAACTGCAGGTCACTGCCCCTGCTGAGCATCACAAGAGAGTTTTATCCCACATAGTGCTGGCCACCCCAGGAGAGCATCAAAGTGCACTACTTGAGGTACAGTCTCTACTAAATGTGAATCACTTCAACACCAGGATAATGGGAGAAATCCCAAGTCAGATTACCCTAAATAAGAGACCTTCTGTGTAGATTTTATGTGGTCATAACATCCCAGCAGACTTTCTATGCACATACACTGAAGCATGGTGAAGAAAAGATGGTCTTTTTCAATAAACATTGATTCAATTAAATATACACATGATGTTCAGGTAAGGAACATAACTATTATGAAGAAATCAGTATCAGAATATACTTTTAAGTTGCAAATTAAAATAATAAAATTTCTTTAAAATGACATAGCAAAATAATTTTTTTGGTCTTTTTGAGACAGGGTCTCCCTGTAGCCCCAGGAATCCTGGAACTCCCTATGTAGACCAGGCTGGCCTTGAACTTAGTGCTGGGTTTAAAGGAATGAACCATGCCTGGCTGACATAGCAATTTTCTTTTTTTTTTTTTTTGGTCTTTTCGAGACAAGGTCTCCCTGTAGTCCCAGCTGTTCTGGAACTCTGTAAACCAGGCTGGCCTTGAACTCATAAAGATCCGCCTGCCTCTGCCTCTGCCTCCCAAGTGCTAGGATTAAAGGCGTACACCACATAGCAATTTTCTAATTCAAGCAAATATTCCATAAACAGAACATAAAATACATTGACAAATAGAAAATAATAAATGTACATTAAAATCAAGAACTTAACATTTTAATATACCATGAAGAAAAATAAGAGTGTGGGCTAGAGAGAGGCCTCAGTGGTTAAGAGCACTGGTTGCTTTTGCAGAGGACCTGGGTTCAGTTCTCCTGGAATTGGAGTTAGGGACGGTTCTCACCCGCCATGTGAGTACTGGGGATCGAACCCAGGTCCTCTGCAAGAGGAGTCGGTGCTCTTAACCACTAGGCCATCTCTCCAGCCCCAAGAGATGGTATTTATAAGCAATAGGTTTATAATCGCTGGGCGTGGTGGCACACGCCTTTAATCCTAGCACTCAGGAGGCAGAGGCAGGTGGATCTTTGGGAGTTCAAGGCCAGCCTGGTCTACAAAGTGAGTTCCAGGACAGCTGGGGCTACAGGGAGACCTTCGAAAAGACCAAAAAA
>VZQC01001144.1:827966-862901 GCA_009823505.1 Rhizomys pruinosus | reverse complement strand
TTTTTTTTTTTTTTTTTTTGCTTTTTGAGGCAGGGTCTCCCTTTAGTCTCAGCTGGCCTGGTGCTTGCTCTGTACACCAGGCTGGCCTTGAACTTAGAGATCCATCTGCCTCTGCTTCCCAAATGCTGGGATTAAAGGCTGGCTTTCCATCCCTATTAAACACAGTGATAGCAGATGCCCAGGGCATGCTGTTAGCTTGTGGCTGGGTCTCCCTGCATCTAGTGGCCATGCCCACTTCCACTCTTACCAACAGTTCATTGTCATATATTGTTTGTACCTTGCATATTCATTTAATTTTTTAAATTTTATTTATTTTTGTATGTGTATGAATGTACTGTCTGCATGTAGGTTTGTGCACCTGTGTTGTGCAATGCCACAGAGGTCAGAAGAGGGTCTCAGATTCCCCTGGAACTGGAGTTCTCCTGGAATTGGAGTTACAGACGGTTCTCAGCCGCCATGTGGGTGCTGGGGGATCGAACCCCGGTCCTCTGCAAGAGCAGTCAGTGCTCTTAACCACCACTAGGCCATCTCTCCAGCCCCTCATTTAATATTTTTGAATGAGGGGCTGGAGAGATGTCTCAGCAGTTAAGAGCACTGACTGCTCTTGAACAGGACCCAGGTTTGATTCCCAGCACCCAAATGGCGGCTAAGAACCATCTTTAACTCCAGTTCCAGGGGAATCTGACACCCTCTTCTGACCTCCGAGGCATTGCACAACATGGGTGCACCAATCTACATGCAGACAGTACACTCATACACATAAAAAATAATAAATAAATTAAAAAATATATATATATATGAATTCAATCTCCAAGTATCTTCATTGAGCATTTTTGCATTATATTCATGAAGGATATTCTTATATAGCTTTCTTTTTTGTTATTATATCCTTATCAGGTTTTTAACAGGATAATATCGGCTTTATAGACTGGGCTTGGAAATAGATTTTCCCTGTCTATTTTATAGACATGTGCCACCACAACAAACTATAGATCTCTTTTTTTAAGACACAAAAGAAATGTCAGTAAATAAGGAAAAACAGAAATAATTCCCTGCATTCTATATGTGATTGCAATGGAATATAACTACAAATCACCAGCAAGAAAAACTGTAGAATGTCTGTAAACTCATAGAGATTAAACAACACACTATTGAATGAATGGATCATTAAAGAAACCAGGAAAGAAATGAAAGCAGTCATTAAGAGGGGCTTCATAGCTGTAAGTGCCTACATTAAGAAATCAGGGACAGGGGCTGGAGAGATGGCTCATTGGTTAAGAGCACTGGCTGGGGGCTGGAGAGATAGCCTAGCGGTTAAGAGCACCGACGCTCTTGCAGAGGACCCGGGTTCGATTCCCAGCACCTACATGGCGGCTAAGAACCGTCTGTAACTCCAATTCCAGGAGAACTCCAGTTCCAGTGGAATCCGAGACCCTCTTCTGACCTCCGAGGCATTGCACGACACGGGTGCGCAGACCTACACGCAAACAGTACATTCATACACATACAAAAATAAATAAAATAATAAATAAAAAAAAAGAGCACTGGTTGCTCTTTAGGGGGTCTGGGTTTGGTTCCCAGCACCCACATGGCAGCTAACAAGTGTCTGTAACTCCAGTTCCAGAGGATCCAATGCCCTCTCCTGGCCTCCGCAGGCATTGCACAACACAGTGCTCTTAAATACATGTAGGCAAAGCACTCATACACATAAAAGAGGAAAACGAAGAAACTAGTTATGGCTCAAATGTACAGCATAATGATACACCTTAGGGCCTTGAAAAACAAAACAAGAGAAATAAAAGACCAGGAAAGAAATTTAATGAAATGGAAACAACAATAAAACACTACAAAGATTCCAGGAAGCAAAGAGTTGGTTCTTTGAAATGACAAGGTTGAGAACCCCTTAGCCAAACTAGCCAAAAGAAACAGAGAAGATGCAAATTAATAAAATTAGTGAAGAAAGGGGAGCCATTACCACATATATCAATGGAATTCAGAAAATCATGAGGACATGCTTAAAAACACTTATATTTGACCATATTGGAAAATCTAAAAAGGAATGAATTTATAGATAAATATGATTTACCAAATTTAACCATGATGGGATAATTTAAACAGATCTCTAACAAGCAGGAAGATGAATATAGTTATTTTTTAAAAATCTCCTGAAGCTGGGCATGGTGGCGCACGCCTTTAATCCTAGCACTTGGGAGGTAGAGGCAGGTGGATCTTTGTAAGTTCAAGGCCAGCCTGGTTACAGAGTGAGTTCCCGAACAGCTGGGGCTACAGGGAGACCCTATCTCAAAAAGACCAAAAATAAAAAAATAAAAATAAAGGCTATGTGGGACAAATCTCCAAACCCCATGTAAAAGCAGGACACATATGGTGTTTGTAATTTTGGGGGGGGGTATTTTTGAGACAGGGTCTCCCTTTAGTCCCAGCTGGCATGGAGCTTGCTCTGTAGACCAGGCTGGCCTTGATCTCACAGAGATCCACCTGCCTCTGCCTCCAGAGTGCTGGGATTAAAGGTGTGGACCACCACGCCTGGCACTAAAGACAATTCTTGGTCACCACGCCGGTGTTGGGAATCGAACCCGGGTCCTCTGCAAAGAGCAGTCAGTGCTCTTAACTGCTGAGCCATCTCTCCAGTCCCTTACATATTGTGTTTGTAATACCAGTCTTCCTGTGGGAAGATGTGAGGTGGGGACAGAAGAGTCCTCAGAAGCTAGCAGGCCAGCTAGTCTAGCATGCAGTGGAAAACAGCAGAGACCCCACCTTACAGATGGAAGGTGAAGACTGATACCCAAGATTGTCCTCTGACCAATAGAAAGCACCAGGGAACATGCCCACAGTCACACATATGAATACACACACACACACACACACACGCACACACACACACACACACGCGCACACACACACATTAAATCCAAAATTAGTAGGTGGAAAGAAATAATAAAATCAGGACAAAGAGCTGCCAAGATGACTTGGTGGGTATACTAGTCACTTTTCTGTTGCTATGACAGAAGCACCATGACCAAGGGAACTTATAAAAGGAAGAGTTTATTTGACCTTACAGTTCCAGGGGAATTAGAGTCCATTGTGGCCAGGAGACATGGTGGCAGGAAGTCCCAGAAAAGGAGCAGAAAGTCAAGATTTACATTTTCAAGCAGGCACAGGAAGCAGAGACTAGATTGACAAGGCTTTTTGAACTCTCTAAGCCTGTCCCCACTGACTGTCTTCCTCCAGCATGGCCACACCTTCTAAGACCTCCCAAAACAGCCCCACCAACTGGGGAACCTATGGGGGACTTTCTCATTCAAACCATCACAGTAGATAAAGGTGTTTGCCACTAAGCCTGGTGACCTGACTTCATGGTGGAAGAAGAAAACTGACTCTTACAAGTTGTCCTCTGACTTCCACATGTGCACTGTGGTTTACATACATACATACATACATACATACATACATACATACACAAAATAAATATTTTTAAAATCAGGACAAAAATTAAAGAAATGGAAACTAAAAGAATAATTGACAAAAAAGCTGATTCTTTGAAAAGATTTTTTTTTTTCTGAATCAGGACAGGAAGGACCTCTACATGCCCCATCCTACTTCATTTCACCAATGAGCAGCATCTTCTTTTAAACGTCTTCCTTCATTGGGGTTAATTATTTTGTACCTACCCATTCATCCACTTCCTCTCTCTGTCCTTCACTCTGTCCCCATCACTTGGAATTCTGAATATGTACAGACTAAGGGGTATATCCTTAGATTCCTCATTTATTTTACAGTCCCTCTCTTTATAATTTGATCCCATGTTTGTGGTTTTCATATTACCTTGAAACTAAGTATTCTCATCTCTGTGTCCTTTAGTCAGTGTCTCTCTCCTAATATATATCTCTCCATACTAATGTATCAGTGTTTTATTGATCATCTTCCTGGGATCAATTTCCTACACATATCAAATAACAGAGAAGACCCAAATTAATACAATTAAAGATTTAAAAGGTAACATCCTAGCATTCAGGAGGCAGAGGCAGGTGGATCTTTGTGAGTTCAAGGCCAGCCTGGTCTACAGAGTGAGTTCCAGGACAGCTGGGGCTATAGGGAGACCCTGTCTTGAAAAGACCAAAAAAAAAGGTAACATTAAAACTCATTTCAATGGCATTCTTTGAAAACTAATATTCTATAAAATGGGAAAATCTAGAAATAGAAAATAGATAAATTCCTTAAGCACATATGACCTACATATATCAAGAAGATATATAACAACAACCAGATTCATAGCAAGCAATGTGATTCAATCAGTTATAAAAATTTTCCTCACAAACACAAGCCCAGGAGTGTATCATTTCACTGAATTTTACCAAAAATTTTGCAAAAAAAAAAAAAAGCTAACACCAATACTCAAACTGGATGTTGAAAAGTATGGTATAGAAAGGGAAAAGTAGAACAGGACATGCTCCAGGGATAGGACTTCGATGAATGGAACAGGAACTGACCTGGAACCCTTCTACCTGAGGTTAAGCACTCATGATGCTAGAAAATGTGCACACTGTTAAGAGAAAAAATTGATCAGTGGTACAACCCAGCACCAAACTCTTAACAACCGTGATGAAGTGATCAGCAAACTACCTCTATTGGTGCAGTAGAGGCACTGTCGTCTGGGGGATGGTCAACAGCTATCTAATTGGACTTGGAACCCTCTCAATGAGATTGAACCCATGAGAGCCACTGTAAACTCAGCCAAATGCACAGGCCTAGAGAGGACATGCAGATAATACACTCAGACACATAAAATAAAAATAAATTTTAAAAAGGAAAAGCTCTATCAAACTCATTCTACAAAGCCATTATTACCTTCATACCAAATCATAGGATATAACAACAAAAATATTTGGACAAATTTTCCTTATAAACATTCTGCAAAAATTCTCAATCAACTACTTACAAATTAAATTTAAGGACACGTTAAGAATGAAGCATACTGGCCAGGCGTGGTGGCCCATGCCTTTAATCCCAGCACTCCCGAGGCAGAGCCAGGCAGATCTCTGTAAGTTCAAGGCCAGCCTGGTCAACATAGTGAGCTCCTATCCAGCTGAGACTAAAGGGAGACCACTGTGTCAAAAAGACCCCTCCTCCATAAAAAAAAGAATGAGGCATACTGGCTCACAGTGTCATCTCAACATTTGACTTGGAGGCCAAGATGGGGAGATTGATGAGAGTTCAAGGCTATTCTAGCTAAAACAGGCAGTTCCAGGCCAGCTTGGGTTATGGATTATAAAGTCAGACCCTGTCTCAAAAGAGAAAATGAAAACAATTAAATTAAGATTCCTATACCATGAACAAGTTGATTTTATCCTATAAATGCAAGGTTAGTTCAATAGATAAAAATACATATAATAGAACAGATAAGTAGACTTAAGGATAGAAATCACATGATCATCTCTTTTGACAAAGTTCAACATCCTTTGACAATAAAAGCCCTGAGGAAAGTAGAAATGCAAGGAATATATCTCATCATAATACAGACTATAACAGTCAGTACAGTAAAATCCAGAATAAGAGTGCTTGCTCTCACAGCTCTCACTTAATGTACTCTGTATCTTATCTAGAGCAGTAAGACCAGAAGAAGATAAAACAAAAGGAAAGGAGGAGGTCAAAGTGTTCGTATTTGTAAATAAGATGGCCCTGTATTTAAAGACTCTAAACACTCTAGTAGAAATTTTAGATGATATGATAAACACTTTCAGCAAAGTAGCAGTTGAAAAAAACAGCCAACGTGGGGCTGGAGAGATGGGTCAGCAGTTAAGAGTACCCACTGCTCTTGCAAAGGACCCAGGTTTGATTCCCAGCACCCGCATGGCAGCTAAGAACCATCTTTAAGCTGGGCATGGTGGCACATGCCTTTAATCCCAGCACTCAGGAGGCAGAGGCAGGTAGATCTCTGTGAGTTCAAGGCCAGCCTGGTCTACAGAGTGAGTTCCAGGCCAGCTGGGGCTATAGGGAGACCCTGTCTCAAAAAGAAAAATAAATAAATAAATAAATATTAGTTAGTTAGTTAAAAAAAAAAAGAAAACGGGGCTGGAGAGATGGCCTAGCAGTTAAGAGCGCCAACTACTCTTGCAGAGGACCATGGTTCAATTCCCAGCACCCACATGGCGGCTGAGAACCATCTTTAACTCCAGTTCCAGGGGAATCTGACACCTTCTTCTGACCTCTGTGGCATTGCATGACACAGCTGTACAAACCTACATGCAGACAGTACATTCATATAAATAAATAAATAAATAAATAAATCATACAATAGTAGCTTTTTATATACCAGTAATGAAGTTGTTGAGAAAGAAATTGAGAAAAACTCCATTCACAACAGCTGTTAAAAAATAAAATACTGGGGCTGGAGAGATAGCTTCCAGGTTAAGAGCACTGACTGGCTGCTCTTGCCAAGGAACCAGGTTCCTAGCAGTCATGTGGCAGCTAACAGCCACCTGTAACTCCATTTCCAGGGTATCTGATGGCCTCTTCTGGCCTCCACAGGCATTTTATGACACAGGTGCACTTACATACATGCAGGCAAAACACTCAGACACATGAAACAAAGACAAATCAAAAAATTAGTAACACCACCAGCAAAACAACAGTAATAATAACAATGTAGAAATAAACCTATCCAAGGAGATGAAAGACCTCTATAATGAATCCTAAGATGCTAGTACTCTAATAGCAAAGAAAATAATCCCAAGAATTTTCAAAGAGGATTACATGAAATTGATATGCTTCTCCACAGCAAGGAAAGAATCAGAAGTGAAGAGAACCTACAGAAGAGGAGAAGAATCTTTGCCAACTACTCATCAGACAGATGATTAATATCTAACATATATACCTTAGCTACTTTATTGTTGCTGTGATAAAATACCCTGACCAAAACAACTTTTGGGAGGTTATAGTTCCTGGGGGGTATAGGCCATCATGGTGGGGAAGGCATGATAGTAGGTGCAGGTCACACTGTAACCTACTTTGCTTTTTTTTTTTTTTCAGTTTATGATTTTTTTTTCTTTATTAGGCTGAAAGATGTCATGTTTGAAGGCCCCTCCTTGGCAAGCCCAAACAACCATTGGTTCTGCCCTTGTATTCCACACTAGAGTTTTCCCTTCCCATGGTCACCAAATGAGGTCCAGTAAGCACCACATCCTGTCTTGATCTTCCTGTACTGGTCTCTGTGATACAGCCTGGGTAGTCCTACAATGGCAGTGTATACTCTGAAGAGGCTGAAACCCTAGTAGTAGCTCAGTCCACAAGCTGGGTGTCTCAGCAGTCCCCATCTGGCACTGAAGGTTTGGAGGATTCTTGGAGAAACATGAGTCTTCAGTCCATATTGGAAGATTGAAAAGCTATCTCATGTCTTTGAAGGATGGCAAAAGTAGTGGCAGCCACAGGGTAGCTGCACTTGCCAGTAAGACAGACAAAACAACTGTGCTCTTTTTTTTTTTTTTTTTTCTTTTTGTCTTTATTTTATTAATTAATTTATTTACTTATTTTGGGTTTTTTTGTTTGTTTGTTTTTGAGACAGGGTCTCCCTTTAGTCCCAGCTGGCCTGGAGCTTGCTCTGTAGACCAGGCTGGCCTTGAACTCACAGAGATCCACCTGCCTCTGCCTCCCAAGTGCTGGGATTAAAGGCATGCACCATCACACCTGGCTAATTTTGTCTTTTTANTTTTTTTTTTTTTTTTACTTTTTGTCTTTATTTTATTAATTAATTTATTTACTTATTTTGGGTTTTTTTGTTTGTTTGTTTTTGAGACAGGGTCTCCCTTTAGTCCCAGCTGGCCTGGAGCTTGCTCTGTAGACCAGGCTGGCCTTGAACTCACAGAGATCCACCTGCCTCTGCCTCCCAAGTGCTGGGATTAAAGGCATGCACCATCACACCTGGCTAATTTTGTCTTTTTACTAAGATCTCAAGTTTTATACCTGGAGTACAATTTCTCAGGCCTTACTAATTATTTATTTCTGGTTATACTTTCCTTTTGTATGTTAATTTGCTTTCTGTTGCTGTAATAAAAACATTGCCCCAAGCCATAGGCTGAGTATGGTGGTACACACCTTAATCCCAACAGGCAGGATAGATCCATCTCTGTGGGTTCAAGGCTGCCCTGGTGTACATGATGAGTTCAGGCCAGCCAGGGCTACATAGTGAGACCCTGTCTCAAAAACAAACAAAAAACAAAACAAAACTACAAAAACACTTCCCAAGACCAACTTGGAGAAGGAAAGTGTTTATTTGGGTTCCAGGTTACAGTCCCTCACTGAGGGAAGCCAATATGATGAAGGAACTTCTTCAGTTGCTGTTCCCTCTTCTCAGGTGACTCTTGTTTGGTCAAGGTGACAGCTGAAGCCAACTATAACACATTGAATATGCACTCAGAAAGCAGAGAGAACAGGAAGTGGGATCAGATTATAAGCCTCAAGGCCCACCCCCAGGGACACATTTCCTCCAGTGAGACTGCACCTTCTAAGAGTTCTATAACCTTTCCACACAGTGCCACCAGCTGGGGACTATACGTTCAAACACATGAACCTATGGGGAAAATTTCACATTTTACCTCAACAGCATATAAAGAACTACAAAATTTAAACCCAAATTACCCAAAACCCCAATTTTCCAACCAATCAATGGACCAATGAACTGAATAGGTGATACTCAAAAGGCTCTCTGAGAGCTATTGGCAGTTCCTGGCTGCTGGGGCAGGGGGAGGAGGAGGAGAACTTGTTTTCTTCAGTGGTGAACCCACTAGTAAGTTGCCTGTTTTCCAGTAAATAACCCTCCACCCATGCTCATGCAAGCAACTCTACTTAAATTCAGTGAGTCACAAATAAAAGGGTTCAAAGGAGGAGGGGGGTCTGTTAGGAATAGGAAGAGGTTCAGAAGGAGTGGCATGCAGAGAAGAGAATGTAAAGTGGGGCGAGAATGAACAAAGTACACCTAGTACATGTATGAAGTAATCAAAGAATTTAAAAAATTAAAGATACAAATAACCAGTAGGTTCTTTTTTGGGGGGGGGTCGGGGGGAAGGAAAGGGTTTATTCAAACCAGTAGATATTATCTGAAAAAGTGTTTAACATTCTTAGCCATCTGTCAAACATACATTCATACATTAAAACTACTTTGGGCCAGGCATGGGGGCGCATGCCTTTAATCCTAGCACTTGGGAGGCAGAGGCAGGCGGATCTTTGTGAGTTCAAGGCCAGCCTGGTCTACAGAGTGAGTTCCAGGACAGCTGGGGCTACAGGGAGACCCTGTCTCAAAAAGACAAAAAAAAAAAAAACTACTTTGGGATTCTATTTCATATCATCACAGAAACGAATGACAACAAATGCTTGTTGAAGTATGGTAGAGGAAACTTACACTTCTGGATACCGGTGTAAAGGGGTGTAAATCAGTATGGAGGTTTCTCAAAAACTAAATGCTGAGTTCCTATATGACCCAGCTAGCGCACTCCTGGATGTACACCCAAAGGACTCTAATGCAGCATGCCACAGCCCATTAACAGATGAGTGGACAAAATACATATGGTACATGTGCACAGTGGAATTTTATTCAGCTGTAAAGAAGAATGACATCAGGGCATTTGCAGAAAAAATGGATAGAGCTAGAGATTTATAAATAAGCCAGAGTCAGAAAAACAAATTCTGTCTTTTCCCCTCATATGTGGAATTATTTAGATTCCAATTTATGTGTGTGTGTGTGTGTGTGTGTGTGTTTCATGAAAGTACACTCTGTATACCAAGCAGGCCTGGAACTCATTTGTTTTTTTTTCTTTTTCCTTTTTTTTTTTTATTGATACTTTGTGTATTTCATACATCATTTTCCAATTCAGTTCAGGCATATATCCCTTTCCCTTCCCCCCAACCCACCCATCCCAGATCATGCATTCTGCAGTAACTTTTCTGCATCTTTCTCAGTTTTTTTGTTTTGTTTTGTTTTCTTTTCTTTTTTTTTTTTTAACAGTTAAGTGATAATTTGTGAGACCAGGCAGGCCTGGAACTCATTTGTAACAACATGAACTGGCCTCAAACTTGTAGGAATTCTCCTTCCTCAGTGTCCTGATTACTGGGATATATAGCTACCATGTGTAGTAAAACCCAGTACTTGTATGCTAACTTAAAAAATTACCAAAAATAACCTGGCATGGAGGTGCACGCCTTTAATCCCAGGACTTGGGAGGCACAGGCAGACAGAACTCTGTGAATTTGAAGCCAGCCTGGTCTACATACTGAGTTCCAGGCCAGCTGGGGCAGCAGAGAGACCTTGTCTAAAAAAAGAGAAAAAAAAAATCTAGGTGTCCTGACTAGATTCCAGTGGATCTGTTTGCACAGAAGGACATCTGGCTTCAAGAGCTTGACTGGATAGGGCTCAGCTTGAGTTCTGATGGGGGATTGGGGGATTGAGGGGACTGGGTTTGATTAGGAACCATTGTATGAGATGTACAAATGCTCAATAAAAAAATGAAGAATTTAAGAAAAAAAGTTAATTAGGGTCACTGGCAGTGGGAGCCAGGTATGGCATGCTTTGAGGCACAGTGTGGCTGGCACTGGCGCCATGGCAGGAGGAAAAATCTGGCCACCCCCACCTGTCCCTGCCCAAGCTCCTAGGAACTACTGTGGAACTGGAGTCCAGTGAGCACCCCCAGGGCCTGAGAGGAGCCCCTGCTGCCTGCCCTGCCTCATCCTGCCCCACACTAGGCCCAGCGGCCCCCAGCTGCAGTGGAGGAGGAGGCAGCACAGGAGGGTGGCACCGTGGGCTGGGCCAGGCCCTCCATGCCCAGGGGATGAAGACACTGCTATCATGGACAGCCCATGCCAGCTGCAGACCCTGAACCAAGCTTGTGCTCAGTTGCCAGGGTCTGTGTCAGAGACCTTTGGAGCCTAGCTGGGCAGGATGGAGGTGGAAAGTTACCTACCCTGTCCTCTGCTACCTCCTACCACCATCAGGGAGCATCTGGTGAGGACTTGGATGGCAGTGGGATCCCCCAAGACCACAGCCTCAGCCATAGCTACAACTTTGAGTCCCCTGCAGGAGGGCTTTGGTGGACAGGATGGTGGTTGTAGGACCGAAGTCAACTTGGACCTGGAAACCTGGTGTTTACCCTTGACCACCATCCTACACTGGCAGCTGTGAGAGAGAGGCGCCCACGCCCCATAACCTACTTCCCTAGAGAGCCCACACCCTATATCCCACCTACTTCCCCCTGAGTGCCCATACCCCTGTAGCCTACTTTCCCCTATGTCCTTGCACTCTGCTGTCCACACCCTAGTGCCTACTTTCCCCTTAAGTCTGCCAAAGCAGCCGTGTGGCTGCTCTCATGCTCCCAAGACATGCTCCCCTGGCTTATGCCCAGCCTGCCTTCTTATACCGTACACAACAACCTGCCCAGGGTGACACCACTTATTGTGGGCTGGGCCTTCCCACACTGCTCAACAATCAAGACAATACTCCACAGATGTGGCCACAGGCCAATCCAATGGAGCCAATTCCCCAACTGAGGCTCCCTCAACCCAGGTGTGTCAAGTTGACACTAAAGCTATCCAGCACAATTGACCACTTGTCAACTTGACACACAAAACACATCACTATTAAACCACCACCTTTCCAGTTCTTATCCCCAAAGTATGATATTAACATTAATCACAACCTAAGACAGTACAACCTTAAAGCCCCACAGTCCTTAAAATGTCCAAATGCTTAAAAGTTCAGTCTATTAAAAGTCTCTTAACTGTGGGCTGCTGTAAAATCCAAAACAAGTACTTCTTATTTCAAAGGGAAGAATCAGGCACTCTCAAACAAAACCTAAGTCCAGCAAAGTAGCTCAAGGCTGGACATCTGGGATTCACTCACGATCTTCTGGGCTCCAAAGGATTTCGGCAGCTCCCCTTCTCCAACTCTGTTGTCCATGGCACACACAGCTCATCTTGCAGGCCCAGGCCAACTCCATTCCACACCTGCTCTTGATGGTCGTCCCACAGTCCTGGCATCTCCAAAAATCTGGGGTCACCACTGAAACTGAGGCAGCACCTTCACCAATGGTCTCTTCTGACCTCTCCTGGTGCAAAGCCTCAGTTTCTCTCTATGACCCCTGCAATCCTGGGGTCTTCACTGCAACCGAGGTGCGCTTCCACCAATGGTCTTTCCTGACCTCTCACTGTGCCAAGCCTCGGGTGCTCTCTGTGACCCTCTCAAATTTCAACACCGGAACCATATAGGAGACTCTTACACATTACCAAGTCCTGCTTCTGGTTTGAGATGGAGGCTCAGGCCCCCTCTGGATCACAGCTTCTGTGTGCTGACCCTGAAGAAATTCTTCCCAGAAGATTTCACCACAGTGATGCTGGTCTCTTGTTACTTATAGCTGATTTTTCAGCCCCAGCTAACCAGCATCAATTGTCCCAGTACAACAAAAATTTCACTTCAGGTTCTGGTCTCTTGTTACTTACAGCTGATTCTTCAGCCCCAGCTGACCAGAACCCACAGATTACACAGTCCCGATGATCTCTGCTCCCCTTTGAAACTAGAAACTTCACAAGCCAGGCCTCCATCTTCTACAACTCTCTTCAACAAAACTGCTCCAAGCTCCACAGCAACAATCTTTAGGCATTTAATGATCTTCCCACCCCAAAGTTCAAACGCCTCCACAATCCTTCCCCAAAACACCAAGGTCAGGTCTGTCACAACAATACCCCACTCTTCTGGTACCAGTTTCTGTCCTAGTTTGTCTTCTATTGCTGTGACAAAACACTCTGACCAACACCAACTTGGGGAGGAAAGGGTTTATTCAGCTTACATCTCCTGGGTCACATTTCATCACTTAGGGAGCCCAAGGCAAGAACTCAGGGCAGGAACCTGGAGGCAGAAGCTGAAGCACAAGCCATGAAGGAATGCTGTTCACTGGCTTGCCCTCCTGCTCATGCCCAGCCTGCCTTCTTATACAGTACACAACAACCTGCCCAGGGTGGCACTACTCATTGTGGGCTGGGCCCTCCCACACTGCTCGACCATCAAGATAATACTCCACAGGTGTGGCCACAGGCCAATCCAATGGAGCCAATTCCCCAAATGAGGCTCCCTCAACTCAGGTGTGTCAAGTTGACACCAAAGCTATCCAGCACACACATACAGAAATAAATAAAATTTAAAAATTTTTAAAAAAGAAAAAAAAGATTGTTGTGCTGTAGTTGTCTACAGAGTTGGCTTTTTCAAATTTTTTTCTCTTTAAATCAGTAGTCTAACAAGGATTAGAAAAGACAAAACAATGTTCAGTGTTTGACAGTCTGAATAATTAGACCTTTCCATTCCTAAAGATAAAATAAATGTAATCTTATACTTTATTTTGCTCAATTAATTGTTCAGAATATCAAAGTGGTAAAGACAACATGAAATTTAACATTTTAATACTAATGTTGTACACTGTTTTACTTAACATTTTGGGAAGTAACTGCCTCAGACATCAACTCAAGAAAACATTTTTTTGTTGCTAATGTAATTGGTTTTTGTAATGGCAGTCAGCAAATAAAGGGATGCTTATTAAAAAAAAAAAGATTGTTGTGCTGGATAGCTTTAGTGTCAACTTGACACATCTGGGTTGCAGGAGCCTCAACTTGGGAATCAGCTCCATTGGACTGGCTTGTGGCCACCTCTGTGGAGTATTTTCTTGATTGTTGAATGATGTGGAAGGACCCAGCACTTGTGGGTGGTGCTGTACTGTATAAGAAAGCAGGCTGAGCATGGGCCAGGTGAGGAAGCCAGTAAACATGGCCTGTGCTTCAGCTCCTGCCTCCAGGTTCCTGCCCTGAGTTCCTACCTTGGGCTCCCCTCAGTGATGAACTGTGACCTGGGAGATGTGACCCAAATACACCCTTTCCTCCGCAAGTTAGTATTGGTTAGAGTGTTTTGTCAAAGTAGTGGAGAACCAAACTAAAACAGGCATGCATACCTTTTCATCTTCATAGACTGCAGTCCCTCTCTGCCACCTTGCATGCTTTGCATGACTTCAGCAAATCTTCCTGAAAGTCTTAGCTGAAATCTCCACTGACAGGTCTCCCCTTTCTCAGAGGCACAATGTAATACAATTCATTAAAAATAAAATTCACAAATTCCCACAGAAAGAAAAACTCTCCACAAGTGGAGAGGGAATTTGGAAGCTGAAAAATCCAAAGCCCGTTTTTTTCCATGCTATGGAAAAGAAGCAGGAATATTCAAACCTTATCAGCAACATGGCAAACTCCACAGCAGACCAGCAACTTACTCATCTCTACACAAAACCAGGCCCGAGCAAGCCTCTGAGTATTTTACTGATGAAGGGAAGGGGGTGATACAGAGAGAATATTTTCAAGGTGTAACTACAGGAATGGATTGGCAGTTGTGATCAGAGCTGTGGGGAGCCAGGGCATTTGTGTTCCCTGAGGGTAGACAATGTAATAAGTGTACTGTATAGCATCATGATAGGCGATGGAGTGGAGAGGTGCTGAGAAGTGCAGTAGCTAGATGGGAGACCAGCACTCCCTCACCTTAAGCCAAGAAATGAAAAGTTGTGTAAAAAGGTAGTTTAGAAAGGATAGTGCCACCAAGAAAAGTGTATTATTGTGCACCTGTGTTGTGCAATGCCTCAGAAATCAGAAGAGGGTGTCGGATTCCCCTGGAACTGGAGTTAAAGACGGTTCTCAGCCCGCCATGTGGGTGCTGGGGACTGAACCCAGGTCCTCTGCAAGAGCAGTCTGCGCTCTTAACCACTAGACCATCTCTCCAGCCCCAATCTACCACATTTTCTAAGCATCAGCTTTTTCCCTTCTTTTTTTTTTTTTTTTAATTTGGTCTATGTGTGTTGAGGTTTATCAACTGTTGCATAGTTCTCTTCCCTTTGCTTTAGGAAGATAATTTAACTGATAAGAGGAACATTCTACACCTTCCTATTGAAAATCCCAGTTAAATATCCAGGAGTAGCTTGTGTTTACTTCAGTCTTTGAAGGCAATGCTGTCCTCAGTACAAAAATAAACTTTTTACCTAGTTTACTGGAGCCATGGAACATTGAATGTATATGGGGAGAATCAGTGCATTAGAAGTAAGTTAATGGGCTGGAGAGATGGCCTAGCGGTTAAGAGTGCCGACTGCTCTTGCAGAGGACCTGGGTTCGATCCCCAGCACCCACATGGCGGATGAGAACCGTCTTTAACTCCAGCTCCAGGGGAATCTGACGCCCTCTTCTGACCTCCAAGGCATTTCACGACACGGGTGCACAGACCTACATGCAGACAGTACATTCATACATATAATAAAATAAATAAAAATTAAAAAAAAAGTAAGTTAATATAGTAGTGTTTTGATGTGAAGGTAGTAGTGGTGGAAGCACTCAGCTTTTCCCATTCATGATTAGTCATTTTGATATCCATCACCATAGTTATTAAAGGATTTTAAGATCCTCAAATTATCACAAATAAATGAGTGTCATCAAAGAATTCAAGCATTTCAGAGAGATTCCCTGATGACTCAGAAAGTTCCTGTTCTACACATGAACAAAGAGTGTTACTATGAATAAAACTGTAGAACAAAGCCGGGCGTGGTGGCGCATGCCTTTAATCCTAGCACTTGGGAGGCAGAGGCAGGCGGATCTTTGTGAGTTCAAGGCCAGCCTGGTCTACAGAGTGAGTTCCAGGACAGCTGGGGCTACAGGGAGACCCTGTCTCAAAAAGACCAAAAAAAACAAAACAAAACAAAAAAAAAACTGTAGAACACTGAAAATACTAGTTATCACTAACTGGCAAGTATTGCTAACAAGTCTCTTTTGGAAGAATTTCAAGTAGCTTTTTTGTTTAATTGGTGGCTAAATTAGCTGGTGAGGTAATGCAAAACAAACTGGTCTGGCAACCATTATTGAATGTGTATGCAGTGCACTGTGGCACACACCAGGCACAGGTAGCTACTTGAGCATTTAAAGAGGAGTAGAGTGGATGGGCATGGTGGTTTATGGCTGTAATCCCAGGATGCAGGAAGCAGAGGCAGGAGGATTGCCACAAATTCTAGGTCAGCCTAGTCTACATAGAAAGTAACATGCCAAACAAAGCTACTAAGTGGGACTCTGTCATTTTTTATTTATTTGGGGTTTTTTTGTTTTTGTTTTTTCCGAGACAGGGTCTTTTTGAGACAGGGTCTCCCCTTTAGTCCTAGCTTGCCTGGAGGTCACTATGTAGACAGGCTGGCCTTGAACTCATAGAGATCCACCTGCCTCTGCCTCCTGAGTGCTAGGATTAAAGGCGTGTGCCACCACACTCCGAAGACTCTGTCTTTTTAAAAAAGGAAAAAGATGATTAATGCAACCAAGGAACTAATTTTATTTTTTGAGACAGAGTCTGGCACTGTAAGTCAGGTAGGTCCGATTGACCTGGAACTTACTATGTAGCTAGCTTGACCTCAACCTTTCTAATAATCCTCCTGCCTTTATCTTCTACCAGGTGTGAGCCATCCATCACACTGGGCTTAATTGTTTAACTTTATTGAAAATTTAAAAAATTTTTTATTTATTTTCGTATGTGTATGAATGTACTGTCTGCATGTAGGTTTGTGCACCCGTGTCGTGCAATGCCGCGGAGGTCAGAAGAGGGTCTCAGATTCTCCTGGAACTGGAGTTCTCCTGGAATTTGAGTTACAGACGGTTCTCAGCCACCATGTGGGTGCTGGGGCTCGAACCCGGATCCTCTGCAAGAGCAGTCGGTGCTCTTAACTGCTAGGCTATCTCTCCAGCTCCAACTTTATTGAATTTTAACAAAAATTAAAATTAATACTCAATTCGGTTTTTGGAAACTTTAAAAAATATTTGAAACAATTTGGTTATGAACATCTACTTTTTTTTTTTTTTTTTTTTTTTTTTTTTGTGAGACAGGGTCTCCCTTTTAGTCCCAGGTGGCCTGGAGCTCACTATATAGACCAGGCTGCCCTTGAACTCACAGAGATCCGCCTGACTCTACCTCCTGTGCACCACTACACCCAGCCCAAACATTTACTTTTAAACTCTAAGATTTATGAAATGCAAATACACTTCAAGTAGTTATAATTAAAATGTAGCAGCCAGATCTGAATTTACTATAAGAGAAAATGTACATTGGATTTTAAAGACCCATTATAAAATGCACTATATGATATGTATTTATAGTGATTATACTGAAATGATGTTTTTATATTTAAGGTTAAATAAAATATTATTAAACTTGTTCCACCTATTTATTTTTACTTTTTAAAAGCATAGCTACTGGAAATTTTCAAATGATCTATGTGGCTTTAATTTTTCCTATTTTCTTTTCTTTCTATTTCTATTGAACTATGTTATGCTGAAGACTAGATGTAGAAACATGATTTTTGTCTATTCTTTGGTTTTAGAAAGGCTGTGATTTCAATGATCCTGAGCCAGTTTCTCTCTTCATTTTCTTTAGCTTTCAGCCACATTACACATCACAGCCATCACTGTAAATATGTGCCATTGGACCTAAAGAGAACAGTGTGGGTGACTGGCACAAAGGCATCCATCCTACCCAAAATAGTTCACTACAAAATGTTATATTCTTAGCTTTGTTTTTTTTTTTTTTTTGGTCTTTTCAAGACAGGGTCTCCCTGTAGCCCCAGCTGTCCTGGAACTCGTCTTGTAGACCAGGCAGGCCTTGAACTCACAAAGATCCGCCTGTCTCCGCCTCCCAAGTGCTAAGATTAAAGGTGTGCGCCACCACACGTGGCAGCTTTTTGTTTGTTTGTTTTAGCTTTTTTTAAAGCTTTGTTTCTATGGAAAAACAAAACCCTAAATTAAATCACTTAAAATATAAAGATTTAAGCCGGGCGTGGTGGTGCATGCCTTTAATCCTAGCACTTGGGAGCAGAGGCAGGTGGATCTTGTGAGTTCAAGGCCAGCCTGGTCTACAGAGTGAGTTCTCAGGAGCTGGGGCTACAGGGAGACCCCGTCTTGAAAAGACCAAAAAAAAAAAAAAAAAAAAAAAATATATATATATATATATATATATTATATATATAAAGATTTATTTCATTCGTGGTTTCAGATATTTCACCTCGTGGTTGCTAAGTCATCTTTTATGACATTTCTAATCCACATTACAGTGATGCTCAAAAAAGAAACAGCCTGGGGTTGGAGAGATGGCTCAGTGGTAAGATCACCAACTGCTCTTGCAGAGGACCCAGGTTCGATTCCCAGCACCCACATGGCAGCCAAGAACCATATTTTTTTTTAATTTTTTATTTATTTCTGTTTGTGTATGAATGTACTGTCTGCATGCAAGTCTGTGCACCCGTGTCGAGCAATGCCGAAGAGGTCAGAAGAGGGTGTCGGATTCCCCTGGAACTGGAGCTCTCCTGGAATTGGAGATTCAGACGGTTCTCGGTCGCCATGTGGATGCTGGGGATCGAACCCGGGTCCTCTGCAAGAGCATCGGCGCTCTTAACCGCTAGGCCATCTCTCCAGCCCCCCCCCCCAAGAACCATATTTAAGCTGGGCATAGTGATGCATGCCTTTAATCCTAGCACTTAGGAGGCAGAGGCAGGCGGATCTCTGTAGTTCAATGCCAGCCTGTTATACGGAGTGAGTTCCAGGCTAGCTGGGGCTGTATTGGGCTATAGGGAAACCCTGTCTCAAAAAAAAAAAAAAAAAAAAAAATTAAGAAAAGAAAGAAAGAAAAGAAACAGCCTGACTCTTAGCCTTCATAAGGCCAAGAACAGACCCTAACTACTGAGATCCTGTTCCTTCAGCTGTCTTTCAGAACTGTGCACCCAAGCCAGACTTTGCTCATTCTTCTATTGAAACAGTATCTCCAGCATGAAATGGGGAAGTAGACGACCCACCCTTATCTCATCAGAGAATCTTGCCCTTTGATCCCTAGGCCTAGAGTATTGTGCTGGATAGCTTTAGTGTCAACTTGACACACCTGGGTTGACAGACCCTCAACTGGGGAATTGCCTCCAGTGGACTGGCCTGTGGCCAGTCTGTGGGGTATTTTCTTGATTGTTGAGTGATGTGGAAGGCCCAGCCCAGTGTCGATGGTGTCACCCCTGGGCACCCTGTATCATATAAGAAAGCAGAATGAGGGGCTGGAGAGATGGCCTGGCAGTTAAGAGTGCTGATTGCTCTTTCGGAGGACCTGGGTTCGATTCCCAGCACCCACATGGTGGCTGAGAACTGTCTTTAACTCCAGTTCCAGGGGAATTGGATGCCCTCTTCTGACCTCCGTGGCATTGCATGACATGGGTGCACAGACCTGCATGCAGACAGCACATTCATACACATAAAAAAATAAATAAATAAAATTTAAAAAATAAAAAAAAAAGAAAGCAGAATGAGCATGGGCCAGGAGAGCAAGCCAGTAAGCAGTGTTCTGCAATGGCCTGTGCTTCAGCTTCTGCATCCAGGTTCCTGCCCTGAGTTCCTACCTTGACCTCCCTAAGTGATGAACTTAGGGATATAAGAGAAATTAACCCTTTCCTCCTCAAGTTGGTACTGGTCAATGTTTTGTCACAGCAAATGAATGCAAACTAGGACAAGTATCACACACACACAAACACCAACAGATTTCTCTCATTGTTAGCATGTATGTAAAGCACTTATACATTCATTATCTGAAGTGGAGGGCAACGAGGGGTCTTGAGGGATTAAGCTCAGACGTCCAGGTCACAAGAGGATCATATAGCTCAGTAAGCTTATTTACATTATAATCAGTAACTTTTCAGTTGTAAGGTTAGGTAAAAGACTTTAATCCATATTATCTCCATATTGTAAAATTCTTTCCTACACTTGTTTTCTTTGAATAAGGCAGAATATCATGGTGGGGAATGCATGGTGGAGCTTTATTCACCCCTGGGCAGCCAGGAAGTAAAGAGAGACAGGAAGGGCCCAATATTTCCTTCTAGGGTACACCCCCAGTGACCCAACTTCCTCCCACAAGGCTCCACGTCCTGAAGTCCTCCCAATGGCAATGTTAGCTGGGAACTGAGCCTTTAGCACATGAACTTTTGGGGAACAGTTTAGACCCAAACAATAATACTAGGGCTGGAAATACATCTGTTTATTTATATATTCACTAGTAAACTATCATTGCTATTTATTCTTTTCAACACATCCAATTTTTTTTCTTTTCTTGAGGCAAAGTTTCACTATGTAGCTCTAGCTGATCTAACTCACTATGTAGATTAGGATGGCCTTGAACTCACAGAGATCTGCCTGTCTTTGCCTCCTGAGTGCTAGGATTAAACATGTGCATCACCATTCCTAGTTACATTTATGTCTTAATTTATTTGCATGTAGGCTGAAGAAAGGGAGGTGTGTAGTATCAATTACTGTTTAACAGATTACCCCTCAGCCGGGCCCTGTGGCGCACGCCTTTAATCCTAGCATTCGGGAGGCAGAGGCAGGCGGATCTTTGTGAATTCAAGGCCAGCCTGGTCTACAGAGCGAATTCCAGGACAGCTGGGGCTACAGGGAGACCCTGTCTAGAAAAGATAAAAAAAAAAAAAAGAAACAGATTACCCAAGGTAGGTTCCTCCACTCAGGGTCTCCCATAGAGGAGGTTCACAACCAGGGAGACAGCCACCTTAAATGTGACTTTGAGGGTTGCTTTCTAAGCTCAAAATGTGGCTGTGAGCAAACTCCAAGCCTACTCTGGCTTTTGACTGGGGACATTTGCCTTTCTCCATGGACTTCTCCATGGGAGGTTTACATTACTGTAGATGGTGTGTGTGGGGAGGAGTAGAGAGACTATGGATTGAGCTTGGAAATGAAAGTTAACTCTTTTGGCATCTTCTTTGTGTTAGGAGTGAATCTGGCCTGTCCTCCAGAGAGACCATTACACAAGGACATGAATACTAGAAGGTGGAAATCCTTGGTATTATTACTATGTGCAATTTTAACTTTAACCAAAATGGGTTAATGATTACTTGAAAATCAAGTATTGATTCAAGCAGAGAAAATCTTTAGTTAACATTTTTTGTTGTTAAGCATAAATTCAAAGATATAATTCAGTTTCATGTATATTATATAATGTATTATATATTAATTATAGGTTAATAAATTAATATATTTCATAAATGTATATGTACATATATACATATATACATATAAAAATTCTGGAGCCTAGAGAGATGGCTCAGCAGTTAAGAGCACTGACTGGTCTTGCAGAGGATCCAGGTTTGATTCCCAGCACCCACATGGCGGCTAAGAACCATCTTTAACTCCAGTTCCAGGGGAATCCAATGCCCTCTTCTGACCTCCAAGGTATTGCACGACACGGGTGCACCTATCTACATGCAGAAAGTACATTCATACACATTAAAAAAAATTTTTTTTTGCATGACTGAAGCCATTCGGTTACTGTGTGTTAGAATGCTGACATTGTTAGGCTGAGGGGAGGGGAATCCCCAAATTTAGTACATCCTCTAAACTCCTAGTAGCATCAGTAAAATACTCAGGCTTGCTCCGGCCTGGTTTTGTGTAGAGATGAGTAAGTTGTTGGTCTGCCATGTTGCTGATAAGGTTTGAATATTCCTGCTTCTTTTCCATAGCAAGGAAATTTGTGCTGCTTTAAATTTCACCCAATTCTGGGGCTCAGCGGTTAAGAGCGCTGACTGTTCTTGCAGAGGATGTGTGTTCGAATCCCAGAACCCACATGGCGGCTAAGAACCACCTTTAAGCCAGGTGTGGTGGTGCACGCCTTTAATCCTAGCACTTGGGAGGCAGAGGCAGGCAGATCTCTGTGAGTTCAAGGCCAGCATGGTCTACATAGTGAGTTCCAGGCCAGTTGGGGCTATAGGGAGACCCTGTCTCAAATAAATAAATAAATAAATAAATAAATAAATAAATAAATAAAATTCACCCAAGTCCCTCTTCAAATTAAAGGCCCATATAAAATCAATCCCCCTTGCTTCATTTAACTTACTTCCTTTCTACGAATGTGGCTCATCTGCTGATCTCACTGTGGGGACATCTGATTGACATTAGATCTTTTAAATTTCACACCAATATAAGGTGCAGGGAAGGGGGCGATACAGAGAGAATATTTTCAAGGTGTAACTACAGGAATGGATTGGCAGTTGTGATCAGAGCTGTGGGGAGCCAGGGCATTTGTGTTCCCTGAGGGTAGACAATGTAATAAGTGTACAGTATAGCATCATGATAGGCGATGGAGTGGAGAGGTGCTGAGGAGTGCAGTAGCTAGATGGGAGACCAGCACTCCCTCACCTTAAGCCAAGAATTGAAAAGTTGTGTAAAAAAGTAGTTTAGAAAGGATAGTGCTGCCGGGCATGGTCAGGCACGCCTTTAATCCTAGCACTTGGGAGGCAGAGGCAGGCGGATCTTGGTGAGTTCAAGGCCAGCCTGGTCTACAGAGTGAGTCCCAGGACAGCTGGGACTACAGGGAGACCCTGTCTCGAAAAGACCAAAAAAAAAAAAAGAAAGGATAGTGCCGGGCTGGAGAGATGGCCTAGTGGTTAAGAGCGCCAACTGCTCTTGCAGAGGACCCGGGTTTGATCCCAGCACCCACATGGCAGCTGAGAACCGTCTTTAACTCCAGTTCCAGGGGAATCCGAAACCCTCTTCTGACCTCCGCAGCTTCGCGCGACATGGGTGCACAGACCTACATGCAGACAGTACATTCATATACATAAAAAAAAAAAAAAAAAGAGCACGCCTTTAGTCCTAGCACTCAGGAGGCAGAGGCAGGCGGATCTTTGTGAGTTCAAGGCCAGCCTGGTCTACAGAGTGCTACAGGAAGACCCTGTCTCAAAAAGACCAAAAAAAAAAAAAAGAAAGAAAGGATAGTGCCACCAAGAAAAATGTGTTTTTGTGTACCAGAATTTTAACTTAAAAAATACATATAGCTTGGCACTTGCTTCAGCAGCATACACTGAAACTGAACTAATACAGAGAATGTGAGCCTCTATGGCAGCCTGATGTGCAAATCTGTGAAGTGTTCCTTTTGTGAGGAGGTCTGTGTTTGTGTGTGTGCAGGGGCATATATGTGTGCTGTGGGTGTGCATGTGTGTGGAGGTCAGAGGTCAACCTTAGGTATCTTCTACTTTTTTGATGTTCTTGTTCTTGGTTTTAAAAAATATTATTTTTATTTTATGTGTATAACTGTAATTGCCTGTGTATATGTAGATGCACCTGTGTTTGTGCAATACCTGTGGAAGTCAGAAGAAGGTGTCAGTTCCCTGGGAAATGGAGTTACAGACAGTTGTTAGCTGCCATGGGCGCTGCAAAGTGAACTGAGGTCCTCTTCATGAGCAGCCAATGCTCTCAACTAAGATGCTACCTCTCCAGCCACCTCCCTTTTTACTTTTTTTATTGGTCCTTTTTTTTTTTTTTTTTTTGAGACAGGGTCTCTGTGTACCTCCAGTCGGCCTGGAACTCGCTATATAGACCAGGCTAGCCTTGAACTCACAGAGATCTGCCTACCTCTGCCTCCTGAATGCTGGAATTCAAGGCATGTGCCATCATGCCCAGCTTTAATGTTTGTTTTTATTTGTGTATGTGTGTGTATGTTTGTGTACATGTATGAGAGTGTCCACAGAGGACAGAAGAGGGTTCCAGACCCCCTGGAGCTGATTACAGAGGTTTATGAGCTGCCCAATGTGGGTGTACCAGTACTCTGAAAGAGTGGTAAGGGCTCTTAATCACTGAGCCATATCTCTAACCCCTAGGTTGAAAAAAAGTTAAAGATATAGCTAATTATGTTTGTAATTGCTATTTAAACATTTAATAGACTTTGATTATTACAAATTTTGCCTTATTATGCTTTTAAATGCTAATGAACTTTGATTAGACTTTTATTAAGTATTTAAAGTGCTGTGAAGAAATACATTTAATGTATGATTATAGCTTGAAATGCCAAAGAGTATTTGGCAAAGATGTTAAATGTTTATGGGGGATTAACAAAATTCAATTTAAATGTTTAAGATAATTATTAATCAAAGATAATTAAAATGTTTGAACTTTCAAAGTAAACTATATTAGACTTATAATGAAGTGACAATATTTATTTAAATTATTTGATAAAAATAAAAAATTTATTTAATATATTTTGAATTTAAAAAATTTTTTATTTATTTTTGTATGTATATGAATGTACTGTCTGCATGTAGGTTTGTGCACCCATGTCGTGCAATGCCGCGGAGGTCAGAAGAGGGTCTCAGATTCACCTGGAACTGGAGTTCTCCTGGAATTGGAGTTACAGATGGTTCTTAGCCGCCATGTGGGTGCTGGGGATTGAACCCGGGTCCTCTGCAAGAGCAGTTGGTGCTCTTAAATGCTAGGCTATCTCTCCAGCCCCCTTATTTAATATTTTTATGTGTATGAGTGTATTACGTGCATGTACATAAGTCTACCCATGTTATTCAATGCCCACAGGAGTCAAAAGAAAGTATTGGATTACCTGGAACTGGAGTTACAGATGATTGTTAACTGCTTTGTGGGTGCTGGGACTTGAACCTGGGTCCTTTGCAAAAGGAACCACTATTCTTTTAAAAAAAATTTTTTTTTTATTTTATTTATTTTCTATGTATATGAATGTACTGTCTGCATGTAGGTTTGTGCACCCGCGTCGTGCAATGCTGCGGAGGTCAGCTGCGGAGGTCAGAAGAGGGTGTAGATTCCCCTGGAACTGGAGTTCTCCTGGAACTGGAGTTTCAGACGGTTCTCAACCACCATGTGGGTGCTGGGGATCAAACCCGGATCCTCTGCAAGAGCAGACGGCGCTCTTAACCACTAGGCTATCTCTCCAGCCCCGGAACCACTATTCTTAACCACTAAGCCATCTCTCTAGACCCTAAAGTGACAATATTTGTAAGTTGAGCTTAAAGATTTAAAATACTAATTTCTGAAAATTTCAACCATATATATTAATATTATTAAAATTAAATATATTTAAAAATTTTTGTCCTTATGGCTTTATTTATTTATTTGTTTATTCATTCATTCCTTCTTGAGACAGGGTCTCCCTATATCCCCAGCTGGCCTGGAACTCACTCTGCAGACCAGGCTGGCCCAGAACTCACAGAGACCTGCCTGCCTCTGCCTCCGGAGCACTAGGACTAAAGGTGTGCGCCACCATGCCCTGCTTAAAGACCGTTTCTAGCCACCATGTGGGTGCTGGAAATAGAACCCAGGTCCTCTGCAAGAGCACTTGGCACTCCCAACCACTGAGCCATCTCTCCAGCCCCATAAAATTAGATATATTTTAAAATAATAGTAAAATAAATATCTTTCATAATCAGCTAGACTCCCACTTCTATCTTAATTGGCCACAGAACAAACTTCTGCTGTTGACACTAAGCTCTGATCTTGTCTTTGATTTTGCAACCACAAATGGAAAAGCTATCCTTTGTGTGTGTGTGGGGGGGGGTTCTTTCCCTTATGCCAGGAGCCAACAGATTGTGGATGACACAGAGACAGAATGGTTGGAAGCAGGGATTTTTGGACACAAGCCAATTTGAATTCCCATCTATTCAGACTTATAGCTTTGAGACTTAAGTCAGATTTCTGATGAAGAATACAGCTCCATCAAACCGGGCCATGGGAAGTAGCTAGATAGATCATTTCTAAAAGTCTAATGGGGTTGTATTATATGATTCATACACCTTTTACTTTTAACTTTTTGAAAATATCAATTTCTCTTCTTTTTCTTTTTTTTTGGAGGGGGTGTTTTTAGGCAGACTCTTGCTGTACAGCTTAGGATGGTCTTTAACTCACTATGTAGCCCAGGGTGGTCTTGAACTCATGGAAATCCTCCTGCCTCAACATTTCAACTGCTATTGTAGGAATGACTTTTCTGGGAATGCTTCCTGTCTTACCTAATCTTGGTAATGAAAATTAATCTTTTTTTTTTTTTTGGTGTTTTTGAGACAGGGTCTCCCTGTACCCCAGCTGTCCTGGGGTTGACCAGGCTGGCCTTGAACTCACAGAGATCCACCTGCCCCTGCCTCCTGAGGGCTGGGAGTGCAGACGTGAGCCACCACACCTATGTTTTGAGATTACTCAACACCATCTATTCAGTCTGACTTCCTATTGTGTAATCATCTTATTTAAATCTAGGTTAAATCTAGGTAGTGTTTAGGAAAACAATTTAAGCAACTTTAGTAGGCCTAGGACTCTTTTTGTACTCAACTTTTTAAGCTCCCAGACACCTAGCTTTCATCTTAAACCATGTTCCCTATTTCTCCCTCATAACCCTTCATTGGCTCAGGACTAGGATAACCTGTGTGTGTGTGTGTGTGTGTGTGTGTGTGTGTGTGTGTGTGTGGTGAAGATAACATTGCTGGGAAAAAGAGTAGCAATGTTTGAAACAACAAATTATTCAGAGTATATGTTGCAAACAATATGTGGACTTAGGTTGATAATATCTATACATGGTTTTGTATGCTGTTCTGGGTCAGTATGGGTCAGAAAAGGGAACATATTTTCTGCCAAGACAAAGTTCCTCATTTCTTTCCCATGTCCTGCCAGATGTACTGTTTAAATAAATGAAAAGAGCATGCATCTCGTTGAGAGGATAGTGCTGAGAAGTGAGAAAGGGGAGTTCTGAGAACACTCAAGGCTCACTCTTGGCTTAAACAACTCCAGAAATTTCATCTTTCTCTAATTCTCTGTGCATTTCTTTTTTTTTTAATTTTAAAAAATTTTATTTATTTATTTTTTTATGTGTAGGAATGTACTGTCTGCATGTAGGTTTGTGCACCCATGTCATGCAATGACGCAGAGGTCAGAAGAGGGTCTCAGATTCCCCTGGAACTGGAGTTAAAGATGATTCTTAGCCACTGTGATGGTTAATCTTGGGTGTCAACTTGACTGGACTAAGGAACAAATAAGAGAAAAAGGATCTTCAGATTGCACTACCTCAACTCCGATGGCCCACCCCAAATGTGGGCGTTACCTTCTGCTGGTAAGCAATATTAAAGGCCATGGCAGAGGGAGCTGGTCCCTTTTTTCCTGCTGCTTGCCTCTCTCTCACTGGTGAGTTTGTCTTGCTGCTGTGATCAACCCTTCGGATCCCAGCATGTACTGAGACCAGCAGATCTCCTGGAATCCATCGGGCCTTCAGCACCAGATTGGGACTACTGAGACATCCAGCCTTGCGGACTGAGCAGTTCCCTGGATTCTCAGCCTCTCCAGTGTGGCGCGACTACTGTTGGACTCCTTGAACTCTGTCACGTGAGCAAATCAATAAATTGTACATAGCTATATATTTGTTCTATTGCTTCTGTTTCTTTAGAGAACCCTGACTAATACAGCTGCCATGTGGGTGCTGGAGATCAAACCCAGGCCCTCTGCAAGAGCAGTCAGCACTCTTAACTGCTAGGCCATCTCTCCAGCCGCTCTGTGCATTTCATACAAATCAAATTACATTACAAATCAAATCTAGATCCGTGCCCCCTCCCTGCCCCCCACCCCACTAGAGCTCATGCATTCTGCCAAACATGTTTTTCATCTTTTTCTCAGTCTCTCTCAAAATTCTCGATGCAGAAGTTTACTGTTTTGACCAGAAGTTCACCGTTTCAGTCAGTTCTTTGACACAGACTTCTCTGTTGTTGTTGTTTGTTCCTTCCAATATCCATCACTCCAAAATATGCACATATGCATGCCACATATATCATAGGTTTTAGCATCTTCAACTTATGATTTTTTTTTAATATTAGGCTGAAAGATGTCATGTTTGAAGTCTCCTCCTTGGCAAGCCCAAACCACCATCAGTTCTGCCCTTGTGCTCCACACTGGGGTTTTGCCTTCCCATGGTCACCAAACGAGGTCCAGTAAACACCACACCCTGTCTTGATCTTCCTGTACTGGTCTCCATGATACAGCCTGGGTAGTCCAACAATGGCAGTCTACACTCTGAAGAAGTTGAAACCCCAGTAGTAGCTCAGTCCACAAACTGGATGTCTTAGCAGTCCCCATCTGGCAATGAAGGTTTGGAGGATTCTTGGAGAAACATGAGTTTTCAGTCCATATTGGAAGGTTGAAAAGCTGTGTCTTCTCATGTCTTTGAAGGATGGCAAAAGCAGTGGCAGCCACAGGGTAGCTTCACTTGCCAGTAAGACAGGCAAAACAACTGTGCTCTTTTGTCTTTTTTTTTTAATTTTTAATTTTTATTTTTGTATGTGTGTGAATGTGCTATCTGCATGCAGGTTGGTGCACCCGTGTCGTGCAATGCCGCGGAGGTCAGAAGAGGGTCTCGGATTCCTCTGGAACTGGAGTTACAGATGGTTCTCAGCCACCATGTGGGTGCTGGGGATAGAACCCGGGTCTTCTGCAAGAGCAGTCGGTGCTCTTAACCACTAGGCCATCTCTCCTGCCCTCTTTTGTCTTTTTTACTAAGAGCTCAAGTTTTATACCTGAAGTACAATTTCTCAGGACTTACTATTTATTTATTTCTGGTTATACTTTCCTTTTGGATGTTTAAGGCCACACAGCCCAGATTAACCAAGGTTTTTGTTTTCTCAAGGTCAGTTGAGGATCAGGTCCTCAAGGGTCACTTAGGGCTTTTTTGGGGGGGTGAGGGAGCCCTTGGCTTTTCAATCACCAGTTCCATCCACTCGAGGACAAAGTTAGGTATTCCCTTTTTGAAGCATAAGCACACTTTCCTCTTTATAGACTAGACACTGGCTGAAGTCTCATTAGTGGATCTCCAAGACCTCCCTGCACAGGAAGTCTGGTGACTCACATTTGTAGGACATTTCAAGAGATGCCCCCATGCATTGTCCCCTGGGACTTAGTTGACCTCTTTTTTGTATTTTTAAATTTTTCATAATATTTACTTGAGCTTTTTAGTTGTCTGTGTTATCTTCCAGGTCTGATATTCTTTTTTTCTGCTGCCTCCATTCTACTTCTGAGGCTTTTTCCCTTCCTTTCCTTTTGATTGGATGAGTGTTCAATTTTCTTTTTCATTTCATCATGTGATTTCTTTAGTATTTCCACTTCCTTTTGGAGCTTCTCAATCTCTTCCTGTAGCTCCTTGCTTCACTGGTTGGTTTCCTTTTTTATCTCAGCATGGGATCTTTTCAGTGTCTCCACTTCCTTCCAGAGTTAGTCACTCTCTCCCTCTAGTTCTTTCTGGAGTTTGTCATTCTTTCCCCTTGCTTCTTTACAAAGCTTGTCATTCTCTCCCTCTGAGTCCTTCTTGAGTTTTTCATTTTCCCTCCTTAGTTCTCTGACTTCTTTTTTTTTTTTTAATGTGTATGAATGTACTGTCTGCATGTAGTTTTGTGCACCCGTGTCGTGCAATGCTGTGGAGGTCAGAAGAGGGTGTCGGATTCCCCTGGAACTGGAGTTAAAGACGGCTCTTAGCCGCCATGTGGGTGCTGGGAACTGAACCCGGGTCCTCTGCAAGAGCAGTCAGTGGTCTTAACCGCTGAGCCATCTCTCCAGCCCCTCTGACTTGTTCTTTATATTCTTTGATTTCTTTGAATATGTCTTCAATTGTTCCTCTAAGATCTGTGTCCTGGGTTATCTCCAGGGAGTTCTCATTGTAGAAATCTCCTACAGGGTTGGTAAAGTTTGGTGTGGAATTATTCTGCGCTTTTCTCATGTTGTTCTTTCGTTATGCTTTTGACATGCGAGTTTCTTTTTGTTTGTATTCTGATGTGAATCTCAAATGTTTTTTCACTTTGTTGAAGGCTTCAGATGCCTTTGTTTTTTTCTCCTTGTTTATGGAGTGTTGACTTGTCTAGGTTTCAGGCTTTCAATTTGGTTATAAATTGGAAGTCTAACTCACTCTTCCCTTTCTGTTCTGAAGGTTCTCCGAAAACCGTGTAGGGAACAACCCGGTAGGTACCCTGTTGAGCACTGTCCTCACTCTGCTTCCTGCCAGTCAGTTTCTCTTGCAATTCCAGAAATTCCAGTGGGGGGGGAATTGGGGGGAATATGCCCACTCTGTGCTGTGCTTCAGGTGATCCTAGGTAATTCCCCAATCTAAGATCTGTGCACTCAAGTCTCACAGTGGCAACATGCCCACCTTTTATGCCAGCTAGCAGGGTGACTCTGTCCCCACAGCCACACAAGACAATGATTCAATTATCTAACAATCCACTTGGCTGAAGCGCCCAGCCATTACCTGTGCCTCAGGTGGTCCTGGGAAATCGTTGATCTAAGCTCTGTGCATTTGAAAGACCCCCAGAGACTGGGGTGGCTTTCACTCAAATCTCGGGATGGAACAACGCCCAAAAAATCAGCCAGAGACCATTCTTGCTGTAACTACACGAGGTTTATTCAGGAAAAACCAGTGCACTGGGGCCGAACTCGTAACCCACGCAGGGGCAGAGGAGATCGACCCCCAGAGACTGGGGTAAGGAATTTTTAAAGGAAAAAAACCACAAGGTATGAGGAAGTGGGGAGGGGAACCTTATCTTGATACACAGGCGGAGCATGACTCAGTTAAGCACCACAAGGTATGAGGAAGTGGGCAGGGGAACCTTATCTTGACACACAGGCGGGCGTGACTCAGTTAAGCACCACAAGGTATGAGGAAGCGGGGAGGGCTTATAGTGTACATGCTTGGAGGCCTTATAAGATGGTGGTACCATGGTTCCTAAAGACAGATTTTAAGAGTGCATAAAACCTTGGGGCAGGGGTTCTTCATTCCCCACTCTCTCTAGGACATAGTTCTAATCATAGAACTAAAACTCGGAGTACCTCTTTAATTTTCTTCAGGCCCTTTTTGCTCTATGCGCTGATATTGTTGGTGAAGCATTAAAATCTGCACAGCACCTACTCTCTGGCGAGCTTAAGAGGATTATCAGTCTTTTCCAGTTTCCAGGATCCATCTCGGGCTGCAAGAGGGGCAGCTTTGATGTGGGAAGCGTGGATCCAGGCAGAGATTCCTTCCACCTTAACCATAGTAGGGTTGGTCAGGAGCACAAGGAAGGGTCCTTTCCATCTAGGCATGAGGTTGCCAGCGCGGTGTCGTCTAACCAAGACCAAGTCTCCCACTTGGAATGGGTGGGGTACCTCAGCAGTTCCAGGCTTGTATGCCTCTTTGAGCTGCTTCCAGGCACCCTTTCTGACAAGTTCAAGGGCCTTCAGATGGACTAGGAGGGGTGGAGAAAGAGAAGGATTAGGATCTATTATGCCTCCCACTTCCACTAGAGGAGGAGGACCTCCAAACAGGATTTCAAAGGGAGTTAGCTTAAAGCAGTTGGGGGTGTTCCGGACTCGGAACAAGGCAAAAGGAAGGAGGGTTGTCCAGTCTTTCCAGCCGGTCTCAATGGCTAATTTGGTCAAGGTCTCTTTTAGAGTTCTATTCATCCTTTCTACCTGTCCTGAGCTCTGGGGTCTATAAGCACAATGTAATTTCCAATCAATTCCCAGTTGAGTGGCCAGTCCCTGACTTACCTGGGCAATGAAGGCAGGGCCATTGTCTGATCCAATTACCTTAGGAACACCAAACCTCGGGAAGATTTCTTCAAGGATTTTTTTAGCCACTATATTAGCTGTTTCCGACTTGGTGGGAAAAGCTTCTACCCATCCTGAAAAAGTATCTATAAAAACTAGCAGATATTTGTTACCATATTTAGCAGGTTTAATTTCAGTGAAGTCCACTTCCCAGTAGGCACCCGGTCGGTCACCTCTCAGTCGTTTCCCTGGAGGGCCTGTATGGTGCCCTGTATTTGTTAGGGCACAAGCTTGACAATTAGTGACAACATTCTGGATAATATCTGATAGTCCCATAACATAATACTCGGACTCATGGACAAGGTCCTTGAGTTTTTTACTCCTAAGTGGGTTAGTCGATGTAGCTGGGTAACATATCTTTTTTCTTTTCTTTGAGGCAGGATAGATTTTCCTCCTCTGGTTTCTGTGACCCCCCCGTGGGGTCCATTCTGTAGCTAGCTTAAGCTTTTCAATGGTCTGCAGGTCCTCGGGAGTGTATTTGAAGCTAATTTCATTTGGTCCCTCCTGTACTGTTAGGATCATGGCTCCTTGGGTGGCTTGTTTAGCACTGAAGTCCGCCATTTGGTTTCCTCTTGCTATTGCGTCCTGCCCTTTCTGGTGGCCAGGGCAATGGACAATTGCTAGTTTCTTTGGCAAATGAATAGCCTCTAATAGGCTTAAAATTTCTTTTTTTATTTTTGATATCCTTTCCAGCTGAAGTGAGTAGTACCCTCTGCTGGTAGATGGCCCCATGTATATGAGCTGTAGCAAAAGCATACCTGCTGTCCATAGAGATGTTGATACATTTATTTTCTGCCAGCCTCAAAGCCTGGATGAGTGTGATGAGTTCAGCTTTTTGGGCGGAAGTACCCTCTGGCAGGCTGGCCCAGATAACCTGTTTGCCATCCACTACTGCCGCCCGGGCCCTCCTCTTACCTTCTACCATGAAACTGCTTCCATTGGTGTACCAGCAGGGACATCCTGGCCATGGCTGATCCGCGAGGTCCTTTCGAGTCCCAGTTTCTTCTGCCAGGAAGTCGGGGCACCGATGTATAGGTGTCGAGTCATCAGAGTCGGGTAGTAGTGTGGCAGGGTTCAGGATAGCCGGAGGCGCAAAAGTTACTCTTTCTGTCAGTAGTAGGCTTTGGTAGTGGGTCATGCTTGCGTTGGTCATCCAGCGGTCAGGGGGCTGGTGTATAATACTCTCCAGAGCATGAGGGGCTACTATAGTTGTTGATTGTCCCAAAGTTAGTTTATCAGCATCCTTGAGGAGTAAAGCTATAGCCGCTATAGCCGCTATAGCCGCTATAGCCGCTATAGCCGCTATAGCCTTGAGGCAGGATGGCCAGCTGCTGGCCACAGGATCAAGTTTCTTAGATAGATAAGCTATTGGCTGTTTCCATGGGCCCAGGGGTTGGGTAAGAACCCCTCTGGCAACCCCCGCCCACTCATCCATGTATGAAGTAAAAAGGCTTAGCCAGGTCCGGCAAGGCCAAAGCGGGGGCCTCTAATAGGGCCTGTTTGATCTTATCAAAGGCCTGCTGCTGCGTTGAGGTCCAGATAAAATTCTCAGTCTCTTTAGTGAAAATCCATAGGGGGTCCCCTCCACTGTCAGGGTTACCCTAGGCTCAGGGAGGGGGTCCGAGCCCCATCTCCCCTAATCTTCATCCAACCCCAAGGCCAGGACTTTTGAGGCCTTGGTGTTTACCCTCTTCTTAGGACAATCTTGAACCCAGTGTCCCTTCTCTTTACAGTATGCACACTGATCTTTTGCCAGAAGTGGTCATGGGGTTTCAGGACCTTGGAGTCTTCTCGGCCCTGAGTTGCCCAGGTACCCTATCTGTTTATTTTCTCTCTCTCTCCCTCACATTTCCCTTTCACCTACTACTGCGGCCAAAATCCTAGTCAAATTTTTTCTCATTTCCTGTCTCTTCTATCCTCTCTTTCCTCAGTTTTTTTTTTCTCTCTTACCTTAGCCAAATTGGTGGGCCGTCATCCGGCTCCTTTGAGACCCACCATGAGAGCCCAGCGGTATACCGTCAACCTCTCCCTACCTTCAGCTGAATTGTAGTCCCAATTGGGACAATTCAGAGGGAATCCAGCATCTATCTCGTTCTGGAGCTGGGTTGGTTGTCCATCCACACCGGGAACATTCTTTCAGGCCTCCAACAGGATTCGCTCCCTCTCCTCTGTAGTGAACAGGACCTGCAGCAGCTGCTGACAGTCATCCCACGTCGGTTGGTGGGAAAACATCAATGATTCAATTAAACCTGTAAGATTAGAAGGATTCTCAGAGAAAGGGGCATGGTTAGTTTTCCAATTGTACAAATCAGCCGATGAAAAGGGCCAATATTGTACAGGTTGAAGTTGTCCAGGATTGACCAGGGGGCCATAAACACGCAGGGGTAGCGCTGTGGTTGAATCGGGCCCCCCAGGACTCTGGGTGCGTCGGCTGTGAGTCCCAGCAGCCGGTCCTTCTGCCGTTCCACTGGCCGCACCCTGGTCAGGGTGGTGGACTTCCTGGGGAGGAGGGCGATAAGGGGGGCATTTCCCATAAGGCTGGCTCCTCGATCTTGGGATAGATCTTTGGGGGGGCCGAAGGCTTTTGAGGCAGGTCGGGATCCGCCGCAGATGTTTTCACTTTTGGTAGTTCTTGTTTTAGTTGGTCTCATTAAACCGCCAGAACTCGGGAGCTGGGGCCAGTTTCCTGCATCCAGGATTTCAGCCAAGGGGGAGGTCTTTGAGCTAAATCTTCCCAGACAAAAATGTATCAAGTAAATCATTAGCATTAGATGCCAGCCTAATCATTTAAACAGCTCCATGAAACAAATATGTTTAAGTAGTTTCAAACCCAAAACTTTAGCACCTTGATGAAAACTCTAAATTAGAGATGAAAACCTAAATCAAGTAAAATATGACTCTTAAGTTTGTAACAGTACTCAGAAATTCTACAGTAATGATCTCTGCACCTAAAGACCTTGGCTGTGCTAGGATTAAAGGTGTGTGCCACCACGCCCAGCTAGGAGACTAAAAACTTGAAGTACAGTTTTCATGAATTAGATTCACCCAGTTCTTTGAGACCAACCCTTCCTCAACATAAACACACAGTCTGCCAGCCTGATCAGTAAGGAGGGCCCAGACCCAGAGAGGTCCCTTTTCCTCCCATGAAGAGGAAGGGAGGGAGGAGAAACAGGCTCAAAAATTCTTGCAGAAACATAACAGAGCCCAAAAAAAGCTGCTCCAGACTGCTCTTCCTTGCTCCTTGGAGGCAAGAGCCTGTAATGCACCCCTGGAAGCCATGCAACACCCCACTGATCCAGATGCCAGACTCCAAAATCAGTCTCTAGCAAAGATGGAAAGGTTGCCACATGTGCCCTCCAGAGTGCTCAGGAATTCCCCAAGCTCTAAAGACCTCCTCCCAAGGCAGACTGCTGATGCAAATTTTACTAGCCTGTAAGAAGCAGATTATCTCTGGTC
>VZQC01001144.1:795418-817534 GCA_009823505.1 Rhizomys pruinosus | reverse complement strand
TGTTGAGCTTTATTGCACTGTGGTCTGATAGAATGCATGAAATTATTTCAATCTTTTTGTATTTGTGGAGGTTTCTTCTGTGTCCCAGTATGTGGTTGATTTTGGAGAATGTTCCATGGGGTGCTGAGTAGAAAGTGTATTCTCTGGTATTAGGGTGGAATATTCGGTAGAGGTCTATGAGGTCCATTTGGTGTATCATATCGTTCAGTTCAGATGTCTATCTGTTTATTCTTTGTCCTGTTGACCATGTCTAAAGGACTCAGTGGGGTATTGAAGTCCCCTACTATGAGTGTACTGGGGTTAGTGTGTGACTTGTGGTCCTGGAGAATTGTCTTTAAAAAGTTTGGTGCACCAGAGTTTGGTGCATATATATTCATAATTATGAAGTCTTCTTGGTGAATTGTTCCTTCGATAAAAATGTAATGGTCTTCTTTGTCTCTTCAAATTTCTTTTACTTTGAAGTCTATTTTGTCTGTTATTAAAATAGCATCACCTGCTTTCTTTATGGTACCATTTGCTTGGAATATTTTTTTCCATCCTTTCACTTTAAGGTGATGCCCGTCCTTGAAGTTAAGATGTGTTTCTTGTAGACAGCATATTGATGGATTCTGTTTCCTAATCCAATCTTCCAGTCTATGTCTTTTGATTGGAGAATTTAGTCCATTAATATTTAAAGTTACGACTGATACATTTGTGTTGCTTCCTTTTGACTTATTATCCATTTGCAGTTTTGGTTTAGGTTTCTACTTCTGCAGTTATGCTTTTATTGATTTCTCTTTCTAGGTGCCTGAGGATGGTTGTTCCTTTCTTCTGTCCTTTGAATTGCTTCAAGTATTCTCTGAAGGGTTGGTTTTCCAGACGTGTATTCTTTCATCTTGTCTATGTCATGAAAGGTTTTTCTCTCTCCTTCAACTATAATTGACATTTTTACTGGGTATAGTAACCTGGGTTGGCATCTATTGTCCTTTAGCACTGGGAATGCTTTGCTCCACGTTCTTCTTGCTTTCATAGTTTGCATTGAGAAGTCAGGTGTAATTCTGATAAGTTTCACCTTATAGGTCACTTGTTGTTTTTCTCTTGTGGCTTTAAGGATTTTGTCTTTGTTTTGGGTGTCTAGCATTTTAACTATGATGTGGCGTAGAGAGTTTCTTTTCTGATCTTGTCTGTTTGGAGTTCTATGTGCTTCTTGTATATTTGTATTGGTTTGTCTTTTTTTAGTTTGTGGAAGTTTTCATCTATTATTCTGTTGAAGATCTGATCAATACCATTCTCTTGGGATTCTTCTCCTTCCTCTATTCCTATTATGTGGAGGTTTGATCTTTTCATAGTGTCTCACAGTTCCTGGTTTTTCCATTTTTGTGTATTTTTATCCCTGGAGAGTTATTTTCTTAGAAGAATTTATATATTTTTCCCATAACACTGAATTTATAAAAATTTTTCATAATCTTTCCTTGAGGTTTTTAGTTGTTCTGTGTTATCTTCCAGGTCTGATATTCTTTGTTCTGCTTCCTCCATTCTGCTTCTGAGACTTTTTCCATTCCTTTCCTCTTGATTGGATGAGTGTTTGGTTTTCTTTATCATTTCCTCTTCTGATTTCTTTAGTATTTCTACTTCCTTTTGGAGCTTCTCAATCTCTTCCTGTAGCTCTTTGCTTTGCTGGTTGGTTTCCTTATCTTTTTCAGCGTGGGATCTTTTCAGTGTTTCTACTTCCTTCCAGAGTTTGTCATTCTCTCTCTAGGTCCTTCTTGAGTTCTTCATTCTCTTTTTTTAATTCTTTGATTTGCTCTTTATAATCTTGTAGTTCTTTAAGTATGTTCACAATTGTGTTTCTGTTATCTGTGTCCTGGGCCATCCGCAGGGGGATCCCACTGTAGGAATCTTCCATAGGGTTGGTAGAGCTTGGTGCAGGATTATCCTGTCCTTTTCCCATGTTGTCTCTTCTTTGTGTTCCTGGCATATGGGCTTCTCCTTGCCTGTATTCCAATGTGGGTCCCAAATGCCTCTTCACTGTGTTGAAGGCTTGCTTTGCTTGCCTCCTTCAAATGCCTTCATAATCCTGGTGGGGGGGGTGGGGGTGCTCTTTAGTCCAGGACCTGGTACTTGTGCTTCAGCTGGTCTTGGGAGATCTCAGATCTCAAGACTCACACAACCCTACCTTTTATACCAGCTGGGAGGATAACTGCGCCCACACAGCCACTAAAGCAAATTAAGCCAAAAACAACTGGATTAACTAGATTAAGTCAATCAACAATCAGGCTTGCTGAAGCACCCAGCTCCTACCTACCTTCCTGTGCTTCAGCTGGTCTTGGTAGATCTCCTGTTTGTTTTTTAAGACAGGGTCTCACTATGTAGCCCAAGCCAGTCTCCAACTTTCTGTGATCTTCCTACCTCAGCCTCCAGAATGCTGGAACTAACAGGCATGAGTTACCAAGAGCAGCTCTTACAGTGTTTCTGTGAGGAAGAAGCTAGCTACCATATTTTATTTGAGTTTTGCATATCACAGAGCATGGAAGAGATTATCTAACCTTATAACTATTTGTCTATACTTCATATTCCAAAATATTTCCATCAACAAAGGAAATCTACTGTGATAGAAAGTGCTCTTGAGGGCTGGAGAGATGCCTCAGCAGTTAAGATTACTAGCAGTTGCTGGCCGTGGTGGCACACCTTTAATCCCAGCACTAGGGAGGCAGAGGCTGGGGGATCTCTCTGAGTGAAAGACCAGGCTGGTCTACATAGTGAATTCCTGGTCTACATGGGACTACAATAGGGAAACCCTGTCTCAAAAAAGGCCAATAATAGTAATAATAATAATAATTGGATGCTCTTGCAGAGGTTTGATCTCTGAGCACCCACATGGCAGCTGAGAACTGTAACTCCAGTTTCAGGGGATCTGACTTCCTCTTCTGACCTTCATAGGAATTGCATGACATGGGTAAATTTACACACATGCATGCAATACACTCATACATATAAAATAATGAATAAAATTTTTTTCTTTTTTATTTTTTTCTCATGTCCTCGGATAGAGCACATATCAGATATTAAACTGATAAGAACAGATACCACACTTGATCTTAGCCAAAAGGCCAAGAAGCGATGAATAAAAAATTTAAAAAACAAATGGCTCCTGGTTTTTCCTTTCTCTGCCTTGTGTCTGAGTTTCCTGGTAAAAGCAGCAGTGTATTTATGATTTTTGTATCCTGAGCAGTGCTGTACAAATTTCTGGGTTCCTCTTTGTTTGTTTCTTTCTTTCTTTCTTTCTTTCCTTCCTTCTTTCTTTCTTCTTTCTTTCTTCCTTCCTTCCTTCCTTTCCCTTCCTTCCCTTCCTTCCTTTCTTTTTCTTCTTTCTTCTTTCTTCTTGTCTTTTTTGAAATAGAGTCTCCCTGTAGCCCCAGCCTGGAACTCACTATGGAGGGGTCAAGTGGCCTGAAGTTCAAAGAGATCCTCCTGCCTCTGCCGAGTGCTAGGAATAGAGAAAAGCATGCATCCACCCCCACCCAGCTCTTTCTTTCAGATTAATATTTATTTTTGTTTTGTTTTGTTTTAAGAAAGTAGCTTACAATGTAGCACTAGCAGGCCTGACTTCCTGCCTCTGTCTCCTGAGTGCTGGGATTAAAGTAATACTGGGATTAAACACACATACCTGGCTTGGCTTGATCATTTTTATTATTATTATTATTTTTATTTTTTTTTTTTTTTGGCCTTTTTGAGACAGGGTCTCCCTGTAGCCCCAGCTGTCCTGGAACTCACTCTGTAGACCAGGCTGGCCTTGAACTCACAAAGATCTGCCTGCCTCTGCCTCCTAAGTGCTAGGATTAAAGGCGTGCACCACCACGCCCAGCTCCACTTTTCATTTCTATGAATTTGACTATTTTACTGGCTTAGCTCAATTAGCACAATGGTCCTTTTGACTCCCATGTTGTAGAGTGTATCAGAATCTTTATAAACTGAAATGCACATTTTCCCCTCCCAGCCACCCGTCAGTAGGCCTGTCTCAGTACACCGACTAACACTGCTATGAACAAGAATGCAGATACTTCTTCGTGCCCCTGCCGTAATTCCAGAAGTGTCATATGATCTTAAAATATGTAAACCACTATGCCTGTGTCGTTTTCCATAGTGGCTAGATCATGGTAAACACTTTCAAAGTTTTCCCTAGGGGTTAAAATAATTGTACTGTAGGGTGAATCCGAGGAGAAAGCAGACGCTTCCAAGAGTCATGCTTTGATAGAAAATGATTAAGAGAATTAAGAACAGAGAACCGCTATGATTGGGAGACGAATTACCAAGCATTTGGTTCCCATCTGTCACTGTGGGGAGTGAACCAGGACGCAGAGGACAAATGGCTCAGTAGTGCTAGTTAAGTGGGAACCAGTTTTGGCTCCTCAACCTGATGGACAAAAAACAGTTTTCACCTCGAAACATTATGAGACAAAAAAGCAAGACCTTAGAGGGGATAATTCCCGACATCCTTTGAGATGTGGTATCTGATCTGTTTGGGTGGCTGTTCATCCTAATTGTTTTGGCTGACACTGAAATCCAGCCTGCCTTTCAGATGGCTGGCTGACGGGGATCCTGAGTGTCCTGAGAAAGGAGGGGGACAAAGAAAATCAGTCCACAACGAAGAGCTACCAGGCATGGAATAAAAACCCACGGAGTCGCCAGTGTATGGCACCTATTCAGCGCCCTTCTTGGGGCCTCAAATATCCCCTCGCTCGAAGAGGGAGGTCTGTGGTAGCGGCTGTCCCTGCATTACGGAATCTAAAGGCAAGGTTGGGGACTCCCGGGGACAGCGAAGAACTAGAGCCGCAGAGCCGGTGCAATTTCCTGGCGGGGCCGCGCCCAGACACCGCCGCCGCAGTCGCAGTCTGCGAGCGCAGGTTGAGGACCGCGGCGGGCACCTGGGTCTGGACGCAGCGCTGCGCCAGCTCGGCTGCCCGCCTGGCGGACCCGGGGCCCGCGAGGCCCGGCCTCAGGGAGAGGTTCCTCCCCCTCCGCTCTGCACCAGTCCGCGGGAATCTGCGGTCGGTGACGCGCATCCTACTGGAGCCACCTGCAGCCCGGGCGCGCGGCTCGCGGCTCGCGGCATCGCAGGCTGGGCTGGTGGCCTGGGTACCCCGGGCTCGGGGAGGCCATGCCGGCGTGGGCTCGGCGCGGCGGCCGGCTGCAGCTGCTCGGTAAGGCCCCCGCGTAGCTCCTCGCGGCCCCTCGTCCCCACCCCGCAGCCCGCCGGGCACGCGCCCTCCGCCGCGACCGCGCGCCCCTCGCCGCCTTGTCCCTCCTCTCGCGCACCGCGAACTTGCGGGCGACTGGCCCACCCCAGCGCCGCTCCACCCGCCGCGGTCCCCAGCTGCGGCCCGCAGTCCTCAGGCCGCTCGCTGAGGCCGGGGACCACCTTCCCAGACCTCGGGCTGCTGTGGGGTCCAGAGCGGTGGCGTCTTCGCCTCCTGGGAGGTTCGGGTTGATGAGCGAACTCTTGGGAAAATGCGCCGCATCCTCCCGTGAAACGGTCTTCCCCATTGACGAACCCCCGCCTGCACCAATTTTCGGTTAGATCGATGATTAGTTACTTTGGAAATAGTATGCAAGCAGGATTTACAAATTGAAATTATAGCTGCCTCTCTTCCGAATTATCTTCTTATCCTAGGTTTAAACCCCACTGAGATTTTCAAGGACTCTGAGGACTGCCGTCCCAAGTCACCTGCTAGGGTAGCGAAGCTGTGATTGAAAATCGCAATAGTATTGCATCAACTGTCTATTTGGAAAAATGAGATGGTTGGTTGAATTTGAGTTGAAGGAGACTGAGTTCTGGGAGCCTGGGAACGGGCCTGTGTCCTAGGTCTGCCGTCCCCCCCCCCCCCATCTTGGCCCTCTTATTTGCCCTTAAGCTCCAAATTTTAGGACTCAAGCTTGAGTGCTATCTGGCATATAGAGAAACTATTTGCAATATAAACGAGCAGAAATTATTTCCAGTTGTTTTTTTAACCAGAATTATAAAGTTAAGAAATGTAAAATATGGAGGAAAAGGGTGGAAAAACATTTTATTAATTTTATCTTTATTTTGTGTGTAAAAGTGTTATGCCTACATGTGTGTTAGTGCACCCATGTCATGCAGTGCCCTTGGAAGACAGAAGTTGTCAGATGCCCTAGAACTGGAGTTACAGATGGTTGTTAGCTGCCATGTGGGTGCTGGGATTCTAACCTGAGTCTTCTGCACCATCTCTCCAGCTTTGATTTTATATCTGTTAAACTAGTTGATAAATAGGTGCAGTTCAGATACAGAGTACAATATGCTTCACTTTTAAGGTTCTATTAATGCAAAAATTAGCTTTGGCTATGGATGATATTAGTGCATTTTCAGTAGCAGAAAAGATTTTGTATATGTTAAAAGGGGGGCTGAGGTGTAGCTCAGTAGGAACACACTTTAAAGACCAGTAGTACTTGGAACTATGCTTAAGCTTCATCGGACTTTTTTTATTTTGGAAATAGCCAGAAACGTCTGTGTCCCTCCAGGTTCAAAGTGTAGTTAGCACACAACAAATACATATAATCCTTAAAAGTCCAACTCCCTTAGTTTTTATATATCAGTAAGCCCATGTAACCACTGTGGGATCAAGACTGGGGCAACTCCACTCCAAGATTACCACCACTCTGATTTCTCAAACTACACATTACTTTTTTGACTAGTTTTGAAATTCATGTAAACCAAACCATTATTATGCCTCTTTCTCTTAAGTGCTGGAGCTCAAACCCAGCGGCTCAGGCATAGTGGGCAACTGCTCTACCTCTGAGCCACACCCCAACTCCTCTTTCATGTCCAGCTTCTTTAGCTCAACACTGTGAGTAGGAAATTCAACCTTGTTCCCTGTAGTGTGGTTCTTGAAAACAAAGAAGCAAGCAAACATTTCTTCTTTAGTATGGTACTCTTTTCTAATTCTGTTCTTTCAGGGGATAAGGATGTAGCTCAGTAGCAGAGTGTTGGCCTAGCATGCATGAGAACTCTGGGTTCAATTCTCAGAACCTTTAGAAAAAAAAGGTTGCCTCCATTTTTGTTTAATTACAAAAAACACTATTGTGGTCGGAGTCCATTTTTGGTGGATGTAGATACTAGTTGCTCATGGGATTATCCCACTAATAGGACTACTGGATCCTAGGAAGGACATCCATTTGGTTTGAATAGATACCATGAAGCAGGTTTCCAAAATGGTTGTACCAGTTCATGGTGCAACAGGTCTGGCAGCTCCAGGCCACATCTTTGCAATGCTTACTCTTATAGATTTTCTTAAAGTAAGCAGCTTAAAAGTGGAAACTTTGGCCGGGCATGGTGGCACATGCCTTTAATCCCAGCACTTGGAAGGCAGATGTAGGAGGATCTCTGTGAGTTCAAGGCCAGCCTGGTCTACATAGTAAGCTCCAGGCCAGCTGGGACTAAAAGGAGACGACCCTGTCTCAAAAAAAAAAAAAAAAAAAAAAAAAAGTGGGAACCTCATAATACAGAACTTAAGAGCCTTTAAATTTCTTGCACTATTAGGTGAAATCTTTACTTCCTTTACAAGCAGCACTTTTCATGCATAGCTACGAAGTTTTCCGAGTTACACTGGAAGAACTGGAGGGAGCTCTCCATGGCCTTCTTTTCACTGGGAAGGAATGCAAAGAGAGGATCTCAGTGTTACAGCTGAGATGCTGTCTCTTTCGTTATTGTCTGAAAATTCAAATTCAGAGCCTCAAATTGCACATTCTTGTGGCTGTCTTTTGTCCTCCTTTCTTACCTTATTTTATTTGCCTTCTTGAGAACTTCTTGGCAGCCCAAGGGAGAGTAGATTAGAAAGAAGTGGAAGATAAGGGGCTAGGTGAAAATTTGTTCAGACTGGAGGGAGTACCAGACCTCACGGCCCTTACTCTACCAGTTTAGTTCTAATTCTTGCCTCCTGTAGGTTAGGATTAGCTATTCATTTGTTGTAGGTTCTTCACATCTGTCTGTAGTAGATTTTTTTTTGTAGATTTTATTTATTTATTATTTTTTATGTATATGAGTGTACTGTCTGCATGTAGGTTGGTGCACCCATGTTGTGCAATGCCGTGGAGGGCAGAAGAGGGCATCATAAGTAGATTATTTTAAGGTTAATGGAGAACTCTTGGCTACCATTGAAGATTGGGTCTACATTTTGTAAAGAAAATGGCACTTGTAACTCTCAGTTATCCATTAAGAGGTTTTTGTTGCTATTGAAATCTGTTGCTTAATTAAAAATAATAAGGTGACAAGATGTTAAAGATGAAGGAGGAAGCTTTACATATCTTCCCAGGAAGTCTTCAAATGAGAAAAGTGAATAGAAACATGAAGAAAAAAACTTTTTAATTTAACAAATCTTTATAGAGTACCTATTTCTGGGCCAAGCACAAGGAGCACAATGATGAAAGAAATGGAGGTGTAGCCATGAGTAACCGTATTCTATTTAACAAATTTGTGTTCTTTGGCTTTCGCTGGAAAGCAGTTTAAACATCCTTTTAAAAACATTTATGGGGGGGGGCTGGAGAGATGGCCTAGCGGTTAAGAGCACCGACTGCTCTTGCAGAGGACCTGGGTTCAATCCCCAGCACCCACATGGTGGCTGAGAACCATCTTTAACTCCAGTTCCAGCAGAATCCGATGCCCTCTCTGACCTCCGAGGCATTGCATGACACGGGTGCACAAACCTACATGCAGACTGTGCATTCATACGCACAAAAATAAATAAAAAAAAATTTATGGGGGCTGGAGAGACGGCTCAGTGGTTAAGAACACTGACTGCTCTTGTAGAGGACCTGGGTTCTATTCCCAGCACCCACATGGTGGCCAAGTCTTTAACTCCAGTTCCGGGGGAATCTGACACCCTGTCTCAAAAAGACAAAAATAATAAATAAATAAATAAATAAATAAATAAATAAATAAATATAAAAACAGCATACTTGGACTGGGGAGAGGGCTCAGTAGATAAAGTATTTGCCACACAAACGTGAGAACCTGAGTTTAAATCCTTAGAACCCACATAAAAGCTGAGTATGAGGTATGTGGTCCCAGCACTCCTACAGGAGATGAGAAAGGAGACAGGAGACTCCCTGGAAGCTAATGAACCATGCAGCCTGCTTTATGCAGCAATGAATAACAAGGAAACCCTTCCTCAAACAGGGTGGAAGGCGAAGATACCCGAGGTTGTCCTTGGCCTCCACACGGGTGGCCTGCACATACCTGCACTTACACATGAACCACACATCACACATGTCACGTATACGTACAAGACAACAAAAATGATTAAAAGTAACATGCTTCAATGAAGGAAGTTTCAACCACATAAGAATAGGAATCCCTCTCAGGCACAAGCTTTTAATCCCTGCACTCGGGAGGCAGAGACAGGCAGAGACAGGCAGATTTCTGTGAGTTCAAGCCAACCTGCTCTACATAGTGAGTTCCAGGACAGCTGGGGCTACAGGGAGACCCTGTCTCAAAAGGCCAAAAAAAAAAGGGAATTCCCCAGAGCTGGAGAGATGGCTCAGTGTTTAAGAGTAATACCACTGGGTGTGGTGGTACACACCTTTAATCCCAGCACTCAGGAGGCAGAGGCAGGTGGATCTGTGTGAGTTCAAGGCCAACCTGGTCTACATAGTGAGTTCCAGGCCAGCTGGAGATACAAGGAGACCCTGTCTCAAAAAGACCAAAAAGAAAAAAAAAGGAGCCCATGAGCCCATACCGCTCTTCCAGAAGACCAGAGTTTAATTCCCAGCACCCACATTGGACAACTTATAACTGCCTGTAACTCTAACTCTAAGAAATTTGACACTTCTGGTCTCCTGGGGAACCTGTAATCATGTGCACATACCTACCCATAGACACAAACATGTACACATAAGTTTAAAATAAAAAGAAACCTTAAAAATTAAAAATTAAAAAAATGGGAATCAAAGGGGTTTTACCTTGTAAATCTACTTAAATGTAGATAGATTGTAGTGAATGCCTATGAGGCAATGAGTGAATGCTTTTATATTTAAAGTAAGGTGATCTGTTCCATAATTAAATATGGCTGTATTCTGCATTTAAAGAAAAAACAGTTTGGGGTGGGGTTAGGGGCGGGGACAGAGTCTTATGTAGTCAAGGTTGGCCTCCGATTTAACACAAAGCCAAGAATGACTTTGAACTCTTGATCCTTCTGCCTCTACCTCCTATGTGCCTAGCTTGGGGTGGGGGTGGGGGGCTATTTGTTTTTAATATTTTTGAGATGGTGTTCTCACTGTGTTGGCCAGTATAGTCTTGAACTCCTGGGATCAACCAATGAGTTCCTTGCCTCAGCCTGGCAAGTGCTGGGACTACAGGCTATGACACCCAACAAGAAGCAGTTTTCTGAGTGGTTCTTTGAACAAATTTGTTGACTCCATTTTATTCCCAGAGATGTCTGTGCTCCACTGGGAAGCACCCCTGCTGCCGCACCTCTGCAGCTCCTCCTGTTCGCCCTTGTCCTTGCCCTCTCTCAGAAATCAGTGTGACTTGGTTGGAGATTACCTTTGAAAGAAAAAGACAAAGAGATAGATTGCTATCTTACTGACTCAACAAATACCTTCTAGATATTACCTTAATCTTCAGGTTAAGATTTCAATTTAGCAAAAAAGCAGGTAATCTCAAGAGTAAAGCAGATTTTTGTTTTGAATGTTAAAAATTAATTAGCATCTAAAGTAGAATATTGCATTTTCTTTTGTATTTTTTTCCTTTTGGATGTTCCATATAGGTCTTGCTATGTAGCCCCAGGTGGCTTCAAGCTGTCCTGCCACTACACCCAGCCCTCTTGGATTTGAAAGGGATCTTGCAGATAAATCAAGTAAGAATTTGGAGAAAGGCCACAGGATGGCACACACCTTTAATTCCAGCACTCAGGAGGCAGAAGCAGGAAGATTCCTATGAGTTCAAAGCCAGCCTGGTCTATATATTGAGTCCCAGGCCAGGCCAGCCAGGAATATATAATGAGACTGTCTCCAGGGAAAAAATGAAAAAGAATTTGCAGTTGGGAAATTGAGGGACTCAAAATTGGCTTATTTTATCTTACAACTTGATGTGCCTGGCTGACTTTATAGCCTTAAGTCTATTTTCCCTGTGACTTCCAAAAAGGCTTTAGCCACAGTTACATGGTCAGTGTTTTTTCTGCCTTTTGGGAGCAGAGTGTGGACTTTACACCTGTATGTTTTAGTTACTTTCTATGACAGTATCCTCAGTGGTCCTGAAATAATGAAAGCGTTTGTAATATGTCACTGATGGTCGTTAATTTGACTCATACAATTCTGTTCTTTGGGTACCAACACATGTGAAGGAAATATAAAAATAATGTAAAGCACACACAATGTTCTTTTGTGGGTAGAGGAATTGCATAAGCTTCCAAAAGAGGAACTATTGGTACTTTTTTAGGTTAAACAGTAAAAAAAAAAAAAATTCACTACTGTCATTTTAAGGTTGATTGGTAGCCAAGACTCCTCCAAAGAATTCTTTACAATCTACATTGAAGCAGGACATTGCCAGTATTTATTTCAAATACTGTGTTCTGTTTATAAGATACTGGCTGAATTCAGTCTTCAAGCTCTTTGCTGTTTAAGGTTTTCCTAATGCCAGATATTCTGTTCTTGGAGAAAATGCAGATAGAAATATTAGGACTTGTAAAACAAGTAGGAAATGTACTCTTTACTCTGGTGGGGATAGCTCTCCATTTCAGTTCCTCATTTTTGAAAAAGAGATAAATCTTGTAGTGCCTTGTTTAGGCAGGTGCTTTGCAGAAAGAATGATAAGAAGTCAGAAAATGGGGCTGGAGAGATGCTTAGTGGTTAAGAGCACAGGCTGCTCTTGCAGAGGACCCAGGTTCACTTCCCAGCATGTACATGGCAACTAACAACTGTCTGTAATTTATACCCTCTTCTGGCCTCTGCAGGCATTGCATACCAGTGCTCTAAGATACATGCAGGTAAAACATTAATACACATAAAATACAAATAAATTTTAAAATTGTGAAAAGGTCTGAAAATATCATTAAGATTTAGAGTCGAGGGCTGGAGAGATGGCTGAGCAGTTAAGAGCACCGGCTGTCCATGCAGAGGACCCAGGTTTGATTATCAGCACCCACATGGCAGCTAACAGCGATTCCTTAACTTTAGTTTCAGGGGATCTGACACCCTTGTCTGGCCTTCTCAGACACTGCATGACATGGATGCACTTGCATACATGCAGACAAAACACTCATACATATGAAATAAATAATAAAAAGATTTAGAATCAAACCTTGGGATTTAAGATTCTGCACCTTCTTCCCCTCCTGAGTCCTGGGATTCTATAGTCACCACACTCACACAGCCGGTTGTGAAAGGTACATTTTGGTAGTATGACAGGGGCTTGGCTTTTTTTTTTTTTTTAATACTAGAATACTTTTGTTTTTTTTGGTCTTTTTGAGATAGGGTCTCCCTGTAGCCCCAGCTGGCCTGGAACTCACTGTAAAGATCAGGTTGGCCTTGAACTCATAGAGATCTGCCTGCCTCTGCCTCCCGAGTGCTGGGATTAAAGGTGTGCGCTACACACCTGGCCAGAATACTTTTTAAAAGTATGCTTCTACCGGGCGTGGTGGCGCACGCCTTTAATTCTAGCACTCGGGAGGCAGAGGCAGGCGGATCTTTGTGAGTTCAAGGCCAGCCTGGTCTACAGAGTGAGTTCCAGGACAGCTGGGGCTACAGGGAGACCGTGTCTCGAAAAGACAAAAAAAAAAAAAAAAAAAGTTATGCACTTCTAAAAAAACAAACACAATAACCAACAACGAGACGGCTTTCTGCCGAGGCGTGGGGTGGCCGGAGCAGCACGCCTGTAATCCTACCACTTAGGAGGCAGGAGGCAGGGGGAATCTTTGAGTTCCCAAGCCAGCCTCAGCTCTACAGGGAGTAAGCTCCGGTTCCGCTGAACTAAAGGAAACCTTGTCTCAAACAGACCAAAAAAAAAAAAAAAAAAAAAAAAAAAAAAAATAATTCTAACTACTATATATAATATTATATATATATATATATAGTTCTTTATTTATTTTGTGTGGGGCAGATGTGGACAACTGTGGGATTTGGTTATCTCCACTCACTGTATAGGGACCAGGAATCAAGCTCTGGCCCTCAGCCTTGATGGCATATGTCTTCATCTGCTCTGTGTGTGTGTGTGTGTATGTACGTGTATGTGCATTGTGCTTTACTTACTTTGAGAAAGTAAATAAATACATTGCTTTCATTGGCTTTCAAAGGGATCTGTGAGTAAAAAAAAATATAAGAACTACTGCTATCAGTTGTTGGGTTTTGAACGGAGGATATGTGTTGCATGTGGAGAATAGATAGCAGACTCATAGGGAGGCTAGCTAGGAAGTTCTTGGCTGTGGTTGGAGACAGCTACCAAGACTTTAATTATGACAATGGTAATAGAGATGCTGAGCTGAAGATAGATTTGAGAGTAGAATTGGCTGTTACTTGGATAGGAAGTGAGGATGGGAGAGGAATCAAAACTTCCTCCTAGAGCTGAGTGGGTAGCCACACCTTTAATCCCAGGTACTTGGAAGGCTGAGGTAGGAGAATCCTTTGAGCCCAAGAATACAGGGCCAAAAAAGCTTTGACTTTCTAGCTTCCAGGACAATGGATGTGTTGATACTGAGGGAAAGATGGGTAGGGGCAGTAGAAGGAGGTGGGGAAGGGAAAAAGTAAGTTCAATTTCAGTTTAGACTCCTGGCATCACCCAGATATATAGGTATATGCACAAAGGCATGAGGCATCCAGAGGTAGACGTTTGGAGCTCATGAGTAAAGAGATGATGGTAGTTTATAGGGAAAGAGCATAAAATAGATGAATAGAGAAAACAGGAGCTTACTGACTGCTGTCATTTACCAGATGAGGAAAATGGAGCTCAGAGAGACTAAATAATTTGTTCAAATTGAGTCTGATCAAAGCTAAACTTCCAGTGAGGGCTGGAATATCATGTCTCCAACTCTTACCTTGGGCTTTTTGCCTCACAGAAGCCTTCATTTGAAAGTGACATGTTTTGACATTCTCCTGTTGGTTTTATGTAATCTAAGTTGTAGCTTTGTCATTAGAGAACAAACATTTACTTATTTTGGGTTTTTGTTTGTTTGTTTGGGGATACAGACTTACTATGGAGCATTAGCTGGCTTAGAACTTAGTATGGACACCAAGCTTGCTTCAAATTTGAGGTAATCCTCCTGCCTCTGTCTCCTACCACTGTCACAGTGTTACAGTGTTTCACTCTGTAACTCTGGTTGACTTGAATTTGCTATGTAGACCAGGCTGGCCTTGAACTCTTAGAGATATGAACACCTCTGCCTCCCAAGTGCTGGCATTAAAGATGTGCATTACCATCCCCGGCCTAGCAGAAAGTTTTTGAAAGTTAATGATACTGTTAAATACCAGTTGCTTTTCCTGTCTGTTTCTGAGTAGTGTCCTAACATGTGGAAGGACCATAGTTTATTTACCTACTAAGCAGCTTTCTGGTCCTTGCTTGGTCCCAGAGTCTGTCAATTATGAATAAAACGACTATATGCATTTGAGAACAGGAATTCTGCATCAATAGGAGTTTTGCATGAGTATAGTCATAATTTCGACTGAGTAAATATGTAGGAATGGTGTTGCACAGGTGGGTTTTATGCTATGCTAAGCAAAGTCTTAAGTTCTCTCAAAGCTCCAAACTGTTTTTCAGAGTGGTTGTGCTTTCTCATCTGCCCTGAGAGTGCATGGGGCTCTGGTTGCTCAATGTTGTTTTTTTAGCACGTGCTGCTGTTAGATCTCTGTTTTTGTTTTGTTTTTTTTTTTTTTTGGCCATTCTAATAAGGGTGTAGGGCTATGTCACTGTGGTTCTGATTTGTATTTCCCTAGTGACTAATGATGTGAAGCAACTGTTGATGGCCTTAATTGTTGTCCTCCTTGTTTGGCAAAGTGTCTGCTAAAATGTTTTCCCATTTGTTATTGGGTTGTTTTCTTATTATTGAGTTTTAGAGTTATTTGTATATTATGGATCCAAATTCTTTATCAGATTGTTTTTCATATTTTATCAAGTTTTTGAGAATAGAAAGTTTTAATTTTGATAAGATCTACTTGTAGAGAAGAGTTAACCTTACTCTGATTATATCTGAGGTTAAAAGCTAGACAGTCAATAAATAAAACTATTTACAATAAATTTAATTACACCCTCCAAAGCTCAAGAATACTTAATAGAGAGCTGTGCTCAGTGCTCAGTGGTAGACATTTGCCATACAAAAGCCCCCCCATTTTCACACTCTACACTCTCTAGAACAAACAACAGCAACAATAACATCAGCAACAACAACAGCAACAAAACAAATATGTACATTGAGCTCCAGATAAGATTCATACTGTGTAGCACCCAACCATAAATCTATTGACAGCACCTTGGGTGGTGGCACATGCCAGGAATTCCAGTTCTTGGCAGGTGCAGGCAGGAGGATCAGGAGTTCAAAGCTAGCCTCAGCAGCTACAGGGTGAGTTTGAAGTCAGCCTAGACTACATGAGATCTTCTTTCAAGAAAAAAAAAAAAAAAACAGTGGACTGGAGAGATGGAGGTCAGAGGGGAGGCATCCAGTTCCCCTGGAACTGGAGTTTACTGATGGTTCTTAATCACCCTGTGGGTGCTGAGAATTGAACCCAGATTCTCTGCAAGAGTGGCCAGTGCTTTTAACCACTAAGCCATCTCTCCAGCCCCATAATTTTAAATTAAAAAAAAATAAAGTAGACAAGAATTCAACCCATAATAAAGAATTAAAATTAATCATTAAAAATGAACCTAGAAATGACATAGAAAGTGAAATAAGTAGGCAAGAACATGAAAACATTGTTATGGTGCTGGAGAGACAGTTCAGCAGTTAGGAGAGCTGGCTGCTTTAGCAGAGCCCTGGGCATGCTGTTCCCAGGACCCACACAGTGACTCCCAGCTATAACTCCCCCAGTTCAGGAGACCTGCCACCCTCTTCTGGCTGCCTCTGTGGACGTTACAGACGCTGGTGCACTTACCTACACACAGGCAAAACATTCATGCACCTAAAAATAAAAATAAATTTGAGGGCTGGAGAGATGGCACTGACTGCTCTTGCAGAAGATCTGGGTTTAAATCCCAGCACCCACATGGCAGCTAACAACTGTCTATAACTCCAGTTCCAGGGGATCCAATGCCCTCTTCTGACATCCTCGGGCATTGCACAACACAGGTGCCCTTACATATATACACTCATACACATAAAATAAAAATAATATATAAAATATTTTTTTATTTATTATTTATTTCCGTATGTGTATGAATGTACTGTCTGCATGCAAGTTTGTGCACCTGTGTTGTGCAATGCCGTGGAGGTCAGAAGAGATGGCCTAGCGCATAAAATATTTTTTAATTAAAAAATTAAGACATTTTTAAGACAGTTGTAATTAAATTCCACTTATTTCTCAAAATTGAAGAAAGACTGTGCCTTTTAATCAGAAACATAGTAGATATTAAAAATCACTCAAACTGAACTTCTTGACATGAATATTACAGTTACACTGGATGAGATTAATGGATTAAAACCGCTGAAGAAAATGGTGAAAATCTGGATCTACACAAGAGAATGAGAAACTAGAGAAAAGTGTAGTGATAGAAAATATCTGTAATGAACAGAGAACGGGGAACTATGGGAAACCTTCAGTGGTCAAATATAAATGTACTTAGAATCTTGAAGGAAAGAAAGAAAAGAAGGACAGGGAAAAATGTTTAAATGAACTGGAGGAAAAATTTTCAAATATGGCAAAAATGATAAGCCCACATGTTTAAGGGACCTGGTAAAATCCAGGTACATGGCACAACACACAAAGAAAACCACAGAAGGCTCATTATAATCAAATTGGGTAAGGCCAGTCATCAAAAGAAAATCTTTAAAGGCATCCAAAGGGGGGGGGGGACCACGACAGATTTATTGTCATAAACATCACACCAAAATACATTAGAGCAACATTTTTTAAAATTACATTTATCTATTTAATTATAATGCATGAGCATGTGTGTGAGACAAACATGCCACAGGGTGCATGTGGATGTCAGAGGAGAATTTGCAGCAGTCAGTGTTCTCCCTCCACAGTGTGGATCCCAGGGATAAACTCCGGTTCTCAGGCTTAGCTGCAAGCACTTTTATCCACTGAGTCAGTTCATTGATCCTGAAGAAAAATAACAGAAGTGTAGAATTCTATACTTGGAGAAATGAAGATGAAACAGTTCCTTTTTTAGATGTATAAAAACTGAAGGAAGGAGCAGGAAAACGGCTCACTAGACAGACGTACTTGCTGTGCAAGCGTGCTTAAGCACTTGAGTTTGATAACTAGAATCCATGATAGAAAGAAAGAACTTACTTCCAAAACATGTTCTCTGGCTTCCACACATGTGCTGTGACACCTGGGACCTATACTCATAGACATATACAATAAATAAAACTAATTTTTTTTTTAATTAAAAGAGTCAGAGGTGGTGGTGTATACTATTCATCTCAGCACTCAGGAAGCAGAGGCAGGTGGGTCTCTGTGAGCTCCAGGCCAGCCAGGGCTACATGGTGAGACCCTCATCTAAGACAACAATAAAACAAATAAACAAACAAACAGAAAAAAGCAAGACCCAAAAAGCTTAAAAGAAGTAATCATTACCACATCAAAATAAGAACCATGAAATGTAGCCATTTAAACAGAAAGAAAATAATACAAGATGAAAATTTGGATCTACACAAGAGAATGAGAAACTAGACAGAAATAATTGTTAGTAAATAGTCTTTTTATTGTTTAAATACTTTTCAAGGATTACTGACTATTTAAAGCCAAAATAATAATGACAGTGTTTCATGGGGTTCATCAGTTACACAGCAATCTAGTATGTCTACCATAACCTGAAAGGGCTGAAATGGAAACACACTGCTGTATGGTTCCTGTGACGTGAAGTGGTAGGACAGCTTGGACATGTAGATAGTGTCAAGGTAGGGATGTGGGCTACAAGCCATTAAAAGTGTGATAGCTGACAAATTAAGGATGGAAGGAAGTATAGTCATTTTAAAAATTCATGGGACTGAAGAGACTACTCAATGGGTAAAAGAGCTTGCTCTTGGAAGCATAAGGAGCTGAGTTTGGATCCCTGGCACCCATGTACATGTTAGGTATGGTGGCATGTGTTTGGTTTTTGTTTTGTTTTGTTTTGTTTGTTTGTTTTTTTTTTTTTGTCTTTTTGAGACAGGGTCTCCCTGTAGCCCCAGCTGTCCTGGAACTCACTCTGTAGACCAGGCTGGCCTTGAACTCACAGAGATCCGCCTGCCTCTGCCTCCCAAGTGCTAGGATTAAAGGCGTGCGCCACCACGCCCGGTGGTGGCATGTATTTGTAACATCAGTGCTAGAAGTCAGTCACTTGGATACTGGAGGCTTGAGAGCCAATCTATCTAGCTGAAATACGGAGATGCAGGTTCAGTCTTAGAAAATAGACAAGAAGAGAGGCATGTACCCAATATCAACCTCTGGCCACTATGTGTGCATGCACGGCATACACACACGCACACACACACACACACAAATAAATAAAATTTCAATTCCTAAAGGAGGCATAAAAAGGTAATTAAGAACAAATGTGATACTGAAGAGAGGATTAAGCAGTTAGGAACATTGGATGCTTTTGCAGAGGGTCCTGAATCAGTTCCCAGTACCCACATGGTGGCTAACAACCATTCATATCTCCAGTTCTAATTGGTCCAATGGTCTCTCCTGGACTCCACAGGCATTGCCCACATGTGGTGTACTTACATACATGTAGGCAAAACATTCATACACATAAAATACAAATAAATTTTTAAGAGTTTAGCAATTAAATTTATAAACCTCTAGGCAAAGCAACAAGAAAACAATGAGCAAAGATACACACTGCCAGCATCAAGAACTAGAGAGGCAATATAACTGTAGAATCAGCAGACAGTAAAGGTATCTATGAGGGGCTGGGGTAGAGCTCATGGGCAGGTGCTTGCCCTGCACTCAGGAGGCACTGAGTTCATCCCCAGCACTGAAAACAACAGCAATAAAAGTAAAAACCCAAAGCAAGCTAAAAGATGAAAGAAAACAACAGTAACAGCAAACTTTATACATTTACTTTGACAGCTTTGATTTAATGAAAAAATTTCTTGAAAGACATAATACTAAAACTTAGTCAAGAAAAATTGACAAGCTAAGTATTGGTATAATAAATAAATTGAAACTATAGTTTAAAATATTCTTGGGGCTGGAGAGATGGCCTAGTGGTTAAGAGCGCCGACTGCTCTTGCAGAGGACCCGGGTTCGATCCCCAGCACCCACATGGTGGCTGAAAACTGTCTTTATTTATTTTTTATTTATTTTTTATGTGTATGAATGTACTGTTCGCATGCAGGTTTGTGCACCCCTGTCGTGCAATGCCGTGGAGGTCAGAAGAGGGTCTTGGATTCCCTGGAACTGGAGTTCTCCTGGAATTGAAGTTACAGACGGTTCTCAGCCCCCATGTGGGTGCTGGGGATCGAACCCGGGTCCTCTGAAAGAGCAGTCAGTGCTCTTAACTGCTAGGCCATCTCTCCAGCCCTGAAAACCATCTTTAACTCCAGTTCCAGGGGAGTCTGATGCCCTCTTCGATCTCTGCGGCATTGCACCATATGGGTGCACAAACCTAAATGCAGACAGTACATTCATACATATACAAAAATAAATAAAAAATTAAAAAATAAAATAAAATATTCCTACAGTGAAAACTAGTAAGGCAGCTGACTTTTCAGGGGGAATTTACCAAACATTTAAAAAAGGAATAAAGCTGATACTATATACTTGGGCACAGTGACACATACCTGAAGTTGAAGCAAGAGAATCAGTGTGAGTTCAAGGGCAGCCTGAGCTGTAGAGTAAGACCCTTCCTCAAAAATCCCAAATCAAACATGAACACAAAAAGGTGATATACTATCCTGTATGTATTGGAAGATTCAGTGTTATTAAAATGTCACTTTTGCCCAAATTGGGTTTGTGCCTCAATGAAATCCCTTTCAGAATTCCTGAATATTTTTTTGTAGAAATGAACACGATGATTCTATTCTAAAATTCATATGGAATACAAGAGACCTATAAGAGCCAATCCTACTTTGAAAAGAACAAAGTTGGAGAACTTAAAGCACTTGATTTCAAGACTTATGGTAATGCAACAGCAGTGAAGACATAAAATTGGCAGCTGGACAAATACACTAACAGAACAGTAGAGCTATTTCAGAAATAAATGAGAAATAGATGGCCCATGTATTTTTTTTTACAAAAGTGCAAAGATAACTCAGTGAAGAAATCATAGTCTCTCAACAAATGGTACTGACAATTAGATATTCATATCTAAATATGTTCATATACAAATCTTTGATCCATATGAAAACTTGACTCAAAACGGATTCTAAAGCTAACTGTAAAATTAAAATGTAAATGTAAAATACTAAATGTGGCCGGGCGTCGTGGCGCATGCCTTTAATCCTAGCTCTTGGGTGGCAGAGGCAGGTGGATCTCTGTGAGTTCAAGGCCAGCCTGGTATACAGAGTTCCAGGACAGCCAGAGCTACAGGGAGACTCTGTCTCAAAAAAGACAAAAATAAAACAAAACAAAACAAAAAAACTAAATGTGAAACCTAATACTATAACTTCTAGGAGGAAACTTTTCTGATTTTAGATTAGGTAAAAATATACACAAAAACCAAAACCATGAGTCATAAAGGAAAAATAGATACAATAGAGATCTTCAAAAGTACTATTTTCTGGTCCTCAAAAAACAAAGCACTGGGGCTGGAGGGATGGCCTAGCGGTTAAGAGCGCCGAACGCTCTTGCAGAGGACCCGGGTTCGATCCCCAGCACCCACATGGTGGCTGAGAACCGTCTGTGACTCCAGTTCCAGGAGAACTCCAGTTCCAGGGGAATCTGAGACCCTCTTCTGACCTCCGCGGCATCGCACGACACGGGTGCGCAGACCTGCATGCAGACAATACATTCATACACATAAAAATAAATAAATAAATAAAAAAACTACAATTTATTGATTTGCTCACGTGACGGAGCCCAACAGTAGCGCCGAAATGGAGAGGCCGGGAATCCAGGGAAATGCTCAGTCGCAAGGCTGGATGTCTCAGGAGTCCAGTCTAGTGCTGAAGGCCCGAAGGATTCCAGGGAGATCTTCCAGTCTCAGTACACGCTGGGCTCCGAAAGGTTGATCACAGCAGCATGACACACTCACCAGATGAGAGGAGGCAAGCCGCAGGGAAGAGGAAAAAAAAAAGGGGCAGCTCCCTGCTGCCGTGGCCTTAACTACTGCCTGCCGGGAAGAAGGTAACACCCACCTTTGGGGCGGGCCATCCGGGCTGAGGTGGTCCCAATAGAAGTACCCATTTCTCTTTATTTGTTCCTTAGTCCAGTCAAGTTGACACCCAGGATTTACCCATGACAGTTGCTTAGATTTTGTTTTTCCATTTTTCTTTTTTTTTTTTAATTTATTTTTATTGATGCTTTGTGTATTCAACACCATTTTCCAATTCAGTCAGGCATATATCCCCTTCCCTTCCCCCCCACCCACCCCACCCTACCCATCGCAGATCGGCAGTCTGCAGTAATTTCTGCATCTTCTTGCTTTTTGGTTTTGTTTTGTTTTCATTTTCTTGGTTACATACAATAGGCTTGATAATTTGTGAGTACAAGCCTCCTTCATGTAAAACCCAATTTGCAAGCAGTTGTGCCCAACCCACACAGTCATGGGTCCCACCATCTGAAAGGGGAGGTTGTTTGTTCAATTCAGTTGATCAAATGAGTGTCCAGTCTATTATTGTGTAGTTTCACCTTAAAACCCAATCGAAGCAGCCTTTACATTCTATCACACCCCCTCTTCCGAGATTGTTCCCTAGGCTTTAAAAAATGGACACAAGTGGGTGAGAAAAAAAAAAAAAAAAAAAAAAAAAACTTTCTCTGGAGCTGATGTCGTGGTCTCTACTCAATTTTGGCTGTTTTCTTCTGGCTGCCCCCAGCTTGTCCCGGCTT
>VZQC01001144.1:771364-791351 GCA_009823505.1 Rhizomys pruinosus | reverse complement strand
AACCTTTCGATCCTACTAATGAAGCACATGCAATTAGATATTTAGGTATTTAAACAGTATAATATATAGCCTTTCGATCCTACTAATGAAGCACACACAATTAGATATATGGGTATTTAAACAGTACTAATTGTTATGGTAGGTTACTTTGGTATAGACACAGATGTTTGGATGGTATGTCAATTCATGATCTACATTTTCTGTCAAGTATGGCAGGGTCTTCAGTTTCACTGGTCTGACACTGGCCTCTTCAGGCACTGTAATATGTGGTACATACACACACACACACACACACAGGCAAAACATTCACATACATAAAATACAATAAAATTAATTTTTAAAAATCTAAAGCAACTTTGAAATAGAAACAAAGTTGCTTTAGATTTTTAAAAATTAATTTTATTGTATTTTATGTATGTGAATGTTTTGCCTGTGTGTGTGTGTATGTGTGTGTGTGTGTGTGTGTGTGTGTGTGTATGTACCACATATTACAGTGCCTGCAGAGGCCAGTGTCAGACCAGTGAAAGTGAAGTTACAGATTGCTGTTAACCACCATGTGGGTGCTAGGAACTGAATCCAGGTCCTCAACAATAGCAGTCAGTTCTCATAGCTGACCCATCTCTTCTAAGTTGCTTTTGTCAGGGTATTTTATCACAACAACAGGAAAGAAGAGTAAGATACCCATAAAACCAGCACTGGGGAAGCTCAGGCAGAAGTTTAAGGCCAATTTGAGATATGCAGTGAGACACTGTCTCAAAAAACAAAAAAAACACAGTAAGACACAGGGGTACCTATTATCCTGGGACTTGGGAGTCTAGGCAGGAGGATTGCTGTGAGTTTGAGTCCATTCTGGGCTAAATAGTGAAATCTTGTCTCAAACAAAATAAAGCAAAATTATCTCCCAAACCAAAACAAAACAATACAGTCTTGGGTAAGAGGCAGAAGCAGGGGAATCTTAAGTTTAAAGATAGCTTGGGCTATCCAGTAAAATGCTGCCTCACAAAACAAAATAACAAAATAACCAACGCAAAACAAAAACAAAAACAAAAACAAACTGAGCCAAAACAAAAAAGACCCAAGTGACGGACTAACAGAAAATATTTGCCTATTATATATCTCATAAAATATATTCAAAATATTTTTAAATCTCTCAAGACTCAATCATAAAGAGTACAAAGTTTCAACTAGACAGGAGAAATACATTATATATAATACAATACAACATAGAATATGGTTAGTAGTAATATACAATATAAATATCAATATTTGATTTCAGCTTAGGATATATTTCTTTTTTATGGGCTACTGCCTGGACTCATAATTTTTTAGTTTTGTGGATAGAGCTTGTCTTTAATCCCAGTACTTGGGAGGCAGAGGCAGGCAGATCTCTGTGAGTTCTAGGCCAACCTGGTTTACATAGCGAGATCTAGGACAGCCTGGGGCTACAGGGAGACCCTGTCTCAGAAAGACAAAAAAAAAAATAATAATAATAAAGTCATAATGATCATGTTTTTATTTTTATTTTTTTTTATTTTTATTTTTATTTTTTTTTGGTCTTTTTGAGACAGGGTCTCCTTGTAGCCCCAGCTGTCCTGGAACTCGCTCTGTAGACCAGGCTGGCCTTGAACTCACAGAGATCCGCCTGCCTCTGCCTCCCAAGTGCTAGGATTAAAGGCGTGCGCCACCACGCCCGGCCGATGATCATGTTTTTAAAATGCATTACCCAGATGTAGTAGTGATTATTTATAGTCCCAGCTACTTGGATGGCTGAGGCAAGAGGCTTGCTTGAGCCGAGAGTTTGAGACACATTCAGAGCCATGAAAAGCCAACGGATGCCCAGTGTGGTGGTGCACACCTTTAATCCCAGCACTTAGGAGGGAGAGGCAGGCAGATCTCTGTGAGTTCAAGGCCAGCCTGGTCTACGGAGTGAGTTCCAGGCCAGCTGGGGCTACAGGGAGACCCTGTCTCAAAAAGACAACAACAACAACAAAAAGCCAACAAACAAACAAAAAAGGCATATATACCAAACCATTTTTTTCCATGAAAAAAATGTATATATAAATTTTTAAAACGTGTATGAGTATATTGCCTGCATGTGTGTAAAGTGCTCCGCCTGTCATGGCATATGCCTTTCAAGCGTGCAGAAGAAGCATGAATTGCCTGAGCTGAAATGTTAGTACAGTAGTTGTTAGCTGTCACGTGGTTGTTAAGACCCGGATCCCTGGAAGATTTCGTGAAGACCAGCTGAAAGCACAGTGAGAGGGTAAGGTAGGAAACTGGCGTACTTCAGCACAGGCGCTGATTGGTTGATTCGACTTTAATTCTATTAATCCAAGTTGTCTGGGTTTAATTTTGGTCGGTTTGTGGCTGTGGGGGCAGAGTTTATACCAGTTATACCAGCTGGTATAAAAGGTAGAGGGTTTGTGTGAGTCCTTGAGATCTGAGATCTCCGCCAACTGGAAACAGCAGGTGAACCGTTCGTGTGGGGCGGGGGCTAGAACGGCATGCAACCCTCCCAGGCCCCGCTGGGATTTGTTACAAAGGCCAGTCGACAGGTAGCAAGCAATAAGCAAGCCTGCGATCTGCAGTTGAAGGAGCATTGTGGGAGACTCACGGATTGGAGATACAGGGCTAAGGGGAGAAGGCGCTATAGTGCCGTAGTTGGATCACACAAAGAGAAGACAATCAGGGAGATAAATGGGGCATGATGACCTGCACCGAAGGTCTGACCAACCCTATGAAAGAGTTCTACACGGTGGGATCCTCTCCTGGGAATGGCCCGATATCAGGCAGATATTCAGATGAATACACAATTTGTGAACATACTTAAAGGGAACAGCAGGAGAGTTAGTAGAAGGAGGCAAATCAAGAAGAACTGAAGAAAAAGAATGAACACACTCGAAGAAGGACTAGAGAGGAGAGAAGACAAAGGGTGAAAGTAGAAACGAGCTTGTGAAGAAGATTGCTTGCCATGCTGCAAAAAGATAAGGAAACCAAACCAGCGAAACAAAGGTCTACAGGAAGGATGCAACTGGAGAAGCCCGAAGAGGAGAAGTAGAAACATACTAAAAGGAATCAGAAAGAGGAAAGATAAAGGGAAATCAAACACTCATCCCAATCAAGGAGGAAAGGAATGGAAAAGACCTCAGAAGCAGAATGGAAAAAAACAGAAAAAAAAAAAAAAAAAAAAAAAAAAAAAAAAAAAAAAAAAAAAAAAAAAAAAAAAAAAAAAAAAAATTATGAAAAATTTAAAAATACACAAAGTGCAACAACCAGGAATGTGGGACACTGTGAAAAGATCAAACTCTGCATCATAGGACAATAGAGAGAGGATGAAGAATCCCAAGAGAATGGTATTGCGGATGCAGGATTTCAAACAGAAGTCAATTAGAATGTGGAAAACTTCCTCAAACTAAATAAAGACAAACGAATACAAATACTGTGAGGAAGCACATAGAATCCGAAACCAGGACAAGATCAGAAAGAAACTCTCCACTGCCACATCATAGTTTAAAATGCCTCCCTGATACCCCAGGGCCCCGCACCCAAGACAAAGACAAAACCCTTAAATCCACAAGAGAAAAAAATGAACGCTCTAAGGGGAACCTATCAGAATTATAGCTGAATTCTCAGTGCAAAACTATGGAAAGCAATGAAGAGACGTGGGGCAAAGCATTCCCACTGTTAAAAGAAAATAGATGCCAACCCAGATTACTATGACCGGTGCAGGAAAAGTCGTCAATTGTTATACGGTTGTGAGAGGAGAGAGAAAAAACCTTTCATGACATAGGAAGCAAGACGAAAGAATGCAGATGTCCGGAGGAGAAAACCAACCCTTGTGGTCGAGAGGAAGCCTTGAAGCAATTCAAAGGAAAAAAAGAAAGGAGCAACCATGCCCCAGCCCAGAAAGAAGGAAAAATCAATAAAAGCATAACTGCAGAAGGGGAAACCTAAACCAAAACTGGGGCATAATAGGATAATAAGGTCAAGAAGGAAGCAACACAAGGACGGCTAGGTCTAGTCATTGGTACCTTTAGAATATTAAATGATCCTCTAAGATTCCGCTTCCGCGAAGTCAAATCAAAAGACAATAGACTGGGAGATTGGAGTTATAGAAGATAGTAAACAGATGAGTCGCATCCAATATGCTGTCCTAACAGAAGAATTCACATTTTGGACATCTCTTTTCTGACGTTTCTTTTACCTATCTGGAAGGTCTTACAACTTTGTAAAGTGGGAAAAGGATTGGTGGACCACCAAATAATATTAAAGCAAATAAGTCGGATAAACAAGCGAGGTAAAAACACCTGCCTAATTAGTCGGTTGGGGGCTTAGTGTAACCATATATCTGTGCCGCTACTATGAAATAGTTAGATTGCTCAAGTAAAGAATCAATCATTTTAGACACAGCACATCAAGATTGGCAAGAAGCCAGTTAAGCATTCTGTTATCGGATAGGTGGGAAACGATGTGTATAATCTTTACCAAAAGAAGACTCATCAGCAATCATACGAAAGTGTGTGAAGTATAGTATGTTGGCATTTCTCACTAACCGATTGCACTAAATAACTTTTTAAAGACAACTTAACGTTCCCAGTGGACTCTTTTAGGAGAGATATCGAGCACGATAACTCTCCATGTAGAACCCACCTGTCCGATTAAAGTTAATAGGTGAAAGCGGTTTATGACTGCAAAGGTATCCTGTGGGTTGCTTCCTTTTATCTGGAATCGTAGTTAACCTATTTATGGTACGAGGTACTAATTCATGGGCGTATATATGAAGAGTTATTCTCTATGTATCATGAACAGTCTGAACTGAACGATATGAGTTATAACTTTTAATTAGAGTATTTCTCTGTGACTCGGTAGTACGCAACCTGGGGATCGTAGATTGCTCGCATTTCTATATTCCACCCTCTATCTATATTGCAAGAAGTAGATACTGAGCTTTCTAGCACTACGTCAGTTCATCCCCGATGAATGCATTTCGTGCGAATTAGCACTATCTATCGCTGGACATATCTAGGGGAAGACATTAAACATCCACTAGATTACAAAAGAACATGAAATGAATTTCTATTTGCTATTCCTCTATCAGCACCACACCATCAGTGCAACATAAAGTCTCACACGATCAACCACCAGGAGTAAGCCCTAGCCTGCTCAGAACATTAGTGTGGTACGTGAAAGGCGTAAACACTCTTGAATACAGATGGTAAATGGAATCAAGGAAGAGTATTATAAGGAGAAGTTATAGGACCAGCATTTCCAAGTGGAAACCTGAGAGGAGAGCGGATTACGACACCAACAGAAACCCTTATGGGATACGAGGAAAGAAACAGTTAAGAAAGAGGATAGTGTAGTAGCTTCTCGGGTCGCCTCCGTACATTCAGATAGAATACAGTTGACCATAGGAGGTGGCATCAGAGTTGATATGATCTAGCCACACCGAAGAGAAAAAGCAGCTGTGGAGGCTAAGTCACAGAGTGAAAACCCTAGAGACTCGGACAGGATGGACGGATGGAGAAATCGACACACCAATCTAAGAAGCGAGAAGATATGGCTAAATTGTTTTTCCTATGAAATCTATTAGGGAAATCGCGAGTACATAAAAATTAAAATCGAGATTGTAATTCCAAAAGTTGGTTCTTGTCTTGTTATATATGATGTATATAAGAGGCGTCGCAAAAGTAAAAAAGCGTAATAAGACAGCGCGTGAAGAAGGAAAAAAAGTTAATTATAAAATTACTACTGAAATCTTCGAGTACCTGTCTTTTAGCGCAACTTAGTTTAATAGCCATAAGGCAATCAGAAGGAGATCAACTTCCGCAATCATATAGTCATCCTGATGATAATAGGGTATTAATATCAGAATCAGACCTAATAATAAGATCAGAGAATAGTTCGGGATGACAGGGTGGAATTGACTTCAAAATCCTGTAATATTGGCTCATTATAAAAGTTCGAAAATTCACCTTCAGGTAAGAGAGTGTGATGGACTATCTTTTCTGAACTATGTCCTGGGATCACAAAGCTCAATCCGAAGTTGCATGAGATTCTAAGCAGCGGGTCAACAGACTTATTAATTTACATGTAAGGTAATTATTTGAATGGGAGGTAATAGAGGAGATATATCCTTCCACAACTATAAAAAGCGGCATGGTTCCTTCCGATGGAATGGATTGTTTCAAATTGGCGAGTTTGATTTCTATATAAACCACTTTTTCAAAAAGACGCTGAAGGTACAACTTATTATTTACTTTTTGTTTTGAATTGGATGAACTTGGTTTTAGTAAGTGATTTATCTAGAGGGAACAATCTTCCCCATTTTCCGCTGCGTTGTCCGATTTTCCTATAGGTAAAGTCCTTCAGGCTCTCACAGTCCCTTTTGGAAGCTCTATTATCCCAATCAAAACTCAGGCTGATAGCAGTGATCGACTGACCTTAAGTGTATAGGAGTAATTATTCAGACCTCGGCATTCTCGCGCTTTACATGGATACATACATGTATTGCCAATATTCGAGCCAGAACAGGACAAATTGAGCTGTGGCAATCTCCACATAATCTAGACTCCCACATGCAATGAAGATCAGCTACTGACCAAGTTGGATTCAATACCAAGAGCAGAGTTTCAAATAGCGAGAAATCAAAAAAAACATAACCAAAAAAAAACACCATAACAGTATAAGACAAAAACCACACACCAACTCAAATTGATGCTGAAACGTCCTCTTTGATCAAAATCATAGTCATATCCCTTCATTGCTTTTAAGGTCCAGAGGGAATTGCATTGGAGGTATCATTACCTCAACTGTAAGTCAAAGCATATACGGCGAAACCCACAGCCAATACATCCTAAAAACATGGCGGAAACTGACAGAACGCATCGCCCTTAAAGGTAGACTCAGCAAGGGTGCCCCTGTCACCCTCCTCTTCAATATAGTGCCTTGAGAAGCACTTGCGTAGAGACAATAAGGCAAAGCAAAGGAAATTAAAGGAGTATACTATTGGAAAAGAAGAAGTTCCAAACTATCCCATTTGCCTGGATGGGACTATTATGATTGTTTATGTTAAGGGGATGCTAAAAACTCCACCAGAAAACGTCTAGAATTATGATTACAGGTTAGCAAGAAGTTGGCAGGATACAAATTAACCAACTAAAAATCAAGTGGCCTTTCTTTACACAACACACAAGCAAACTGGAGAAGAGAATTTCAAAGGAGACTTCCACTCCACAATAGCTCAAAACAATTAATACCTTAGAGAACGAAACCTAACCAAGATACCAAGGTCTCTACAACAAAAAAATTTAAACCCTTAAAGGAAATAGAAATGAAGAAGACATCAAAGACTAGAAAAGCCTCCCATCGCTCATGGATTGGGTAAATTAAACCTGTGTAAAAATGTCCATTCTACTGAAAACCTCTTGGACGAACTCCAATCAAAATCCCCAGAGAGTTTCTTCACGGCTTGGAAAAAAAAAGTCCTTAAATTCATTTGGAAAACCAAAAGAACCCAAATAGCCAAACAAGCCCTGACTGAAAAGAGCTACACAGGGGGATTCTATACCACGGCTTCTCAATATCCTACAGGGGCAATGTCATTAATACAGCCTGGTACTGTCAATTCAACATACAGCATGAAATGAACAAAAACGCGGAAGATCCAAAATCGAGCACATACATTACAGCCATCTCAATTGACAATCAGGGCCGAAGCCACAAGGAGAAAAGACAGCTTTCACAGTTGTGTTGGCAAAATTGGATCTACACTTGTAGAAGAATGAATTTTAGAAGATGAAATTAAACCCCTACCTCCGCCCGTAACAAAAGTCAACTATCCGATGGATAAAGTACACCTCAATGTGAAACGCCGAAAGTTAACTCGCAGGGCTCGATAGGAAAGGTGGCAGCAGACTACAAGTAACCTCGCGTAGGACAAGACTCCTAAATCAGACAGCAGCTGGCAGGAATATAAGGTCAACATTGACAAATGGAACCTCATTAAACCAAAGTTCTGTATATCAAAAAAGAAACAATCAAGGAAGTGAAGAGAAACCCCCGAGTGGGTAGGAAACCTTTCACACAGTAATACATCTGACCAAACATTGTTTATTCAGAATATATAAACTTAATCACAAAACCAAAGAAGAAGAAAAACAATATGACCCACTCAATAGATGCGGCAAAGAACTGAACAGGGACTCACAAGTGAGAATTAGAGATGGTGAGCACACCTTAAGAAGTGTTCAACAATCATTAATGGAAATGCAAATCTAAATCAGTTTAAGATATCATCGTTACTCATAAACTGCTGGATAAGAAAACACAATGATGACAAGTTCTGGTAAAAGGTTGTGGGGAAAGGGGAAACCTCATCCACTGCTGTGGTGGAATGTAAACTCGTTACAGCCACTAGTGGTAAAGCAGTGTGGAGCAACCTTGAGAAGACTTGGAATGAACTTGTTTCCACCTGACCCAGCCATAACACTCCTCGAGGTCATGGTACCTCAAGACTCACCCACCGCAGAAGATACATTGCACAGCCATGTTTATTTCAGCTCACTTCAATATTAGCAAGAGCTGGAAACCAACCCAAATGCCCCTCAAATGGATGGAGGGATAGAGAAAATGGTTAAAACAATCCATACCAATGGATTTCTATTCAAAGCAGTAACAGAAAGATGACATCTGAGCTTTGCAGGAAAGGGAACTGGCTGGAGCTAGAGGACTATATGCTAGTGAAGTAACAACAGTCCAGAAAAACAAAATGGTAATGTATCTCTCATCTGTGAATGCTAGTGCATATACCTAGTTGTAAGTATTTTTCTTGTGCACGGCCCTTGAGCTTTTGTCCACAGTTTGGAGTTTAGCATATTGGAGAACCACCTCACAAACAACAGCAACAAAAAACAACAGAAAAGGACTGCATCAAAGAACTGACTGAAACAGTGAACTTCTGCTGAAAACAAGCCACTTCCCATTGGAGAATATTGAAGAAAGACTGAGAAAGAGTGAAAAGCCCATGTTGGGCAGAATGCATGAGCTTCTGGTGGGGTGGGGGGATAGGGTGGGGGGATCAGGGTCTAGATTTGTAATAAAAATATATAATAATAAATAATAAAAATTAATTCTTATGTTAGTTAGCCCTACATTTTGTTCTTAAATATCTTAGAAATGATATTTTTAAAAAGTGGTGGTCCTTATTGAAGTTAATGATAATTAAATTTTCAGACAAATGATGCTAGAAGTTACATTAAGAATTCTTAGGGCAGCCGGGGCGTGGTGGTGCATGCTTGATTCCACAAAACTTGGGAGGCAGAGGCAGGCAGATCTCTGTGAGTTAAGCCAAACCTGGTCAAGCAGAGTGAGTTCCAGGACAGCTGGGGTACGGGATCTTTGTCTCGAAAAAGACAAAAAAAAAAAAAAAAAAAGAATTTCTTGGGCTGGAGAGATTGGCCCTAGCAGTTAAGAGTGCTCGGACTGCCTCTTGCAGAGGACCCAGGTTCAATCCCTTGCCACTCCAATGACGCCTCCAGTGTCCAGGGGGAATCCGGACCTTCTTCTGACTCCGCGGCATTTGCACGACCACGGGTGCAACAAACTTCATGCCAGACAGTACATTTTCATACACATTAAAGAATTTATATAATTAATTTTAAAAATTTTTTTTTTAAAAAAGAATTCTTATACCCTAAAAAATTGGCTCTCATGTATGCAGATATTACATCAAGAATTCTAAAAAAAAAGAACCAAGATCCTTTGCAAGAGCAATCAGTGCTCTTAGCCACTGAGCCATCTCTCTAGCCCCTTAAAACATTTTTAATAAGTAACCTCATTTCCCAAACTTGATTTGGGGGTCTGGATCTGGGGAGATGGTTCATCTGTTAAGAGCACTAACTGCTCTTGCAGAGGACCCAAGTTTGGTTCCTAGCACCCACATCAGGTGGTTCACAGCTGTCTGTCACACCAGGTCCGAGGAGCTTACTGATGCTTTCTTCTCACCTTTGCAGGTACTTGTACATACATACATACATACATACATGTACATACATACATACATACATACATACCATAAATACACAATTCTAATATATGCAATTTTAAATGAAATAAAAAGTTAGGGTCTCATTCAACCATATATTGAGAGTATGACAGCCGGCATCCATCCCACATGTGGCTGGTAGGAATAGCAAATGATATTGCCTCTTTGAAGCAGTGTGGAAACTTTGGAGGATGACAGATAATTCACTGTCTGAATGTGCAGGTGGTGTACAGGTCAGCTGTTTCTTTTTTTTTTTTTTTTTTTTTTGTATATGTTATGAATGTACTGTCTGCATGTAGGTCTTGTGCAGCCTGTGTCGTTGCAATGCCTGCGGATCAGAGAGAGGGTCCCTCGGCTTCCCCTGGAACTGGAGTGTAGTTAAGATGGTCTCTGCCCACCATGTGGGTGCTGGGGATCGAACCCCCGTGTCCTTCTGCAGAGTAGTCCGTGCTGCTTATACCACTAGGCTTGTCTCTCCAACCCAGTAGCTTGTTTTATATAAATTTAACAACACACAGCACTTCTACAATTTTCTGCTTAATGCTGCATTCAATTTAATGTAAGTTGCTATTCGAACTTATTAGAAACTTGTTTTAAAAAAGATTAGAGAGCAAAACCCTCAGAGAGTGGGGCAAGAAAGGATCTTAAACTCCTAAGACTATCTCAGAGTACAGGAGTAAAGATGGGTGAATAGACAAATGACAGAGACATATGTACTGCCTAGTGTTGATCTTGAGTCTTCTCATTGCAGCAAGGTAGTGTAGAGTTGTTGGAAGTTAGCAAGCTTGACTGTGCTATTTATTTCACAGTGCCCATGCATGTTGAAATGTCACAATGTACACTGAAATATTTGCAATTTTTATCAAGTCTCAACAGGAAAGTGCCATAATGAAGCCCATTACTTTGCATGCTAGCTCAAAATTAATTAAAAATAGACGAATAAAAGATAAATAAAGATTAAAAACTATCCTCTAAACTACCTAAGTTGAAGAAGCTGGGTTGGGTGTACCTCACTGGGAAGTATACATTGGTAGAGTACTTGCTTGGCATGCATTTCTGAGGTCCTTGATTTGAATCTCCAGCAGAAAGTGAGAGAGAGAAAGAGACAGGGAAGGAGGGAAGAGGAGGAGGAAGAGGAGAGAGAGAGAGCGAGAGAGAGAGAGAGAGAGAGAGAGAGAGAGAGAGAGAGACTACAGGACCCCAAAGTGTGGGTTGACAGAACTTGGCTGGCAGAACACCATAAAGAAGCAAGACAGAGTGGTATCCTCTGGAGAATCTGACCAGCCCAAGAGAAAAGACCCAAAGATGCAAATATGAACCTCTAGAGGAGGTGGGATGACAGGTCACCCCCATTCACAGACTTTCTATGGACATTTGATGCTTCTTTCTTTTTTTTTTTTTTAATTTTTTTTTTTAAATTTATTTTTGTATGTGTATGAATGTACTGTCTGCATGCAGGTCTGGCACCCGTGTCGTGCAATGCCGCGGAGGTCAGAAGAGGGCGTCGGATTCCCCTGGAACTGGAGTTCTCCTGGAATTGGAGTTACAGACGGTTCTCAGCCGCCATGTGGGTGCTGGGGATCGAACCCGGGTCCTCTGTAAGAGCGTCGGTGCTCTTAACCGCTAGGCTATCTCTCCAGCCCCGATGCTTCTTTCTTGTATATGAGCAGACTATCAAGAATTACCAGTTTGGGGAAAAACAATCAAATACAATAATAAAACCAAAAAGAAAGAAGAAAAAAAAAAGAGAGAAAAAAGAAAAAAAGAGAAGAAATCAAAGAAGTAACTCAAGATAACTCTTACTTAGAAGTACACAAGTTTTGGATTGGTCCAGCTAGTACCCAACATAGAAGATGAAAATAGACTCTTAAAAAGTCACATAATTTTGCAGCTAGAGAGATGGCTCAGCAATTAAGAGAACTGGCTGCTCTTCTAGAGAACCCTGGTTCAATTCCCAGCACCCACATGGCAGCTAACAACTGGGAGTAACTCAAGTTCCAGGGAATCTGATGCCTTCTTCTGACCTCTGAGGTCACTGCATGATACAGGTGTACTTGCATGCAGGCAATACATTCATAACATAAAATAAAAATAATAAATTTAAGGTCACATAATTTTGAAAAATTTAGTGTACTGTTTATAAATATAATACTAATTTCTAAGCAGCTTATGTACTAATAATCAGTTTCTCAGTGGCTCAGCCTCATTTCAAAAGCTTAATAGCTAGATATGGCCCATGACCACCATATTGGACAGCACTGGTAGAGAACACTCCAGTTACCACAGATGGTCCCTGCTTTCAGTGGCTCCACTCCTGATAATGAAACTCTATTTACTGTACACTTTTCTATTGGCTAATTTCCCCCAGTTACATTTTGTTGTATTATTTTGTGGTAAGACAAATACATGTTTTCTTTTTAAGGTGCACATGTATCAACATCATTGTTTTTATTTTGTTTTACAGTTGTTTTGTCAGTAATGATACTTGAGACTTTTGCAAATCAAGATCTGCCTGTGATCAAGTGTGTTTTAATCAATCTTACGAACAATGGTTCATCAGCAGGAAAGTCATCGTATCCCACGGTAAAGTAATATCGAAACTGTAGTTTTAGCTATTTTACCATGGTGAAATGGGCCTTTCTATCTATATAATGCATTGTTCATGTTGGGTGTAGCAGCAGCATCTATACTCCCAGCTACTTTGTGCTTAGTATCACGATCCCTATTCTGGGTGTATGTGAGGCTGTGGATTGGCTCTCTGGCACTGATGGCTCATGGTTTAGTACATATCAGGATCCATGCATATGTGAGGCTCTGTGCTCTCCTTTGAGTGTGGATTTGAAAGGACATCGATACCTGTGTGAAGAAATAGTGAGCATTCCCCACCCCCCGTGTCTCATTTTATGTCTGTCTGTCTGTCTATCTGTCTATGGAGTATGTGCATGTGGAGGTCAGAGGACAATTTGTGGCAGTGGCTCTCTCCTTCCACCATGTGGATTCTGGGCACTGAGCTCAGACGGTCAGGCTTAGTCAGCAGGCACCTTTGCTGACTGAGCCATCTCACTGTTCACATTTCCCTTTCTTATTAAGGACAATCCAGGCTTCTCTCCTAAGCATGAATCTTTATTTTATAACCACCTCCTGAGTATAAATAGATTTTTCCATTGGCACATTAAAATCTGCCTGTCTAATTTCATCCATTTCTGCTTCCCCAGAGTTGCTCTTATTCTTGTACTAATTGATGTCTGTTTATACCCATCTATCCTCCAGTCTGGGAAGCTGAGCATAGTTTTGGCCTACTTCCCATCTTTCCTTCACATTCCATCACTTACCAAGGCTTGCCAGTTCCCCTCGTGTTCTGTACTGTGGCTGCCATTTCCCCAGTTCACACCCTCCTTAGTCCCCTCAGAGTCACAAATCTGCAGGAGCTTCTTACTACCCCAGTTCATCTCCTAAGGCTGCCAGACTAGCCTTCCTCAGGACCAGCTACAAACTTGCCCTTGCCCACCAGGCTTACAACCTTCAGTGATTTCTCATTGCATAGACTGCTACACAAATTACTCCCTGTTCTGGCTCTGATTCTAGTTTGCTTTTCATTCATTCTCTCTCTCTCTCTCTCTCTCTCTGTTTTAATATTATGTGTTTGAGTGTTTTCCTGCTTGTATTATGTGTACCATATGCATGCCTAGTGCCTGTGGAGGCCAGAAGAGTTATCCCCTGTAATTGTAGTTATAAATATTTGTGAGGGTCCTCGAAAGAGCAACAAGTGCTCTTTTTATTTTATTTTTATTTTTTATGTGCATTAGTGTTTTGCCTGCATGTATGTAAATGCACCATTTACATGTGTGCATTGCCCACAGAGGCCAGAAGAGGGCATCAGATTCTCTGGAATTGGAGTTATAGACAGTTGTTAGCCACCATGTGGGTGCTGGAGCAGAACCTGGGTCCTCTGAAGAAGCAGCCAGTGCTCTTAACTGCTGAACCATCTCTCTAGGCTGCAGAAAATAGTAAAAATAGATCAGCTAACGCTATGGACATTTCCAATTAAAGATTCACTGTTTTCTTTTATGGAGATATAACAGAAAATACATGGTGTGATGACTTCCCCCTTCCCCCCAAAAGTCAGAGATTAGAAATATTCCCATTTAAAATAATGTGAAAAGGTCTCAGTAGCTGCATTCTATCTGAATATAAAATAGAAGCTTTGATTTAAAATGTAAGTTTTAGCTGGGTGTGGTGGCGCACGCCTTTAATCCTAGCACTTGGGAGGCAGAGGCAGGCTGATCTTTGTGAGTTCAAGGCCAGCCTGGTCTAGAGAGTGAGTTCCAGGACAGCTGGGGCTACAGGGAGACCCTGTCTCGAAAAGACAAAAAAAACAATCAAAACAAAACAAAAACAACCCCCCCAAAAAATGTAAGTTTTTTCATGGCAAAAACATGATTAGTTTTAATTTTTAAATATTGGTATCATAACAAAATAGTTTATTAAAAATTAAGGCATTTTGACCCTGTCTCAAAAAAAAAATTAAGGCATTTTATTTTTTATGCCAAATGAATATTTAATGACTAATCTTAAATATAATTTATATATAGTATTTTTTCTCAATTTCATTCTTTTTTTAATGTCAATATTTTTTATTTGATTTTTTTAACAATAAGTAATAAGTAGTGAATACAAGCATCCTTCATGTAAAACCAATTTGCAAGCAGCTATGCCCAAACCCACACAGCCCAAGGCTCCCATCATCCAGCTGGAGGGGATTGTATGAAATTAAGGCATTTTAAATAAATGGTCTTTTGATGCATAAAAAAAAAAATTAAGGCAGTTTGGGCCGGGTGTGGTGATGCATGCCTTTAATCCCAGCAGGGGCAGGCAGATCTCTGTGAATTCAAGACCAGCCTGGTCTACAGAGCAAGCTCCAGGCCAGCTGGGACTAAAGGGAGACCCTGTCTCAAAAATACCAAGTAAATAAATAAATAAATAAATAAATAAATAAAATGCTCTGATTCTGTAAATAAAGTAGTTATTTAAAAATATTAAGGCATTTTGCAAATATAATAGAATGTCATTGTGTATACAAAATATTATTGTATGTGTTTTAAACATTTAATGTAATTTCAGTATAAGAAAATAATCTATTCACATTTATGTGTTCTTCTCTCTCTCTCTCTCTCTCTCTCTCTTTTGAGACATACAATCATGTGTAGCCCTAGCTGGCTTGAAACTTAACAGAGATTGGCTTGCCTTTGTCTCCCAAATTCTGGGACTAAGGCATGTGCTACCATACCTTGCGCAGTGTTTCCTTTTTTTTTTAAATTTGATTACCTTTTATTTACTTATTGTATATGTGTGTGAGTGTGTGCATGCCATGCGGGGTGAGTATGGAGATCAGAAGACTTATTAGTAACTGATAAAACACCATGACTAAAAGCAATTTATAGAAGGATTTATTTTGGCTTACAGTTCCAAAGGGAGAGTCCATAATGTCAGGTAACTTAAAGCAGGAAGCTGAGAGATTACTTATCAACCTCACACAGGAATCAGAGGGAAAGACTGGAAGCTATAAACTCTCAACACTACCCCCAGGGACACAAGGCCACACCTCTTAAAGTTTCCATAACCTCCTTTTTTTTTTTTAATAATTTTTTTTTAATTTTATTTATTTTTGTATGTGTATGATGGTTTCTGCATGTAGGTTTGTGCACCCGTGTCATGCAATGCCGCGGAGGTCAGAAGAGGGTGTCGGATTCCCCTGGAACTGGAGTTCTCTTGGAATTGGAGTTACAGATGGTTCTCGGCCGCCATGTGGGTGCTAGGGATCGAACCCGGATCCTCTGCAAGAGTAGTCGGTGCTCTTAACCGCTAGGCTATCTCTCCAGCCCTCCATAACCTCCTAAACAGCACCACCACCAAGTGTCCAAGTGTTCAATGCATGAGCCTATGGGGAGCATTTTACCTTCAAATGGCCATGTTCCACTCCCTGGCCTCCATAGGCTCGTGATCATGTCATAATGCGAAATGCATTTAGTCCAACTTCAAAATTATCCACAGTCTTTTACAATCTCAGCACTGTTTAAAAGTCCAAAGTCTCTTCTGAGACTCAAGGCCATCTCTTCTTTTAATTTTATTTATTATTTTTATTTTATATGTATGAGTATATTGCCTACATGTATATAAGTGCACCTGTGTTGTACAGTGCCTGAAGAGGTCAGAAGAGGGTATTGGATCCCCTGAATCTGGAGTTATGGGCAGTTGTTAGCCACCATGTGGGTGCTGGGAATTGAACCTGGGTCTTCTATCAGAGCAGCCAGTGTTCTTAACCACTGAGCCATCTCTCCAGCCCCTCAAGGCAATCTCTTGTGACTGACCCCCTAATTTTTTTTTTTAATTACAATCTTCCAGCATACAGTGACACAGAATGTATATTCCCATTCCAAATGGACAGAATTGGGGGCGGGGGCATACTGAGGAAAGATTGAACCAAAGCAAAACCAAAACCCAATAGGGCAAATACCAAATCCTATAGCTCCATGTCTGATACCTTGGTTTCAAGGAATTTAAAGCCAGGCGTGGTAGCGCATGCCTTTAATCCTAGCACTTGGGAGGCAGAGGCAGAGGCAGGGATCTTTGTGAGTTCAAGACCAGCTTGGTCTACATAGTGAGTTCCAGGAAAGCTGGGGCTACAGGGAGACCCTGTCTCGAAAAGACCAAAAAAAAAAAAAAAAAAGTATTTAAATGACTCAGTTCCTCCAATTTTGCTGCCTACAACATATATTTTTTTCCTTGGATTTCCTTGGACTGGTTCTGCTCCCTGCATGCAGCTCTCCTTGGCAGATGTCTCACAAATCTGGCCTCTCCAACATCTTGAGGTCTTCACCACAACCCAGGCTTCACTTTCGCAGTTTCATGCAATGGTCTGTCATGGCCTTCTCAGCTCACTGAAGTCATGGAAGAAGATTCACAACCCCGTCACTCTGGCATCTTGCATGCCTCTAAAGCCAATATCATGTGGATGACACTCAATGATGTTTGGCTGCCAGTTTAGGATTGATCATCCACCCCCACCCCCCACCCCCACAGCTTTTGCATCCAGCTACTTTCTAGAAGCAGGAAACTCTAGGCATTCTCCTTTCACAGTTGGAAGCTTACTGGGACAGGGTCTTGACTTCCAGGGCGCCCTTCCCATTGTTCCAGTGCAGGGCAGGAGGTTTTCTTTTAATTTTATGTGTATGGGTGTTTTGCCTGCAGAGATGTAAATGTGCCCATGTGGTACAAAGCCNAAGGCCTTCTCCACTTGTGCAGCCCACATCACCATTTTCTTGCTATTTTTTGGAAGAGTGTCTCTCAAGTACCTGCACTTCTCTGTCACCTTCCAGCCCCTGCTGGAGAAGGGCATTTCTCTGATGTTTGCTGTCCTCACTCCATTTTTCAACACTATAATCTACAGCTATATAAAATGCAAAATGCATTTAGTCCAACTTTAAAAGTCTGCATAGTCTTTACCAGTCTCAATTCTATTCAAAAGTCTATAGTCCAAAATCTCTTCTGAGACACAGGCCAATCTCTTATCTGTAAGCTCGATTGATGGTTCCAGGGAATTAGAGTCCATTGGGGTGGGAAGCATGGTGGCCGAGGCTGGAGCAGCAAGCCGAGGGTCACATCTCGCAATGAGCACAGAAAGCAGAGAGTGAGGTTATATTCTTAATAGCACTAATCTTTTTAACAGATAGAGCCTCTTTTCCAGTACAAGCCTTGGCTGTAACATTAAGTTTCCTGGTGTTCTTTTTCTCTCCAAAGTGTACATGTTGTATTTCTTTCTGCCCCTCTTGCTCTTTTTCATTGTAGAACTGCATAAGAGTTATCAGTAGTAACCATTCTATACACCCACTCTTATGCTGTCTTGAAATGTCCTCCACCAAAGAAATTAATCCATTACTTTTTAATTTAGTCTTAAGCAAATTCTTATGATAGGTCAGAAACCAGCCAGATTCTTTGCCAAAATATCACATGAATGACCTTTCACTCAGTTGTTAAATAAGTCCTTGCTTCTCTCTGAAACCTCATGAACCAGGCCTCCATAGTCCACATTACTGTCAGCACTATTGCTTTCTAAGCTTCTACTAGAATGGCCTGTTAACCTCTACTTATAGCATTCAACTGCCTTTCTACTCCAAAGTTTCAGAACCTCCATATTCTTCCATAAAATGTGGTTAGATTCTTCATAACAGCAATCCCATTTCTCCCAGTATCAACTTCTGTATTAGTTACATTTTTGTTGTTGTGATAAAATACTATGACAAAAAGCTGCTTAGGGCTGGGTGTGGTGGCACTTTAATCCCAGCACTCAGGAGGCAGAGGCAGGTGGATATCTGTGAGTTCAAGGCCAGCCTGGTCTACATAGTGAGTTCCAGGACATCTGGGGCTACAGAGGGATCCTGTCTCAAAAAGATCAAACAAAACAAAACAAAACAAAACAAAAACTGCGGCTGGAGGAGAGATGGCTCAGTGGTTAAGAGCACTGGATGTTCTTACAGAAGACCTGGGTTCAAATCCCAGCACCCACCTGGCAGCAAACAACTGTAACTCCATTTCCAGGGGATCTAACACCCTCTTCTGTCCTCCTCAGGCACTGCACAACATGGGTACACTTAAACACATGCAGACATAACACTCATACACATGAAATAAAAATAAAAGAAAAAAATGTTTTAAAAATGTTAAAAAAAAAAAAAAGCTGCCTATGGAAAAAAGAATTTATTTTGGCTTACAGCTCCAGAAGGAGAGTCCATAATGGCAGGGAGAGGTCTGATAGCAGGTGGCTGGAGCAGGAAGCAGAGAGATGAATTTTCCATCCACACTCAGGAACCAGAGAGAGCAAACTAGAAGTGGGGCAAGGCTGTGAACTCTCGCAGCCCACCCCCAATAAAGTGCTTCCTCCAGCAAGGGTGCATCTCTTGAAGTTTCTGTACCTTCCCAAACAGTGCTACCAGAAGTGTACAAGTGTTCAAAGACATGAGCCTATGGAGCACATTTCTCACTCAAACCACCATGGAAGGCAGCTTGTGGGAGTGGGTTCACTCCTTTCACCATGTAGGTTCTGGACATCAAACTCAGGCCGCCAGGCTTGATGGTATGTGCCTTACCCCACTGAGCCATCTTCTGAGCCCCAAACATTGATTTTTTTTTTACATTTATTTAGCGTGCATGCGTGCATACGTACGTGTGTGTTTGTAATGATGTACATGTGGAGGTCAGAGGACAGCAGCTCCACTCTGAGGATCCCTGAGATTGAACACAGGTTGTCAGGCTCTGTGGAAAATGCCTTTACCATTGAGCCATCTCACACCCCTTTATGGAATTTCTTATGAAACACTTTTATTTTTTTAATATTTTATTTATTATTTTTATTTTATCTATATGAGTGTATTGCCTGCATGTATTTAAGTATGCCCATGTCATGCAATGCTCGAGGAGGACAGAAGAGGCCATTGGATCACCTGGAATTGGAGTTACAGATGGTTGTTAGCCACCATGTGGGTGCTAGGATTTGATTTTGATCCCTAGTAATAAATCATGCATAATTATTTTAGTATAATATGCTTACTCATTATTCAGGATTATGTGAAGACCAAGTAGTTCTTTTTTTTTTTTTTCTTTTTTTTTTGTATTTTTGAGACAGGGTCTCCCTTTAGTCCCAGCTGGCCTGGAACTCACTCTGTAGAACAGGCTGGCCTTGAACTCACTGAGATCCACCTGCCTCTGCCTCCCAAGTGCTGGAATTAAAGGCGTAAGCAACCACGCCCAGCCGACCAGTAGTTCTTAAAGCACATTAAACAAACAACACTGCAGTTCTTAAGTGCAGGGAAAACAAGTACTCTTATGTGCTTTTTTGTTGAAGTGGAATCTGTTCCTTTGAGATGTTTCTTTCTTTCTTTTTTTTTT
>VZQC01001144.1:699636-748913 GCA_009823505.1 Rhizomys pruinosus | reverse complement strand
TGTGTGTGTGTGTGTGTGTGTGTGTGTGTGTGTGTGTGTGTGTGTGCTGAGAACCAAATATGGGTCCTCTGCAAGAACAGCCAGTGCTCTAATCCGCTGAACCATCTCTCCAGCCCCACCAGAACTTCTCTTAAGAAGAACGGGTCTGGAGAGATGACCTAGTGGTTAAGAGCTCTGACTGCTCTTGCAGAGGACCCAGGTTCGATCCCCAGCACCCACATGGTGACTGAGAACGGTCTTCAACTCCAGTTCCAGGGGAATCTGACGCCCTCTTCTGACCTCCATGGCATTGCATGCCATAGGTACACAAACCTACATGCAGACAGTACATTGGTACACATAAAAAAATAAATAAAATTAAAAAATTAAAAAGGAGGAGGAGGAGGAGGAGGAGGAGGAGGAGGAGAAGGAGGCCTAAGCTGGAGTAGGAAGTTACAATATAGGCCAGGCATGATGGTGCATGCCTTTAATCCCAGCCCTGGGAAGCCAAGGCAAATGGATCACTGTGAGTTCAAGGTCAACCTGGACTACATAGTGAATTCCAGGCCAGCCAGGGCTACATAATGAGACCCTGTCTCAGAAAAAAAAAAGTTGTTGCAATGTTAAACATGGTTGGGAATGTGTAAAAAATAGTGTATGAGCCTGGTGTGGTGGCGCACACCTTTAATCCTAGCACTTGGGAGGCAGAGGCAGGCAGATCTTTGTGAGTTCAAGGCTAGCCTGGTCTACAGAGCGAGTTCAGGACAGCTGGGGCTAAAGGGAGACCCTGTCTCAAAAAGACCAAAAAAAACAAAACAAAACAGTAGTGTATATGTGTGTGTGTGTGTGTATGTAAGTCTGTGTATACATGTATGTATATTTATGTGTGTGTGTTTCCAGGTATGCATATATGTGTGTATGTGTTCATGTGTATATATGTATATGAGTGTTTGTCTATATGTCTCTGTGTGTGCATGTATGTGTTCATGTGTGTATATGTATATGAGTGTTTGTCTATGTCTCTGTGTGTGCATGTATGTATGTATGTCTATGTATGTGGGTATGTGTGTGTATGTGTGTGAATATGATATATGTATGTATGTATATATGTGTGTACATATGTGAATGTATGTGTGCATGTATGTTTGTATGTGTATGATGTAGTCTGAATGGGAGCATAAACTAAACCTCTAAAATCTGTTCTAGTTTTGCTCTTTCTGCCTTTCTACTACACCATAGTACATTCGTACCTAGTTGTATATGAAATTATGGAAAGAAGATTGGGTTTTAAGTTTGAATGAAGGTAAGCGCTGCATTCTTGATCATTCTTACATAGTGGGTACATGCAGTGTCACTTGACTTCACCCCTCTTCCCTTCATTATCCATTTGTGAAACTCCTGAAGAAACTGCCGAGAGACTAAATGTTAAAATTGGCATTGCCTTCAGCTCTGTACCTGGTGGGTCATATAGTGAGGGAGCCCGAGTCGAAAGGAACTTGTCTCTGCCTCCCAAGTGCTGGGATTAAAGCACGCCACCACACCTGGCAAAATGTTAGCTTTTTAAAGCGACATGATCCATTCTTGGGGAGGCTGCTGAGGTAGTGCTTTCGGTATTAACATGCTGGCATTTGTGACGGCTTAGATCCCCAGCTGCACACACTGAGGAGACCTTACTTCCGGAAGAAGGAGAACCAGGATGCGTTGGTCTGCATATCTGAGAGCGTTCCAGAGCCCATTGTAGAATGGGTGCTCTGCAGTTCACATGGGGAAAGGTAAGGCACGTGCCGAAGGTGAGCACTGCTAGTGGGAGAATTTGGGTTGTTTGTAATGTAGTTGACGTCATACTGTATGCGAAATGTGATTTTTCTCCACATTTCAACAGAATAGCTGCTATGGATGTTACAGGGGGGAAGGAGAGTGGATTTGGGGAGGGTCTTCGAGGTCTCCTCAAGTTAGCTGCAGGTCCTCCCCAGCCATGACACTACAAAAGAAAAGACCCTTTAAACTATGGGATTATTAGATCCCAGAGCATTGGGGGGAGCCTACAACTTCCTTCTAAGTAAAAAATTCCCTGTGATGAAATATTTTTGATTGTTCCGTTTACTCTGGAGAGGTGCTTTATTTACTTATTAAGGAGAGGGAATCTAGTGCCTGAGAGCCTAGTTTTGAACCTTGGTTTTCTTACCAGCTGTGTGCCCTCAGATAAATTAGTTAACTTTTCTGTGCCTCTTCAGAAGAATGGGGATGGAAGAAAAGCAAACAAAATACACAAATTTAAAAAAAGAAGATGATCCAGGCACACGCCTTTAATCCTAGCACTTGGGAGGCAGAGGCAGGTGGATATTTGTGAGTTCCAGGCCAGCCTGGTCTACAGAGTGAGTTCCAGGACAGCTGGGGCTACAGGGAGACCCTGTCTCAAAAAGACCAAAAATAAAAAATAAAAAAAGGAGATGAAATGGGCTTCTTTGATGATTGAGTTGGTATAAGGGGTTACCAAGCCTTGCTGGCAGGAACTAATCATAGAGGAATGCCTGCTTTTGCTGCTAGAGCTGAGTTCTCACTAAGAATCCATGCAGTTTGAACTAGTAAAATGGACTAAGCTATATTTGCTAAAAATAAATAGGACAAAATAGAAAAGAAGAAAAGTAAAAAGTCAAGTACTATTAATGTGATCTTACATTTTAAGAAGAAAAAACAATTGCCTGAAATATAGGTATGTGAGTATGTAACTGTAAAGAAGAAACTCCAGGGGCTGGAGGGATGGCCTAGCGGTTAAGAGCGACGACCGCTCTTGCAGAGGACCCGGGTTCGATCCCCAGCACCCACATGGCGGCTGAGAACCGTCTGTGACTCCGGTTCCAGGAGAACTCCAGTTCCAGGGGAATCCGAGACCGTCTTCTGACCTCCACGGCATCGCACGACGCGGGTGCGCAGACCTGCATGCAGACAATACATTCATACACATAAAAATAAATAAATAAATAAATATTAAAAAAAAAAAAAGAAGAAACTCCAACTGTTGTTTAAAAGGAAGTGTGTGTGTAAGAAAAAAAGTTGAAAGTATGCACATCACTGTAAGAACAGTCCTCACTGGGTGTGGTGGTGCACGCCTTTAATCCTAGCACTTGGGAGGCAGAGACAGGTGGATCTTTGTGAGTTCAAGGCCAGCCTGGTCTACAAAGCAAGTTCTAGGACAGCTGGGGCTACAGGTGAACCCTGTCTTAAAAAGACAAAAGAGGAAGAAGAAGAAGAAGAGGAGGAGGAGGAGGAGGAGGAGGAGGAGGGAGGAGGGGGAGGAGGGAGGAGGGAGGAGGGAGGAGGAGGAGAGGAAGGAGGGAGGAGGAGGAGGAGGAGTCCTTTTAGGGTAATAGAAAGTCCGTTATTTAAGGTTTAAGGACGTTAAGACAGCACATAGATACAAAGAGGAATGCACCAAATTCAAGGGAGAAAGACAGCAACAACACAACCACCAGAGCCACCCTCTGCTTTGGGACTCCATATTGGGGGTTCCCTGCTGAGGCGGAGAGCACCTCAGCCTTCCTCTTCAGTCTGCTTTGGGAACGCACTTTGGCAACCTCAGCCTCTCCTCGTCGTGCTCATCTGCCCTTAGAAGAGAAGCTGACTTGTCTAGCTGCATCTGACGCCAGCCATACTTTTCTCCTCTGTTTTCTTTTTCAGTTCTTCCTTGTCTTTTTTTTTTTTTAAGTCCCTAAGCATTTGTATATGGTAGCACATACCTGTAATCCCAGCACTCAGGAAGCTGAGACAGGACAATCACTGCAAGTTCAAGGCCAGCCTGGGCTATATAGTGAGTTCAGGGCCAATCTGTACTGGTAAAACTAGGGGAGACCCTGTGGGGTGGGGGAGTCACCAAGCAAAAGAAAATCTAAAGTATTGTGTATTATTATTTAAGTCAGATAATGAATAGCTAGCTGGTACTTAAGGATTCCAGGCTGAAACCATATAGTTAAGTTTATTTATTATTATTTATTTTTGAGCTACTCTTTCCTTAAAATAAGCTCCATAACTTTGTTCTGTTAAACTGCTGAGTTGTTTTCTCCAGTGCTGAGCTGAACCAAAGCCTCATATGTGCTATGTAAGCACTTTACCGTGAGCTATGCCTTTCATACATATTTGTCATTTTAAAACATTTAGTAAAGGTAATTTATTTTCTGATTGCAGTTGTAAAGAAGAAAGTCCAGCTGTTGTTAAAAAGGAGGAAAAGGTACTTCATGAGTTATTTGGAACAGACATCAGGTGCTGTGCAAGAAACGAGCTGGGCAGAGAATGTACCAAGCTGTTTACAATAGGTAACACTGGAGTGATGTGTGCTTTTGTTTTTAGTGACTATTCCTTGGAGTACTATTTGAGTCTAACATCACCTGCTTAGGTTACCCCATTCAACTTCAGGTATTCTTTTTCTTTTACACTATTTTGCTTTATTTTTAATATTTTTATTTTCTTATTTTACATGTATGAATTCTTTGCCTGTGTGTATGTAAATGCACTCATGTTATGCAAAAGCTGCAGAGGCCAAGAAAGGGCATTGGATCCCCAAGAACTGGAATTACAGATGGTTGTTAGTTGCCATGTGGGTGCTGCGAATCAATTCGGGTTCTAAATTGCTGAGCTATTTCGCCACCCCCTTTTTTTTATTTAGGTGCTGAGGCTTAAACCCAGGGCCTTGTGCAGAGTACATCCTGTACTAGTAGCTCCACTCCAAGCCCCACACATCATTTTATTATATTTATTCTGTGTGTGTGTGTGTGTGTGTGTGTGTGTGTGTGTACCTGTGGAGGTCAGAAGACAACCTGTGAAGGATAGTTCTTTCCTTCTACCATGTAGGTCCTGGGGATCAAACTTGGGTCATCAGGCTTGGTAACAAACACCTTTATCAGCTGAGCCATTCCAATGGACCTTCACACCATTTTCAATGTAATATAGTGCTGGTTTCTTCATTGACGATTGTTCAGTCTCTTGAAGATGGTTTTATTGTGTAATTTTATTTCTGTTTTGGTTTGTGGTTCTGAGGTTGGAGCCAGGGCTTCACTAGGCTAGCCTCTACTACGGTGCTTAAACTAAGCACAAGATTATGGACTATTAATTTGAGTAGTAACATTGGCAGGGTTAAAACCTTTATTCTTTAGAATATTCAGGGCATACTTTTGGATAAGAAAAAATTTGCCTTTTTTTTTTTCTTATTTGGTAATTTTTTGATCTTTTAGATCTTAACCAGACTCCTCGGACCACACTGCCTCAGCTGTTCCTGAAAGTGGGGGAACCCCTGTGGATAAGGTGCAAAGCTGTTCATGTGAACCACAGATTTGGGCTCACCTGGGAATTAGAAAACAAAGCCCTGGAGAAGGTAACGCTGCAGTTCATGTTCTGAAATCACAGGAACAGGGCAGGAGCCAGCAGCTCAGGCTGAAGGCATTAATGCAAACTCTGTCTTATCAACGCCCAGGGAAGCTACTTCGAGATGAGCACCTATTCAACAAACAGATCTATGATACGGATTCTGCTGGCGTTCGTGCCCTCTGTGGGAAGAAACAACAGCGGCTATTACACTTGTTCCTCCTCAAAGCATCCCAGCCAGTCAGCTTTGGTTACCATCCTAGGTAATTCAGACAACTCATGAAATCTTTTACTTACATTTTTAGCTGCTTTTAGTGTGGAATGTGAAGTATGCAGCCTAGATTTGATTTCAGAGTAGCATTTCCATCCGAAAGCCAAAAAAGAAACAGAACAGCTTGGCCAGAATAAGCCACCCACTGCTTTTCTCTTAGGGTTCAGTCATGCTCACTCGGACACCCCTGTCTTTGCTCATATTACGGTATAATGGAACCATCTGCTTGCCCAACTTTGTCCTTGCATACATTGTAGGGTTTCCTCAGGACAGGACAATCCCTTTTATCCTTAATTTTTTATTTTTTTAATGTATTTATTATTTTTTTATGTGTATGAATGTACTGTCTGCATGTAGGTTGGTGCACCGTGTTGTGCAGTGCTGCGGAGGTCAGAAGAGGGCATCAGATTCCCCTGGAACTGGTTAAGATTAAGAACTAAGTTAAAGATGGTTCTTAGCTGCCATGTGGGTGCTGGGAATCTTGCTGGGTCCTTTGCAAGAGCAGTCGGTGCTCTTAACCGCTGAGCCATCTCTCCAGCCCCCCTTTTATCCTTATAATCCCAGAGCCTGACACTAAAAAGATGCCTAATAAAAACTTATTTTGAGGCTAGAAAGATGGCTCAGCAGTTAAGAGTATGTTCTACTCCTCTGGAGGACCCAAGTTCAATTCCCAGCAACTGGTGTTTTGAGGCAGCTCACAACTCCCTGGAATTCCAGCTTCTGAGGGATCTGATCTCTCTACCTTTCAAGGCTACCGGCACACATAAACACATAATAAAAAAAATCATAAATACTTGTTCAGAGAAGAGGCTTAGTGAGTTATGAATGTGAGAACTGTTCACATACTGAAGTGAATGGAAATTGGGGTGGACTTGGGGATTTCAAAATGGCCACACTTAAGTAATGTCACATTAGGGTTCAGGTACAGCCATAATCAATAAGCTAAGAATTCAAGGCCAGCCTGGTCTACATAGTGAGTCCCAGGACAGCTGGGGTTACAGGGAGACCCTGTCTCAAAAATACCTAAATAAATAAATAGATAAATAAATAAATAAATAAATAATCTGGGCATGGTGGCACACACCTTTAATCCCAGCATTTGGGAGGCAGAGGCAGGCAGATCTCTTTGATTCTTGGATTGGGAAGCCCGACCCACAGCAAGCCAGTATCTGAGCTTTCTTGCATTAAGCTGACAAATTAAAAAAAAAACATTACCATCCTAATACACTTTCATGTAAATTTCAATATCTAATTTGTAAGTGCTTTCTTTTCTTTTTACAGAAAAGGGATTTATAAATGCTACCAGTACACGGGAAGAGTATGAAATTGACCAGTATGAAAAGTTCTGCTTTTCTGTCAGGTTTAAAGCTTACCCACAAATCCGATGCAGATGGACTTTCTCTCAGAAATCATTTCCTTGTGAGCAAAGTGGTCTTGAAGACGGATACAGGTGAGACAGCAAAGAACTCAAAGACACATTTTGGAAGGCACAGTTCTCAGTTCCTCTGAGAAGGACAGCTTTATATTTATGGACGTGAATTCTGTTATGAGTTTATATATATGTATACATGTACCTTTTTTCCAGTACTGGGAGTTGAACCCAGGGTCTTGTTCATGCTAGCAAAGTAGTCTACCGCTGAGCTGTGCAGCCCCATGAGTTTGTGAGTTTCTTACTGAGTAAGAACTGAAGGCTGAAAGCAAACAGCATACTTAGAAGATACTGTGGTTGTCTTACATGGCTTCTGGAGAAAACTCTGCTGAATGAACACGAAATCCTATCAGCATGTGCATAGCTCTCGGCATTTTGGGTTACAGGCTTGTCACTTCCTGTTTTGAGTGCTGTGCTGTGGTACTCTGAGGCTCCCTGAGCATACTTGTAAATGATGGAGGAAGTAAAACTTCTTACAAACAGGAAAAGATTGCCTATAGGTATATTGATACACATTTTCAAAAATAAATGCAGCTGGAAGTGGTGGTGCACACCTTTAATCCTAGCACTCAGGAGACAGAGGCAGACAGATCTCTGTAAGCTCAAGGCCAGCCTGGTCTAGGTAGCAAGTTCCAGGCCACTGGGACTACAGGGAAACCCTGTCTTAAAAAGACAAAAATAAATTTCCAGGACAGCTGGGACTACAGGGAGACCCTGTCTCAAAAAAAAAAAAAAAAAAAAGACATAAATAAATACAAGGCCAGGAGTGGTGGTGCATGCCTTTAATCCCAACACTTGGGAGGCAGAGGCATGGGGATCTCTGTGAGATCAAGGACAGGCTGGTCTACATAGTAAGTCCAGGCCAGCTGGCACCACAGGTAGACCCTGTCTCAAAAAAAGACCAATAAATAAATAAAATAACAAAATAAGCCGGGTGTGGTGCATGCCTTTAATCCTAGCACTTGGGAGGCAGAGGCAGGCGGATCTTTGTAAGTTCAAGGCCAGCCTGGTCTACAGAGTAAGTTCCAGGACAGCTAGGGCTAAAGGGAGACCCTGTCTCAAAAAGACAAAAAAAATAAAATAAAATAAAATAGCAGAAACAATCTAATCATAAGTGATAGGGAAAATTTAATTTTTCTGGAGACTTTCCCAATTATATTTAAGTCTCTTCTAGGAGAGAAATTCTTCATTTTCTCTTTGGAAAACAAAAGCCAATTTTAAGGCTAGGTGGGGTGGTGCAGCACTTGGGAGGCAGAGGCAAGCAGATCTCTGTGAGTTCAAGGCCAGCCTGGTCTACATAGAGAGTTCCAGGCTAGCTGGGGATATTCAGTAGTAAGACTCCATCTTAAAACTAACGACCAAAAGCCGGCTTTCCTCTTTTATCCTTCTTTAGCTATGATACCTCTTATATCTTAAAACCCGTGGCTTCCAGGTTAGACTGTGAGGGTCATCAGAGCATCACCTCTTCTTTCTTTCTTTCTTTTTTTTTATTTTATTTATTTCTGTATGTGTATGAATGTACTGTCTGCATGCAAGTTTGTGCACCCGTGTCATGCAGTGCCTCGGAGGTCAGAAGAGGGTCTCGGATTCCCCCAGAACTGGAGTTCTCCTGGAATTGGAGTTTCAGATGGTTCTCGGCCGCCATGTGGGTGCTGGGGATCGAACCTGGGTCCTCTGTAAGAGGGGTCGGTGCTCTTAACCGCTAGGCCATCTCTCCAGCCCATCATCACCTCTTCTTTCAAGCAAGTCTGTAGTCTAGAACAGTCATTGCTTCTCAGCATGGGATCTATCGGTTTGAGAATCACTTAGGCAGTTTCTTAAATGTGAGCTCCTGGCTCATATTCCAGATGTGCTGAATCAAAATTGGGACAAATTTCCGAGACTTTGTTTTTGATTTGTTTGAGATAGAGCCTTTTTGGGATGGACTTAAACCCTTGAGGTCAAGTGTTCATCCTGCTTGGCCTCTTCAGTATCTGGGTCCACTGTCTTAGGCAGTGCTGCATTTGAAGGCTAATGAGCACTTCACACGTGGCCAGTCAAAACATTATCTCTGTGAAATACACTCTAGGTTTTGAATGCTTAGTATAAAAAAGAATATAAAATGCCTCATTAATTTTCCCATTGATTAGATGGTTAAATGGTGGAATTTTAGGTGCACTGAGTTAAATAAGTCAGCTTATTACTTATTAAACTTAATTTTGCTGTTTTTTTACTTCATTTACATAGGTGACTGGGAATTTTAGTTTATTTACTTTTTTTTTTTTTTTTGGTGCTTTTGAGACAGGGTCTCCCTATAGCCCTAGCTGGCCTGGAACTCACTCTATAGACCTGGCTGGCCTTGAACTCACAGAGATCCTCCTGCCTCTGCCTCCCAAGTACTTTTTGTTGTTGTTGTTGTTGTTACTGGTTTGTTTGTTTATTGTAACAGGATCTTCCTATGGCCTCAGCTGGCCTGGAACTAACTCTATAGACCAGGCTGGCCCTGAACTCACAGAGATCCTCCTGCCTCTGCCTCCTGAGTGCTAGGATCAAAGGCGTGTGCCACCATGTCCTGCTTAAAGATGGTTCTTAGCCTCCATGTGGGTGCTGGGAATCAAACCTAGGTCCTGTGCAAGAGCAGTCGTGCTTTTAACCACTGAGCCATCTCTCCAGCCCCCTGAGTGCTATCTTATTTACTTCTATGTGTACATACGTTTTGCCTGCACGTCTATAAGTACACCCATGCCTGCAATGCCCATGGAGGGCAGGAGTTGGAGTTGGATCCCCTGGAACTGGAATTAACTGGTGGTTTTTCACCACCATATGGGTTCTGGGAACTAAACCAGAGCCCCTTGGCCAGTGCTTTTAACTGCTGACTGATCTCTAGAGCCCCTAGCTGAGAATTTTAAAATGGAATTTTTAAATGTTCATGGCTCATATTGTACTTTGTTAGATAGCCCTGGTCTTTGGTTTGTGAGAATTGTAGGAGTTGAATTCTTTTTCCTTGATTCTACTAAGTATTTGTTTCACCATTTACTGTGCCTGTTTTTGAGACAGAGCCTCACTTTGTAACCCCAGCTGGTGTGGAACTCCCTATGTAGACCTTGCTGGCCATGAAGTCACAGAGATCTACCTGCCTCTACCCCTGGAGTGCTGAAAGTAAACTTGTGTGCCATCATGCCCAGCTCGCTGTGGTATTTTTTTTATTCCTAGAAACTACTTAGGTTTTTTTTTTGTGGGTTTTTTTTTTTTTTTTTTTGGTATTTTTGAGGCAGGGTCTCCCTTTTAGTACCAGCTGTCCTGGAGCTCACTCTGTAGACCAGGCTGAACTCACAGAAATCCAACTGCCTCTGCCTCCCCAGTGCTGTGATTAAAGGTGCATGCCACCACACTCCTAGAAACTATTTGTAATTGGTCCTTGATTTAGGGGGAGGGTACTGGGACTGGACCCAGCTAGGCAAGTGTTCTACCATTGAGCTATAGCGCCATCCCCGTTTGGAGGGTTTGTTTGTGTGTTTGTTTTGGTGTGTGTGTGTGTGTGTGTGTGTGTGTGTGTGTGTGTGTGTGATGTGAGCATGTACAAAAGCCAGAAGTCAATGTTGGTGTCTTCTTCTCTGACTCTCCACTGTTTCTGGGACAGAATCTATCACTAATCTTGGAGCTCGTTACCAGCAAACCCCAGGATCTGCCTGTCTGCCCCACCACCAGGGTTCCAGCAGCACTCTACTGCACCCAGATTTTCCGTGCTGAGGTCTGAACATGTCCTCATGCTTGTGTAGCAAGCATTTGCCCACTCTACCCCCAGAGCCATCTCCCCAGACCCATTTGGATTTTTAAGGAGTTGTTATAATACAGGGGGTTGCAAGGAACTAGCTAGTTTTCTCTTGCCCAAACCTGATGTTCAAAGCAATTAAGACAGTAGCCTGTTGCCTGTGAACTGCTGAATACACACTACCCTAACACAGCATTTCACAACAACAGCGCACTCATTGTGCTGCCATCTTGGACTGAATAGCCTCCCCCGTTGTACATTGTAGAAAACCCTGGCCTCTACTCACTGGAAACCAGTAACACATCTAATTTCTCTCAGTTGTTAAGACCAAAACTATCTCCAGTGCCCTCTGGTAGGAAAATGGCCACTGAGGGAAAACCAGTGCTTTAGAAGACCTGCCTGTCATCATAAACTCTTACTCTGAACCTAAAACTTCCAGAACTCATTGATCAGAGAAGGAGCTGACTCTGCCCTGATTGCACTGATTACCACATGGCTTGTGCTGGGAAGGGAATGGGGATTGCCGGCAGTGTGTCCTCTAGCACAGTGTTAGAGACACTCCTGGTGTTATAGGACTCTTGAGAATCTGACTCAACAGGTAAAGGAGGGATTAAACTTAGTTTAACAATGTCCATTTTATACCTTCTAACTGAGTTTGATGTTTTAAGGAGCTATGCACGTCAGTAAGGTGTAGTTGCTGCCCTTCTTCCCCAAAAGGACACACACTGTTACTATGCTGGGGACACACCACCGAACCGTGTCTACCATGAAGCCCAGAGCCACTCTAGTGAGATGCTTAGTTTAATTCCATCCGATGGCCACAATCTGTAGCCATGAGCTCTATAGCTTTTCTGTAAAGGATCCAGGTGAATGACTTGGGCTTGTGCTATTTGGGCCTTGCTCATCCCAGTTACCTGGTAATGTAGCTGCCACTTCGTATATGTAGCTGCCACTTTGTATATGTAGCTGCCACTTTTATATGTAGCTGCCACTTTTAAAAAAAAATTGTATTTATTTCTGTATGTGTATGAATGTAGTGTCTGCATGCAGGTCTGTGTACCTGTGTAATGCCGTGAAGGTCAGAAGAGGGTTTCGGATTCCTCTGGAACTGGAGTTCTCCTGGAATTGGAGTTTCAGACGGTTCTCGGCCGCCATGTGGGTGCTGGGGATCGAACCTGGTTCCTCTGCAAGAGCAGTCGGCACTTTTAACCGCTAGGCCATCTCTCCAGCCCCTGTAGCTGCCACTTTGTATATGTAGCTGCCACTTCGTATTACGTAGCCTTACTTCAGATTTATGATCTCCTTAAAGATGGGTGCTCTGGCCAGGCATGGTGGTGCACGCCTTTAATCCTCGCACTCTGGAGGCAGAGGCAGGCAGATCTCTGTGAGTTCAAGGCCAGCCTGGTCTACAGAGTGAGTTCCAGGACAGCTGGGGCTACAGAGAGACCCTGTCTCAAAAAACAAAAAAAGTTTGAAATTTACTAATAAGCCAAAGGGACCAGCATCCCTGACTAACCACTAGATCCAGCAGTTTAGCTGAGCTGAGTTGGGATGATAAAGTACAGTGATGGGGTTTAGGAAGTTGACCTGGGTGGCAGAGTGGCAGGAAAGTTTGGTTTGGGTTGTTGTTTTTGTTAATGTGTTTCGTAGCGCAACTCCTGCAGAAGCATCGATGTGGTCGTGCTGTGTGCCAGAAGTTTCTCAGCTTCCTGGCCCTCAGAGCTTCATTTCTGCAATTCACTTCCTCAAATGCCACCCCAAGGCTTATTGGATCTTGCCTTTCTGTGTTTGCATTTGATTAAATTGCAGCATCTCAGCTGTCGTTGGTATCCTGCTCATATAAAAGGCTGCAAGATATTTTATACATTAGTTTACATAATTATCTAATTTTTTTTTTTTTTTTGTTGTTGTTGTGTCTTTTTGAGACAAGATCACCATGTAGCCCCAGGTGTCCTGACTCCTCTATAACAGGCTGGCCTTCTCAAACTCACAAAGATCCGGCCTGCCCTCTTGCCTCCCAAGTGCTAGGATAAAGGGCGTGTGTCACCACGCCCAGCTTTATCTATACTTATTAATAAATACCACATCTACATTAGTTCTTATGGTCAAAAAAGATTGTTATAATTATTCAGTAATGTCTTCTGAAATCCTTGCTCTTCTCTCTCAGCCAGGCCCTCATTGAGGGCTTCCAGGGGTGAAGCATTGAGATTGTGATTGTTGTGTGTGTGGTGTGTGTGTGTGTGTGTGTGATGGTCTAGTTACCCGGCCAGTACATGCTCAGGGCCAGACACCACACCCAGAAACAGTGCGCTCCCCAACCCCAGTCGCAGCTATCTCCTGTCCAGGCCCTGTCCACGCAGCACTTGTAAGGTTTCCTTTTTCTGAGGGACTCAAGCCTGGAGCCTGAGTTTGTGTAACAAAAGGAAAGATGTTTGCATCAAGAGAAAGACCAAGAGACCAACTAAGTCTTGTCTCCCTTTATCCCTGCTGCTTGTATCAGTGTTCCTGGATCCTGTTTTTCTAGAAGACCCCCACTCCATTGTAAGTCATCACCATACCCTGTGACATCACCAGCTGAGCCAACAGGACACTTTGGAGCTTCTTTTCACTGGGGTGTCAGGTGTGCCAGTAGTCCCTCACTGACATGATAACCCACTGATCATTACAGGGACATGGAAACAACCAGGGAGGCAAAGTCAAGACCTTATTTAATCACTCATCCTAGTTTTCTGGATAGAGGCGCTTAAGAGTCAAAAAGGCTATAGTAGAGTACATGTGTTCCTGGCAGAAGGATCTGAGACAATTCACCAGCAGACACTTCATGGCAGCCCACAACTAACCTGTGACTTCCAGCTCCAGGAAACACCTCTAGCCTCGTGAGCACCCAGCACACAATGTACCACACAAACACCCAGACAGTGTGACACATACACATAATTGAAAGTGAATAAAGTGTTTTTAAAAATACATTTTTTTTTTTTTGTATTTTGTTGAGACAGGGTCCCCTTTTAGCACCAGCTTTGTCCTGGAGCTCGCTTTTTAGACCAGGTCTGGCGCTCTGAACTCACAGAGATCCACTCAACCTCTACCTCCCCGAGGCTTTGGCGATTAAAGGTGCATGTGCCACCATGACACCGCGCCTAAAAGTACATTTTTATTTTATTTTAATTTATTATTTTTTTAATTTTTTCTTATTCTTTTGTTGTGATGAATTTTTGTAACTCCTAGGGTCTGTTGCACCTGTGTAGTCATGGCGAATGCCGCTAGTGTTAGAAAGAGGTCGTTGGATTCCCCGATGGAACTGGAGTTATACAGATAGTTCCTTCGTCTACAGCCGACCATGTGGGTGTTGGGGATCAGACACCCTGGGTCCGTCAAATCAACGTCGCTCTTAAACACACTAGGGCCATCTCCTCCAGCCCAAAACAAGTACATTTTAAAGCAAAATACTGACACATAATTCAATAGTCCAGAGTAATTACTTTGTGACTGTGGGGTGAAGGCCAAGCCAGTGAAGGAAGCATGAAATATTTGTCAGAATATGAAGAATTGTGTAGATTTAAGAGTCTGAGTTTTTCCTTCAAATATAAGTATCTGATAGTCGCATATATGATTATATCTTAGTTATCGATTTTGTTTTGTTTTTAGACAAGTCGCACAATGTCGCCCCTAGCTGACCTGGAACTTGGCCATGTAGAACCAGGCTGGGCCTGCATACGTCACAGAAAACCACTTGCCTCCTGCCTCTAGGAGACGTGGTGGATTAAAGGTGTGGTGCACCACACCTGGCATATCCTAGATTAACATTTTAAATGGCTCCATATATCATTTTTTTTAAAGCTTTTAACTGTTAACCAGCATTGTGTTGGGAGGGCATTAGACTTTACTAAATTCTTTTCCCTAGATAATTGTATTTTAAATTCAAACTTACGGGTAGTCCCATTTAAACAATTTTTTTTTTTAATTTCGGTCTAATTTTCGAGAACAAGGGTCTCCCACAAGGCTCCAGCTGTCCTAGAACAACTCACTGCTGTAGACCAGGTGCCTGGCCTTGAACTGAACAAAATCCATCTGGCCTCTGCCTGCCCATATGCTAGGATTAAAGCATTAGCCACCACGCCCAGCTACATTTGTTTTGTACTATATTTGATATCATTGACAGCCTTCTATATATATTGTGTTTACTGTGCACTTGTTTTCATTTTATACATGAGAATACTGGTATAACAAGGTAAAGTGACTTGTCCAAGTTCACAGCCCTGGGTAGTGGTAGATCTGGGACTGCAGAGAGCGGTAGCTCCCTGGCTGTGCTTTCTGCATCTCTCTAGTGCCTGTTGACACCAACTCATTTCAAAAGTGTGAGGTTCCCCAATCCAGTGAACAGAACAGAAATGCCCTGGCTGGGAGGCACCTTAGCACTTATCTAGTATGTATAAGACCTTGGTTACAGTCCCAGTAGTGCTCAAGGTCCCAGATTTCATCCCTAGTCCACAGAAAGTACACACACATATAAGCTCTTAGGTTATTGAAAAATAATAAATGCTTTCAAAAACCTACGAAGTGAGATATCTCATGCAATTGCCTTTTTGATTTTTTTTTTTTTTTTTGGTAAATTAAGCTGAGACAGGTCTCACATGGTTAGCCCAGGCGTGGCCTAACATTACTATCACTTGCTGTCTTAGCACCCTAGTGCTGAGATCACAGGTATGCACCATTAAGCCAGCAGACTGCTGCTAAATTTTTCATTACTCGGGGCTGAGAGAGATGGCTCATGGTGGTTAAGAGCACCGGCTTTCTCTTGAGAGACCATGTTCAATTCCAGCACCAACATGTGTGGCTAAGAATCCATCTTAACAACTTACCGCTTCCAGAGGGAAATCCGACACCTCTCTTCTGACCTCAGCGCATATTGCATGACATGGGGTGCACCACAACCTACATTCAGACAGTACATTCATACACATAAAAAATAATAAAAAAATTTTAAAAATTTTAACAAAAAAAGTTTTTTTTTTTTTTTTCAGATTTTTTATAAAAGCTTGAGAACTAGAATAGAAATGAACATTGTACAGAAAGACATAGGCATTCCCCCCCCTCCCATATTTATCTGTCAGGGTAGAAATCCAAATAGGTCAGGTTTGAATGTAGCCAGGCTGGGCTCACAGCCCAACTCTGCAGCTTGAGGTGACAGAACCTCCAGGCTGTCCTTCCTGGCCAAGGAAAGCCACCCACAGTGTGGTCAGCTCTTCTTCCTCTGTTTTGAAAAGCTGTCAGTATCCCCAATGCACCCCTTGTTGTCCTCTTCCCTCCCACTGTGCTTTGAGAACCCTTTATGAATTGCAAGCTACTGCTTACCTTTCTCTTTTACTTAAATTGTTTTACATTTATTTATTATTAATTTATTTATGCGTATGATTGTAAACACACTGGGCACTGCAGTGTTTGTGGAAGTCAGAGGATCGCCTGTGGAAGTTGATTTTCTTCTTCCACTGTGTGGATCCCAGAGATCAAATTCAGGTCCCTGATCCTGGTGGCACATTTACCTGCTGAGCCATCTCCTCAGCCTTTCTGCTTACATTTCTACCTAGTCATATGGTGCATGGTCTGTAATTTTTTTTTTTTTTTTTTTCTGGGTAAGGTATGGCATAATTAAATATTTACTCAGGAGAGGGTGATAAAGGAGAGAGACAGATTAGAACAAAGGTAAATGGCACACATGTATGGGAATGTCACCATGTGACATGTATTTGTACATTTTACTAACATAAAAAAGTAATTTAGGGCTGGAGAGATGGCCAACTGCTCTTGCAGAGGACCCGGGTTCGATCCCCAGCACCCACATGGCAGCTGAGAACCATCTTTAACTCCAGTTCCAGGGGTATCCGACACCCTCTTCTGACCTCTGAGGCATTGCACGACATGGGTGCACAGACCCGCATGCAGACAGTACATTCATACAAATAAATAAATAAAATAAATAAAATTAAAAAAAATTTAAAGGGGTGGAGAGATGGCTCAGTGGTTAAGAGCTGGAGAGATGGCTCTGTGGTTAAGAGCTGGAGAGATGGCTCAGTGGTTAAGAGCACCATGTGTTCTTGCAGATGACATGGGTTCAATTCCTAGCATCCAGATGGCAGCTAACAACCATCTGTAACTCCAGTTCCAGGGGAATCTGATACCTTCTTCTGATTGTACATGCAGGCAATATACTCATACACATAAAATATTTTTAAAGTAATAATTGAAAAATAATTTAAGGGGCTGGAGAGATGGCTCAGGGGTTAAAAGCACTGACTACTCTTGCAGAGGACCCAAGTTTGATTCCCAGCACCTACATGGCAGCTAACAACCATCCATAACTCCAGTTCCAGGGGATCTGACGTCTTCTGACCTCTGCAGGCACTGCTTGACAGGGGCACACTTACTCACATGCAGGCAGTACACTCATACACATAAATAAAATTCTAAAAATTAATCTTTTAATTAAACTAAGTTAAAAAATGATTCCTCAACACTCTTATAAAAAATAAATATCTCTTGAGAAAGTGCTTTTCTTTCCTTCTGTCACAGTGGAAATCATATTCAGTGGGTCCTTCCCCTACCCTCCTGCTCTAGCCAGCATCCCACTACAATCTCCAACATGGCAGGGGCCTCATAGCATGATGGATAGTCCCCAGTATAAAGTTACTCATGTCAGATGTGTGCTTGCTGTGCATCCCAGGTAGGGACCGGAGCCTGTTGAGATCACACAAGGGTCTCTGGGTAAACTCGGGGCTTGGGTCCTCACTGGCATTAACTGCTGTATAAGTCAGTGGTTGGCTGATCGTTGGTTCCGTCTTGGAGCAACACTAAGGAAGCAGATATTTCTGGAAGCAGGAAAGGTTCTCCATGGAGGAACAGGCCAGGAGCCTCCTTTCTCAGAGGATCCCTAGCTCTGGTCAGACCTGAGTCTTAATGTGCAGAACCACATGACGACCATCCTAAAGATGTACATTCAGAGTCTCTGGAGTTGAACAACGTCTGATTTGTATTTCTACCAAGCTCTAAGTTGCTTCCGGTGCTGATGTGTGTCCATGGAGCACAGTTTTGAGTGGCAAAGATACAGAAGGCAGATACTCCTTGCCTCATGAGCTTCAGCAAGTGGAGACAGACTTAACAAGGTCATCTCGTACACACTGTTCTTTATTGTAGCATCTCCTGTAAGCATTGGGCTAAGACAGTCTTTAATTCTTTTTCAAACAGCATATCTAAGTTTTGCAATCATAAGCACCAACCAGGAGAATACATATTCCATGCAGAAAATGATGATGCTCAATTCACTAAAATGTTCACGCTGAATATAAGAAGTAAGTGAAAATATTAAGACTTCACTTTTTGTCTTCTAATTATCTTGTTTTCTATTAATTTTAATCAAGAGTCAAGTCACAGCTAAGAAGGGACACTATGAAACTGCTTTTGTATGCTGAAACGTTTTGAACTTTTACTCTAATCAATTGGCTTTAGTTGGATATTTATTTGAAGCACTAAGACGTGCTCCATCTCCTGTCTGCATGTCCTCTATCGCTGCAAGTTTACTGACTTCAGTACTTTGAAAGGAATGTTAAGGAAAGGCTGAGGAGCCACCTGCTATTTATTCGTTTTAATAATTTCCATTTTGGCCTACGCTCTAAACAAAAGACCTCTAAAGACAATAATATATTGCATTAGGTTTTCACATTGTGGTGAGATGTGCAGGCAGATAGAGGTCTATGTCTCAGTTGCCTCTGGGAGGAGGCGAGCCAGCCATCCAGGTTACATAGCATCGGAGGGAGGGACCATCCAAAGGTATGAGGTGTGCTCCCAGGGGCACATACTGCCCTGGAGTAAACAGGCAGCCTGAGCTGAAGCCAGCTTTGAGCTGTTTCTGGAAAGACCCATCCTCTGTGAGCTTATTTTACATGTTATTTTCTTCAGGGAAACCTCAAGTGCTAGCTGAGACCTCAGCCAGCCAGGCATCCTGTTCCTCTGATGGATATCCGTTACCATCTTGGACCTGGAAGAAGTGTTCAGACAACAAGTAATCAGAAGCTTCATGTCTCTTAAGGAATAGCAAAGCTGCATGTGGTGGTGTACACTATAATCCCAGCACTCACGAGGCAGGGGCAGGAGGGTCTAGAATTTTAGGCAGCATGGGGTATATAGTGAAACCCTGTCCCCCAAAATAGAAAGAAGGAAGCAAGAAAGGGAAGTAAGAAAGCAAGGGAGGGAAGGGAAAGGAAGGGAAAGGAAGGGAAGAAAGGAAAGAAGGAGAAGAAGAGGGGAAAGGAAAGGAAAAAGGACAAAAAGGAGAGCAAGAGAGTAGAACACTGACCTGTAGTCTGAATACAGTTTAAGCAACAACACAGGATAAAATCTCTCCTTCAGAATCAGTTGTCACTCTTGCATGTCTCTTTTGGAACTGTCAGTAGAAACCATAAAGACCCATTTTATGATGACCCCGCCTGTCTAATTTCCCTGTCTGCCATTTTTTTTTTCAGCTGCACGGAAGTAATCACAGAAGGAGTTTGGAATAAAAAGACTAATAACAGAAAAGTGTTTGGACAGTGGGTGTCCAGCAGCACTCTAAACATGAGCGAGGCTGTGAAAGGCTTTCTGGTCAAATGCTGTGCGTACAATTCCCTGGGCACATCTTGTGAAACCATCCTTTTAAACTCATCAGGTGTGACACAATTGCTTTTGTAATACACCTTCAGGAATTCCCCACTAGAAGTTAGGCCCTGTGGTTGGCTTTTACTGGGGGATTTTAGAAAGTGCCATTCACTGTGTGAGTAAAGAAGTCTTTTTGAGTCAGGCAAGAATCCCCAGATATAGCCTGACCTATTTTATATCTCAGGACCCATTCTCCAAACATATTATGACTCATGGGTCACAATGATGTGGAGCGCCATAAACTCCTGGTCTGATTACCAGCCGTCGGAGGTCCTCCTCCACAAAACAGATTTAGTAATCTGGAATTTCTATAATTTTACCTTTTGTTAACCTCCTTATTTACTTTTAGCCTGCCATTCTTAAATTTCAGGGTTGCTTTTTAGCATCTCCCTCAAATTGTCTGTCGGCACTAAGAGTTTAGGATCACCAGCAGCAAAACAGACAATAAAAAATTAACTTTTCAAACCAGGAATGGTGGCACAGCCCATAATCCTAGCACTCCAGGGGGCAGAGGCAGGAGGATCCCAAGTTCAAGTCCAGTTTACATAGACCCTGTGTCAGAAAAAAAATAAAGCAAGCAGGCAAGCAAGCAAACAAACAAAACAAGGGGCTGGAAAGATGCGTCAGCAGTTAAGAGTGCTTGCTGCGCTGTAAGAGGACCTGAGTTCTGCAGGTGGCTCTCAGCTTCCTGTCACACCTGCTCCTGAGAACCTGACGCCCACTTCTGGCCTCTGCGTATGCACACATGTGGTGTACATTCATACACATACACATACATTCAAATAATAAAAATATTTTTAAGAAATTTAAAACCCTAACTTCTCCACTCTCGTGTGGTGTCTTCACAGAAGGAACACACATTCTCCCCCGCCCCTTTTTTTTTAATCTGGCTTGGGTTTGGAGGAAGGTTTAAATAGGAATCGTTCTTACAACTCCATGGACTAATTTTTAAAATGGTTTTAGAGGCATTTCTAATTTTCTGGAAAGGGAACTGGTTGTTTGTAGAAACAGTGCCTGATTTTCTGTGGGGAGCAGAATGCTCGTAAGGTTGAAAATGGTGGTTACTTGAACAGGATGTGAGATATTCTAGCTAGCAAGGGCCATACTATTTATAACTGCAAACAGGAATTCTGTCTCACTGCCTAGCGACCGCTTTTCTTGCAGGCCCCTTCCCTTTCATCCAAGACAACATCTCCTTCTATGCAACCATTGGGCTTTGTCTGCCCTTCATTGTGGTCCTGACCGTGCTGCTCTGTCACAAGTACAAGAAGGTAAAAGCAGCAGTGAAGGCTCCTTATTGTTCCCACCCTGCAGCACTGGGACTGGCCACTGACTCTCTGTTTATTTCTGAAGCAATTTAGGTACGAGAGCCAGCTGCAGATGGTTCAGGTGACAGGCTCACTCGATAATGAGTATTTCTACATCGACTTCAGGGAATATGAATATGATCTCAAATGGGAGTTTCCACGAGAAAACTTAGAGTTTGGTAAGACTTGGACGTTCCACATTTCTGTGGCATTGCCTTTTCCTTGGAAAGCCTTTATTAACACCCGCTTCTTCCATCTTGACAGGGAAAGTCCTGGGATCAGGTGCTTTTGGAAAAGTGATGAATGCAACAGCATATGGAATTAGTAAAACAGGCGTGTCAATCCAGGTGGCAGTGAAAATGTTGAAAGGTACAGTACATACATGTAGTGGCTGAGTCTTAGCAAAGACACACGGAAGTGGAGCACAGCTTCCCACTCTCCCCTTCTGCTGCCTCCCATCATTCTCGTGGTTCCCATTTGCCAGGCATCACAGTGAAGAAGAAGCAGGCTGGGATTAGGGCCAACCCTGTCCTGAATGCAGAGTCCAAGTCATGAATGTGAATCCTACGTCTTCTCTCTTTGTTTAGTCTTTATTGGCTTCAGTGTTACATGTTGACACAGATTCTGGCTAGATCAGAATGAGACTTCTCCATTCTCAGTTCCCACTCTCTGTTCATCCACTCCAATATGGCATCCAACCCGATTCCCCAAACCTGCTCATTTGACAAGGGCTCCCCCAGCAGACTTTTTTTCTAGAAGTGAGGATTGAATCTAGGACCTTCTGTGTGTGAGGCAAGCACTCCACCACGGAGACACATCTCCATTCCTTGATTTTGTCAGATCCTGTCTATAGCTCAGACTGGCCTTGAACTAACAACTCTCTAGCCTTCACATCCTGAAAGCTTGGATTATGTGTGTCCCCCTGTGCCAGGCTAGGTGACGCTCTTGCTAAAATGATCTGTATAAGAGTAAAGGGGCGTGGTGGCGCACCTCTTTAATCCTAGCACTCGGGAGGCAGGGGCAGGTGAATCTTTGTGAGTTCAAGGCCAGCCTGGTGTACAGAGTGAGTTCCAGGACAGCTGGGGCTACAGGGAGACCCTGTCTTGAAAAGACCAAAAAAAAAAAAAAAAACAAAAAAAAAAGAGTAAAGGGAACTTCCTTTTCCCTGATGGCTCACTAAAGTAAGCTGACAGTAGGCAGACTGATAGAAGAAAAAGGCACACAGTTATTGATGGGCACGGGGAAAATCCTGGAACAAGAATCTCACACAAATGCTGAGCCTCCAAACCAGGTGGTTGAAACTTGTGTGCATTCTGTGTTACAGAGAGAAATAGCAGTTTGTATTTCTGGAGGAAGGCAAGGGGGCGTGTGTGTGTGTGTGTTGTTGTCTGTCTGTCTGTCTTACATGATGAAGTCTCTTCATTAACAGTCCTCTGAAGAACACAGAATCTTTTGGGGTAGAGTGTCCTGGGCAGGGAATCTTTCTGACATTTCATAGCAACTGCATTCCTTCCAGAAAGGGAATTTTTCTCACAACCTCAAAAGGCCCATCTTGGTCCTCTGTACAGAAAGAGAATTAAGAGACAGGAGTGGAGGTGACATGAAGGGGCAGGGAGTCCTTGAGCTACACCTTCAGCCCAAAGCCAGCATACACCTAAGCTTAGTATATTGTCAATATCTGCAAGCAGCTAGGCTCAGAGGCCATTTTCATGTTCAGGTCACTGGTGTTTTTTTTTTTTTGGAGGGGGGAGAGGGAGTCTTCTAGGGCGGGCTCTCACTGTAGCCGCGCTAGCCTTGAACCACTATGTAGACCAGGCTGGCCTCAAATGACACGATCTGCCTGCTTCTTCCCTCCCAAGCGCTGGGATTAAGGTGTGTACCGCCATGCCTGGATGAATTTTTCAACATTTAGGACATTATTCACTATTTTCCTTCTCAGAATTATTTGAGCTTTCACATTACTGGATTTCTCTGGCTCCCCTCCTACATCGTAGACTGCATCTCGGGCCTTTGCTGGCTTGTCCTTCACGAAGTGCAAAAGCACTGTCTATATGCTTATTGATTTACTATACATAAATTTTCTGCAGATCAAATTCAAGTCATGAAGAGAGACAAATATCCCCATGTACCTGCATGATACTTGCAAAATCCAGAAGCAATAGCAGAATACTATCCTTTGTTAAGCCTGGGTACACAACCATTAGAATTTCTTTTATAATGCTTTTCCTTTATTAGCATTTTTAGTTCCACAAAATACAGAGTGCCACTGTGATGCTTTCATACATAATACTCTGATTCCATCTTGTCTCTCCTCCTCCTCTAATGAGCCATTTCCTCTTCCCCTTCCACTCAATGTCTTTTCCCTTATTTTATTTTATTTTTGGTCTCTTCAAGACAGGGTTCTCACTGTAGCTCCGCGTCCTGGAACTCATTTGTTACACAGGCTGGCCTGCAACTCAAAAAATCTGCCTGCCTCTGCCTCCCAAGTTGTAGGATTACGGTGTGTGTGCCCCCCGCCCCGACTTTTTTTGTTTTTTTTTTTTTGGTCCGTGTCTTTTCCTTTTTTACCTAGATTCTCCATATGAGAGATTACATGTGATATTTGCCTTCTCAGTCTGACTTATTTTAGTTAGCAGGACAACCTCTGCTTCTATCCACTTTCCTGTAGATGACATAATTGTATTCCTTAAGGCTGCATGAGACTGATGCATCTGCATCCATTTCTCTAGCTGTTCATCTGATGCAGGTTCCTAGATGGGTTGCATTACATGACTATTGTGACAGTGTTAGCCATCAGCTTCCTGTGTGGAGCACCTCCTGCCATCTCTGCTCCACATAGTCATCATAGGTGACTCTCTGCACCAAGGGCTCTCCTAACTGCATCTCCCTTCAGAGCTTTGGCTTCATCCACCCAAATGCCACCTTGGGCATCTCAGTTCAGCTTGTCCAAACTGAACTCTGGCAGCCCTGGCTCCTGTCTACTTCTTCCTAGTGATTAGTGTGGTGTCAGTGGGATGTAACATTCCACAGAACAAGGCAGACCCTGTCATTGTCCTCTTACTAACTTCCAGAAGCTTTTCCCAACAGATTCCCTGCATAGTGTCTCCTCTATAGGGGCTGTCCTCTTCTCATTATCTTTATCCTGGTCCAGCTCTGCCTTTCCTGAGCACCACCAGTAGCCCCCAAAGCAGGAACTCTGCATCCATTCTCATCTCCTGCTGGGGGCTGTGTGCTGAGGTGACAGAGGGCCCTGACACAGAGCAGATCAGACCAGCATGCTGCCCGACATCTCCTTCAGCATTTCCACTGGCTTTCTATTACTCTGAAAATGGTCCCCACAGCCTCGAGTGATTGGGTCCCTGCTTGGCCTCCCCATCTTCTGCTCCCAGCATGCCAGCATGCTGACCTCCTTTCAGTTCCGCACAACACCAGGCCCCTCCCACCTTAGGGTCTTTGCACAGGTGAATCCTTCCTCCTGCTCTTCCTCTTTCAGATTTCAGCTTAAAGATCACTTCCTTAGGGAAGCCTCCTCTCACACCACAGACAAGATCAAACCCTGGAGGCTGTGGATATAGCTCAGTGAGAAAGCAATGCTCAGCATGCATGAGGCCCCGAGTTTAGTCCCTAGCATTACATACAAGAATAAATAAAAAAATAAAAATTTAAAATTTAAAAAATAAAAATAAAATAAAAACAATACCAAGGTTTCTGCAGTAAATCGCGTGGGTACTATGTAGATTTTCCCCACAAATCTATCACAATTATAACTATGTATGTTCAGTTGTTCATTAGTCCAAAGCCTCCTAAAACCAGGGTGTTGTTTCCTGTGCTGTTCTTTTTTAATACCCTGTAGTCTGCTGCTTCAGGATGGGGTGGTGTTCTGTGTCCAGGGGCATTCGCTGGGCTTCCTCCCAGTTTTTTCCAGGGTTCAGTTTGCGCACTTCTTCTTGCCCCTTTTCTTGCCCCTCCAGGCTGTTTCCTGTCCCTCTAATGTGACCCCACAGCACAGCCTTGCTACATTCCTTTTATCTTCCTCTGGTCATCCTTCAGTTTCTGTGGGAAGTTGGTTCCAGTATCCCCTTTGAGACACCAGAATCTCGGATGATCAGCTAAGTGCCTTATATCAGATGGCAGTGTTTGCACAGAACCAACATAGCTGCTCTGTGCTTTAAGTCACTGTAGGTTACTCAGAATGCCTAATATCATGTAAATACTGATGTAAATAGTTGTCATTCTATACTGCTTAAGGAGTAATGACCAGAAAAAAGTCAATATATTTAGCACAGACACAATTTTTCTGACTCATTTTTTTGAGACAGTCCTCTCTGACCTCCCTGTGTTGGACTTACTGAATAATGAGGATGACATGTTGGAGCCAACCATGCTTGCTGAAGCTCCAGTTCTTATCTTCCTATGAATTGAATAAATCTAAGAGTTGAAACTGTAAAAAGTGGGGCTGGAGAAATGGTTCAGTTGTGAAGAGCACTTCTTACTCTTGCAGAGGACTCAGGCTTGGTTCTAAATACCCACATGGCAGCTGATATCCATCTATAACTGCAGTTCCATGGTGTTTAGTGCCTTCTGTGAGCACTTCTTGCACAGGGTATACATACATACATACATACATACATACATGCATGCATGCATGCAAACACTTGTACATATAAAGTAAAAAGAAATGTATTTTTGGGGGCTGGAGAGATGGCCTAGGGGTTGGGAGCGCCGACTGCTCTTGCAGAGGACCTGGGTTCAATCCCCGGCACCCACATGGCGGCTGAGAACCGTCTGTAACTCCAATTCCAGGAGAACTCCAGTTCCAGGGGAATCCCACGCCCTCTTCTGACCTCTGTGGCATTGCACAACACAGGTGCACAGACCTACATGCAGACAATACATTGAGACACATAAATAAAAAATTAAAATAAAAAATAAAAATAAAAATAAGGAAATGTATTTTTAAGTATGTTTTTCCTTTTCAACAACTCTGTTAGCTTCTACTACTTATTTTTTTAACTTTTAAGTATTATTTTTTTAATTTTATTTATTTTTGTATGTGTATGCTAGGCTATCTCTCCAGCCCCTACTACTTCTTATTTTGTTTGCCTCTTCTGAGAGCCAGAGGGGAGGAGTTTTATTTCTGTCAGTGGGGAAAAGGCTAGTAGAAAGAAATATTCTTACAGTCAGTCAACATTTATAACACAATTTTTAAAAATTCTGTCTTGGGGCTGGAGAGATGGCTTAGTGGTTAAGAACACCGACTACTCTTGCAGATGACCCAGGTTCGATTCCCAGCACCCACATGGCGGCTAAGAACATTCTTTAACTCCAGTTCCAGGGGAATCCAACAACCTCTTCTGACCTCCGCGGCATTGCATGACATGGGTGCACCAACCTACATGCAGACAGTACACTCATACACATAAAAAAAAATTCTGTCTTAAAACACAGGATATTGGCTGGGTGTGGTGATGCACGCCTTTAATCACAGCACTCGGAAGGCAGAGGCAGGCGGATCTCTGTGAGTTCAAGGCCAGCCTGGTCTACAGAGTGAGTTCCAGGCCAGCTGGGGCTACAGGGAGACCCTGTCTCAAAAAGCCCAAAAACAAACAAAACCAAAAAACCTACAGGTTATTATTATTGAAAATTTATGTGTCATTCCTGTGTGTTTTTCTCTTATATTCTTTTGTTTGTTTGTTTTTTTGGTCTTTTCGAGACAGGGTCTCCCTGTAGCCCCAACTGTCCTGCAACTCACTCTGTAGACCAGGCTGGCCTTGAACTCACAAAGATCCACCTGCCTCTACCTCCCAAGTGCTAGGACTAAAGGCGTGCGCCACCACGCCCAGATTCTCTTATATTCTTTTGAACTCACTATGTAGACCAGGCCTGTCATAAAGTCACAGAGGATCTACCTGCCCCTGCCTCCAGAGTCCTGGGATAAAAGGCATGTGCCACCACACCCAGATGTCTCTAATGATTTTGAATTTCCATAAGTTGTGGTCTGAAATGAGGAAAATTTTTATTTATAAAGCAGCATACAATTACTGAATCTGACATTTTCTCTGTTCCTCCATTGATAGAAAAGGCTGACAGTTCTGAAAAAGAGGCACTCATGTCGGAGCTCAAAATGATGACTCACCTGGGGCACCACGAGAACATCGTGAACCTGCTAGGAGCATGCACACTGTCAGGTAGTTTCCACCCAGAACACCCAGTCTAAAACACTGTAGCCTGCAGAGAGATGGTCTGGTTCCATTTCTACTCTTGTCTCAGCCCCCAGTTCCATTGGAGTTAGACACTGGATCCTCCGTACAGCAGATGGGTCAGCATAAAGAATGCCTCTGTGTGTGTGTGTGTGTGTGCGTGTGTGTGTGTGTGTGTGTGTGTGTGTGTGAGTGTCTTTTTGAGACAGGGTCTCTGTTTAGTCCCAGCTGGCCTGGAGCTTGCTCTGTAGACCAGGCTGTCCTTGAACTCACAGAGATCTGCCTGCCTCTGCCTCCTGAGTGCTGGGATTATAGGCGTGTGCCTGTAACAGAATCCTCAGCTGCTGAAAAGCAGCAACAGCTCTGCAATACATTTTGTGGTTTCAGAATTTTTCCCCAGCTGCAAGACAGTAGTGAGAATAGCCTCAGTGCTCAGCCCTTCCCCCCTTGGCTCTGGTGAGGTCATGTGTACAGAACCAAAGAGAAAGGCTAGAAGACACTGATTTCCAAAGAAGTTTGAGCAGAAAGCTGAAATCAAATTTAAAATATAAGAAGATACTGACTCATAAAAAGTATTTTCCTACAGTTGGGGAAGAACTGATTTCCCATAGACTATGTCATGATACACAGAATTCTGAAGAAAAAAAAAAAAATCAGGGTTTGCATACCTAGAACTAAAACTGTAACTGTTTCAGGACCAGTTTACTTGATCTTTGAGTACTGTTGCTATGGTGACCTTCTCAACTATCTAAGAAATAAAAGAGAAAAATTTCACAGGACGTGGACGGAGATCTTCAAGGACCATAATTTCAGTTTTTTTCCCACTTTCCAATCACATCCAAATCCCAGGTGAGAGATCGGGTCAGGGCTTTGTAATTATATGTCAAAAAATGTGGACACTGGGGCTGGAGAGATGGAGAGATGGCTCAGTGGTTAAGAGCGCCAAATGCTCTTGCAGAGGACCCGGGTTCAATGCCCAGCACCCACATAGCGGCTAAGAACCGTTTTTAACTCCAGTTCCAGGGGAATCCGATGCCCTCTTCTGACCTCTGCAGCATTGCATGACACGGGTGCACAAACCTACATGCAGACAGCACGCTCATACACATAAAAATAATAAATAGCTGGGCGTGGTGGCGCATGCCTTTAATCCTAGCACTCGGGAGGCAGAGGCAGGTGGATCTTTGTGAGTTCAAGGCCAGCCTGGTCTACAGAGTGAGTTCCAGGCCAGCTGGAGCTACAGGGAGACCCTGTCTCGAAAAGACCAAAATAAATAAATAAATAAATAAATAAATAAATAAATAAATAATAAATAAAATAAAATAAAAATGTGGACACAGTATGACCACTGAACACCCCTGCTGACCAGTTTCTACAAGCCCTGTATGGTCCTAGAGCAATCATTTATCTGTGCAGTGGTTCTGCCCAGTTAGCTCTTGTTTTACGTAATAAAGATTTGGTTAAGCATCAGAAGCCGTGGTCCAGAAACAGAAAATAGAAAAGTCCAGAAATAAACAGTTTATAATTTTTAAATAATTTTATTATAGTTTATTATTATAGCTGTTCTTTTTATTTTCTGCTGCTCATCTGTTACTATGAGCGATTTATAAATGAAGTTTTACCATAGATATGTGTGTGTATGTATATAGGAAAACATTGTATTTGTAGGATTTGCCACAGTCTGCAGTTTCAGTTATACCCTTGGGTGGTTTCCTAGCTTGAAATGCAGCCTATAGATAAAGGGGGTGACTGTGGTTTCCCTTTGAACTTGGAAAAAGGAGACCTTTCTGTGCTTTCGGTTACAGGTACTTGGGCCAAGCCAGTCTCTTTTCATCTATGACTAAAACTCACTTTAAATAGACATTTCATTTGGGGAAAGGTACACCATCCATTCCTTCCAGTTATTTAGCCTAGTACAAAAGACTAAGTAGAAAGAATGAAGACTGTTCTCAAAGTCCTTGCCATTTCAGAGAAGGTACCTCATGTCCTGGGACTGGTGCACAAAGGGACTCTAAACTCACGAAGTGACTTTTTATTTTTATTTTATTTATTTTTTTTTATTTTACTTATTTTTGTATGTGTATGAGTGTACTGACTGCATGTAGGTTTGTGCACTCGTGTTGTGCAATGCCGCGGAGGTCAGAAGAGGGTCTCAAATTCCCCTGGAACTGGAGTTCTCCTGGAATTGGAGTTACAGACGGTTCTTAGCTGCCATGTGGGTGCTGGGGATCGAACCCAGGTCCTCTGAAAGAGCAGTCAGCGCTCTTAACCACTAGGCTATCTCTCCAGCCCACAAAGTGACTTTTTAAAATATTAGTACGGATCAGTTGGCATATGACGGGAGCAGCTGTGGGTTCTGGTGGGAGGTGTTTGGCCACATGAAGGAGGGCCACAGGAGCCTGTCACAAGCTCTTCCTCAGCCTTGTCACTTCTGGCTGAGAGCCTGAGCTTTACCTCTGTCTGGCAGTTCTCTGAACAGGCATTCTGGTAATTTCCTGTGGAGCTGAACTCTCCCTTCCTGTGAAGGCATATTTGTCAAAGACTGGCTTTTCTGGGGGCCTTTTTGAGACATATTCAAGATTCCCAGGTTTGTTCTCTTAGAATATAAGTTTCAGTGAAGGGTGTTGGTTTTTGATCTCTTAGACGAGGCCCTGTGGAGGTCCCCATGCATGTCTGTGGGCACATGACCTCCAGACCTCTATTCTTATTTCTCAGGTCACACTACAGAACCCAGAAAATCCTATAATACCATGCAAATTTTTCTTTCCTTTTTAAAATTTTTCTTTCTTGTTTTCTTTTCACGTGTGTGTGTATGTGTGTGTGTGTGGTCAAACCCAGGGCCCAATGCATGAATATATATCCTCTACCACTGAGCTACAGTCCAGCCTTCTATGCATATTCCAAAACAGAGAATCTGTCCTAACACAGATGTAAGTGACCAGCAATTAGCTCCTTTAATTCCTTTTGGTCATTAGAGGGTTAAATAATCTAGGAACTCATTTTAGAATATTTGTATGCTGAAAGCAGTAAGCTATTTTAAATACAAAGGTAAAGGGAATTATAAATTGATATAAACTCATGTTGGAAAATATTGGGTCATGATCTATTTATAATTGGTACAGGCCTCTGGATGAGATACTTTAAAGGATAACTCTGTTATGACTATTTGGTCATCTCATAGAGAAAGGAAATGAGCTTTACAAAAGCAGAGGAGAGAAGAGGATGGCAAGGGATGCAGCTCAGTGGCAGAGCATGTGCCCAGCGTGCTTGAGGCCCAGGGTATATCCCCAGCACCACAGAAACCCAAAGATCAAATAAAAAATGATGGTAAAACACCAGTTCTCTATAGCTCTGTATTGTGAGAGCTTGTAAAGGGAAAATGGTTTGAGTTTAGGAACAGAAAAAAATGAAGTATAACTCCCGGTTCTAATATTTATAAATGTAATATAACACATTATTCATCTCACAAAGCCCAATTTCTGTTTTATGCCCACCTTCAGCACTCAGCTCATAGTGAGACAGTGACTGACTGATCGATTACTCTTATCCTGTTTAGACCTGCAAGGCCTGTCAGACAGGAGTTTATTTATTTATTTATTTATTATTTATTTATTTATTTATTTATTATGTGTACGAATGTACTGTCTTCATGCAGGTCTGCGCACCCGTGTTGTGCAATGCCTCGGAGGTCAGAAGAGGGTGTCGGATTCCCCTGGAACTGGAGTAAAAGATGGTTCTCAGCTGCCATGTGGGTGCTGGGGACCAAACCAGGGTCCTCTGCAAGAACAGTCAGCACTCTTAACCCTAGGCCATCTCTCCAGCCCCCACACAGGAGTTTTTAATGTGCATACTGCACTATTGACAAGTTGGCAGTATGCCTTTCATTTAAAAGCCCATTTGTAATAGGACTCCACTACTCTGATGAATTGTACTTTTTTAAAAATAAAATGTCTGCTCAGTAAAACAATGTAAATAATGAACAAATTTCTTTCTAATAGTGTGCCTGGTTCAAGAGAAGTTCAAATACACCAGGACTTGGATCAGATCTCAGGGTTCAATAGGAACTCAATTCATTCTGAAGGTAATATTTTACTCAAATTAGTAGCACTTTAAAAATGGTTGTAGGAGTTTCATATCTGCTATTTTTTAAGCTTAAGACTATTTATTTATTATTTATTTCTCTATCTGTTTAGTGTGTATATATGTATGAGTGCACTCATGCCTTGGCACCCCTGTGGAGGTCAGAGGACAGCTGTCAGGAGTAGGTCTCTCTCCACCACGTAGGTACAGGGATTGAATTCAAGTTATCAGGCTTGGTGGCAAGTGCCCTTACTTGCTGAACCATCTTGCCTGAGGGTGAAGCACTGTTATCTTTGCTAATGCTAGTGATTGATAGGCTTTATTAATGCACATTGGCTTGGAAAGTCAAAAACTAACCATTGTGAATTTCATGTCTGTGGACAGCTAATGAACACTGAAGACTATTTGGTCAGATTATTCTTTTTTTATTTTTTATTTATTTATTTATTTATTTATTTATTTATTTATTTATTTATTTTTTTATGTGTATGAGTGTACTGTCTGCATGTAGATTGGATTCGCCTGGAACTGGAGTTAAAGACGTTTCTTAGCCACCATGTGGGTGCTGGGAATCGAACCGGTTCCTCTGCAAAAGCAGTCGGCGATCTTAATCACTGAGCCATCTCTCCAGCCCCTGGGTTATTCTTTTTAAAGTCATACTAGTTAGAGCCATGTTTAGCAAGTAAGAAGAAGACAGTGATTTCTAGAATCAGAGTTAGGTTAGCTTCTGGCTCTTTTACTTTCAGACTAGAGGGCTTTGGACAAGTTATTTAGATAATTGAGTCATCAATTCTCATTTATAAGATGGGCCTAATTACACTGTCCTCATAGGACTGAGAGAAGGAATAAGCAGAGGAACATGAAGTACAAACTACAGTTTATAAAATGTGGTCAACATCCCATTGCTGTTTTGCTTTGTCTTTTTTTTTCAAAGTGATGAGTTTGTGTTGTGTGAGGTAAGGAGGGATGGGCTAGCAAAGCCTCTGCCAGAGCTCCTTCTCTGGGTTGCTTGTCAGTAGCAGTGGACTGGAGCTGTCAGCTTGGCTGTACAGTGAAACATCCCTCTTGCTCTTTCTTTTTTTTAATGTTTTTTTTTATTATTTCGGTATGTGTATGAATGTACTGTCTGCATGCAGGTGTGTGCACCCATGTCGTGCAATGCCGCAGAGGTCAGAAGACTGGAGTTCTCCTGGAATTGGAGTTTCAGACGGTTCTTGGCTGCCATGTGGGTGCTGGGGATCAAACCCGGGTCCTCTGTAAGAGTGGTTGGCGCCCTTAACCGCTAGGCCATCTCTCCAGCTCCGCCCCTTGCTCTTTCTATGGCCCCAGACACAGCACAAAAGAACATGGTGTTGATATCATTGTTTAATTTTGTATAGAAAATTGTCTTAGTTTCAGTTTTTCTCCTTTTCCGTGTTGAGTCTCTTCCTAAAATTATATATGTAGGAACAAAGAGAGGGATTTAAAAATTTTTTTATTTATTATTTTTCTTATTTTATGTTTATGAGTGTATTGCCTGCATGCATGTAAGTGCACCCATTTCTGAAATCCCTGAGAAAGTCAGAAGAATGTGTCAGAGTTACTGATGGTTGTTAGCTCCCATGTAGGTGCCGAGATTTGAACTCCGGTCCTCTGCAAGAATAGCCTGTGCTCTTAACCAATGCACCATCTCTCCTTCTCTCCAACCCCAGCTTTCTTCTCTCTTAAAAAAGATTTTTAAGCCGGGTGTAGTGGCGCACACCTTTAATCCTAGCACTTGGGAGGCAGAGGCAGGCAGATCTTTGTGAGTTCAAGGCCAGCCTGGTCTACAGAGTGAGTTCCAGGACTACAGGGAGACCCTGTCTCGAAAACACCAGAGAAAAAAAGGGGGGGGGGGAGGTGGAGCTATGGCTCAGCGGTTAAGAACACTGACTGCTCTTGCAGATGACAGGGGTTTGATTCCCAGGACCCACAAGGCAGCTGAGAACCGTCTTTAACTCCAGTTCCAGGGGAATCCAACGCCCTCTTCTGACCTCCAGGGCATTGCATGGCACGGGTGCACCAACCTACATGCAGACAGTACACTCATACACATAAAAAATAATAAATTAAAAAAAGATTTTTATATTTAGTTATTTATTTAGTGTTTGCTTGAGGGGAGGGAGCTAGAGGACAACTTTCAGGAGTCTGTTCTCGCCTTCTACCATGTGAGTTCCAGGGATTGAGCGCAGGTTTTCAGCCTTGGCAGCTGAGCCATATTTAAGTAGACATCACCTGCTCCCTTTATTTTTTATTTTTATTTTTATTTACTTATTTATTTATTTTGAGACAGAATCTCCCTATAGCCCCAGCTGGCCTGGAACTCACTATGTAGGTCAGGTTGGCCCCTGTCTCACAGAGAACCCCCTGCCTCTGGGATTAAAGGTGTGCACCACCAGCTGAGAGGGTTTTTTAGGGTTTTTTGCTTTTTTGGTCTTTTTGAGACAGGGTCTCCCTTTAGTCCCAGCTGGCCTGGAGCTCACTCTGTAGTCCAGGCTGGCCTTGAACTCACAGAGATCTCCCTGCCTCTTCCTCCCACAAGTCCTGGGACTAAAGGCCTGCACCACCACGCCTGGCCAGCTGAGAGGATTTTTACAGAGGAATTTTGGAGGGACACATAACACCTGTTGAATGAATGAGGAAATTCATCAATAAAATTAGTCATGATCTGGAGGTGGAGAAGAGGCTTTGTCAGCCTCTGGGAAAGCACCAAAGCAGACAGGGAATGTATCTCCAGAAGGGGTCTGTGGCTGAGATAGGGCTGGACTGCTCCACACAAGCAAGCTCCAGTGCCTCCAAGACAGCAGTGCAGCACCTGCACGTGTGTACTAGCATCTGCCAAAAGACAAAATTTCAACAACTTTACAGATCTTGATTTGTGGCTTGATTTGTGACCCCAGAATTAAGCAGCACTTCATTCCATAACATAGAATCAGTGTTCAGACTGAGAAGAGGCTGGTTTTGTTGAAAGAAAAGAGTTTTTAAAAATGGACGCAAAGGGACTGGAGAGATGATGGATGGTTCAGTGGTTAACAGCATTGGCTTCTCTTGCAGAGGACCTAGGTTCAGTTCCCAGCATCCACATGGTGGCTAACAACTGCCCATAAATCTCATTCCCAGGGAATCCAATGCCCCTTCTGGCCTCCACGGGCATTGTACAACACAGGTGCACTTGTACACATGCAGGTTAAGTTTTGTGGTTAATTCTGATTTCTCAGAAGGATGGATAATTCTTTCTCTTTGTATTGTGAACCATTAGCATGGATGACCCCATTTTGATTTGGTCTGTCAAGCCTCACGTAGGACCTCATTCAAGCCAAAGGTCACCTATACATTTTATTTAACCCCCTTCACCTGTCAACTTAATAACTTCATGCAGGTTTAATAAGGTAACTTCTTAATGCTTGGGGAAAATGAAGACTGGATGTATTTTGCAGATGAGATTGAATATGAAAACCAAAAAAGGTTGGAAGAAGAAGAAGATTTGAATGTGCTTACATTTGAAGATCTTCTTTGCTTTGCTTATCAAGTTGCCAAAGGAATGGAATTCCTGGAACTGAAGTCGGTAAGCTCCTTTTGTATGTGTGTCTTGGGGGGGGGGTGGAATAGAGTCTCCCTGTAGCTCCAGCTGGCCTGGAACTCATTATGTAGGCCAAGCTGGCCTCCATTTCACAGAGATCTGCCTGCCTCTGCCTCCTGAGTTGCCCCACCGTGCCTAGCCCTTTTGAAAGAGAAGAAAAAGTCAGGGCCGCACACACCCTGTGCCCAGATGCCCAGGAGGATTTGTGCTGTGTGGGCATTTAGCCATCTGGCCCACCTCAGCAGCCACTGCCCAGCTGCCCAGGAGGGTTTGTGCCGTGCAGGCATTTGGCTGCCAGGCCCACCTCCGCATCCATCGTCCAATGCTAGAACCATAGAGAGCAACTGCGTGCATGGATAGAAGGTCAGTCAGGGAGTGCACACACTCCGCACCCAGCTGCCCAGGTGGCGACTGGTGTGCAGGCCAAAGGACTCAACATCCCCCCCTCCCCACTCAAGCTACTGGTACTGTGGTGGAAAGTATAAACTGCCTGTGCTGAGCTTACTGCCCTTGGGAGGATCCAGCAGTGGCAGTGGTTTGAGGCTGCATAACCAAAACTGAGGAAGAAACCAATAGGAAGCAAACTGAGTGACCAAGTAGTCCTCCATATTAACATTTGAGATTAACAACAGAAGGCAAACAAATAAACAAAGGGGGAAAACAACAACAAAAATACACATCCAAAAAAACAAACAATATGGAAAAGCTCACAATAAATCCCCACCAACTCAACCAATCCTGTAGAAGATCCCAACAATGAGATCTCCAAGGAAAACCAAGACACCAACTTAGAGGAACAATTTTAGACATATTCAAAGACAATAAAGACCAATCAGAGAACTAAAGGGAGAAAACGAAAAACTCATGAAGAACAGAAGGAAGAAGACGATAAAAACTCTGGAAGAAACTAAAAGAGACGATTGACAAACCAGAAAAGAACTAGAGGAAGAGAAATGCCAAACTCTGAAAAACACTAGAGAAGAGATAAAACTCTGAAAAGCAACTCAGGGAGAGAATGACAAACTCGGAAGGAAGTGGAAACACTTGAAAGATGAAAGGAAAAAAAAAAAAAAAAAAAAAAAAAAAAAAAAAAAAAAAAAAAAAAAAAAAAAAAAAAAAAAAAAAAAAATCACAGGAGGAAAATAAAAAAGGAAATGTGAAACATTCATCCAATCAGCAGGAAAGGATGGGAAAAAGCCTCAGAAGCAGATGGATGAAGAGAAAAAAGAATATCAGACCTACAGGATAATGCAGACACAGCTAGAAACCTCAAGTAAAGATTATGAAAACTTTTTAAAAAAACACAAGAGTGGAACACCAGGAAATATGGGACACTATGAAAAGACCAACCCCACATATACATCAGGGATAGAGGAGAAAGAAAATCCCACAGAGAATGGTATTGAGCAGATCTCCCTCAACAGATAATAGAAGAAAACTTCCCCAAATGAAAAAAGACAACCTATGAAATACAAGAAGCACATAGCACACACAAATAGACAAGACGCAGAAAAGAAAAATCCCCCACATCATATCATAGTTAAAACATTAGATGCATCAAAACAAGACAAAAATACTGAAAGATAACAAGAGAAAAAACAACAAGTTACATATAAGGAGAAACCCTTCAGAATCACACACTGACTTCTCAGTGCAAACTAGAAGCCAGAAGAACTGGGCCAAAAGTATTCCCAGTACTAAATGACTTCACAAACTTATTTTGATTATTACTTTCTGTGTGTGTATTGAATGAAACGCAATGTAAGTTTGTCAACCGTCGTGCAAGCGACGAAAGAATAGAAGAGGTTCATGCATAAGCACCGGACTGATCTCTGAATGGAGTAGACGCTGTCCGAAAAAACACAGTTGCTGGTCGAAACCTCGGTCTCTGAAGATGCCTAGTCGGCGTTTATAACCGCTAGCACTCTCTCATCCCCTATCTTAATGCAACAGACACTAGAGCAATTCACGTAAGAGAAATAGATAATACAATGAATAAAAAACCCCAATGTCAAAAAAACCACACATGCGTGGTAAGGGCCGCGTAAGAGACCCGTCTTACGACCGTCGTCCAGCCCACATGGCTAGAACCGTCGAAGCTCCAATTCCAGGAGAACTCCCAGTTCCAGGGAATCCGAGACCCACTTCTGAACTCGCGGCGTGCACGAACACGGTGCACAGGACTTGCATTTCAGACATTACATTCAGGCACATACAGGAAATAAATAAAATTATAATAAAAAAAAAAACCAAACACTTCAAAAATACTTCCGAAGCGATCCAAAGAACAAGGGAACGAGGAACAACGATCCTTACAGCAAACCCAAGAGAGAAATTACCAATAAGCATAACAGAGAAATAAATACCTAGACCAAAGCAAAGAAAAATAAGTTGAAAGGAAAAAAAATGCAAAACATCTCTCATAATATAGCTTTAAAATTAAATTGTACAAACTCCCTAATCAAAAGACATAGACTGACGAGAATGGCTTAGGCAAACAGCAATCCATCTATAGGCCTGTCTAAGAAACCCATTCACCCGGGGCAGACACCACCTAGAGTGAAAGGATGGGAAAAAAATATTCCACAAGTGCAAAAGCAAGCAGGAGTGGCATCTCATATACAAATATACAAGCAGGATCATTAATATAGAAAATACCTTCAAGTAAAATTATCAGAAAAGAACAGAGGGCCATTATAACCTTATCCAAAGGAAAATTAACCAGGAAATACCTCACAATCTTAAGTTTATGCCGCACAACTCTGGTGCAATCAAACTTTATAAACACATCATTCAGGACCTCAAGACACAGATTAACCCCAGTACATGCATAAAACTATTTAGGGGACTTCAATACCCCACTGAGCCACCTGGATAGAGTCAACTGACCAAAAAATAAACAAAGATGATACAGAACTAACAAACAAATACACCAAATGGACTCACATATATAACAGACTATTTCCACCAAACACCAGAGAATATACCTTCTACTCAGCACTCCATGGAACATTCCAAAATCGAACACATACTGTGGACACAAAAGGAACCTCAACAAATACAAAAGGATTGAATTGAAATTATTCCATGCATTCTATCAGACCCACAGTGCAGTAAAGCTCAATAGAAACCAGGTAAGCCTTAACTATACAGAACACATGCGGACTAAACAAACACAATCCTGCACAATGAGTTGGTCAGAGAAGAAATAGAAGACAGAAAACATTCCTGTGACTAAACGAAATATCAAATAATACAACACAAAAAATCCTGTGGGGTACATTAACGATTCAGTCCTAAGAGGAAAATTATAGCCCTAAGTGCCCACATTAAAAAACAACAAAACAAACCAGAAAGAACAAATAAATGATCTAATCACTTGGCAGCTAAAAACACTTAGAATACAAAACAACAATGAACCTAAAACCCACAGCACAGGAGAGAAATAACAAATCAGAGCAAGAAATCAATGAATAGAAACAAAGAAAACAACTACAAAACAATTTCACTGTATCCAAAAGGTGGTGTCTTGGAAAAGATAAAACAAAAATAGACACCTCTAGCCCAGTTAGCCAAAAAAAGAAAGAAGCAATCCAAATACAATAAGGATATCATAGATGATGATGGGGGAAACATTCACAAATAGATGAAAGATAAAGATACAATCGAGATCTCCTGATCCCACGGTAAGGAAGAGCAGGAGACCAGTAGGATTCTGGGTCCTCAGCGAGAGCTGTTGTTGATCCCTGTGGTCCACCTGTCTTTGGCTTGATTAGGGCGGTTGTGGCTGTGGGGTCGAGTTATCCTCCCAGCTGGGGATTAAAGGTGTAGACAGACTCTCTAGCCAGGTAGCCAAAAGAAAGATGAGCAACTCAAATCAATAGCATCTGTTGAGAAAGGGGAACATCACAATAGATAAGAAAAGAATACAATCGGAGATCTCCTGATCCCCTCGGAAGGAAGAGCAGGAGAAGGTAGATCCGGGTGCCTCCGCAGAGCTGATTGTTGATCCCTCTGGTCCACCTGTTTTTGGGCTTGATTGCTTTTGTGGCTGTGGGGGTCGGAGTTATCCTCCCAGGCTGGATAAAGGTGTAGTCTATGGCTTGATTGGATTTTGATGCCGTGTGGGTGTGAGGTGGAGTTATCTGCCCAGCTGGTATTAAAGGTAGGCTTGTGACTCTTGAGATGCTGAGATCTCCTGAGCCTCAGCGGAAGAAGACAGAGAGACAGGTAGGATCCAGGGTGTCCTCAGGCAGACTGGATTGTTTGATCCTTTGGCCTCCTGTCTTGTGTTTGATTGGCGTTTGTGGCTGTGGGGTCGGATTTTATCCTCCCAGCTGGGATTAAAGGATGGTCTTTGGACTTCGATTATCTGTGGCTGTGTGGGGGGCGGAGTTATCCTCCCAGCTGGTTTTTTTTTTTTTTTTTTTTTTTAGTTTTTGAGACAGGTCTCCCTTGTAAGCCAGCTGTCCTGGAGACTCACTTCCTGTAGACCCGAGGGCTGTCCTTGAACTCACAAAGATCCGCCTGCCCTTGCCCCCAGAAGTGCTAGATTAGAGGCGTCGTGCGCACACCACGCCGCCCAGCTGGTATTAAAGGTAGGCTCGTGGACTCTTGTGATCTGAGACTCCCGAGCACAGCGGCATCAGAAGTTCCCGGGGACGCAGGCTGAAAGCAGCCCCCCCCCCCAACTGAGATAACAAAGAGTGCATTGAAGGAGCAAGCAAGCAAGCCTTGCAACACAGTGAAGAAGCATTTAGGATGGCATTGGAACACAGACAAGGAAGAAGCCCATATGCAGGATCACGAAGAAGGAGACACACTGAAAGGGGCAGTATATCCTGTGCCAAGCTTCACAACCCTATGGAAGGACTCCTTTGCGTGGAATCCCTCTGGGGATGCCCCAGGACACCAGACATCAGAAACACGAATGGGAGAACATACTTTAAAAAAAAGGAACACAAGATCATAACGAACACATTAAAGAACTAAGAAAGAGTAATGAGGAACTCAAGCAAGGACCTAGAGAGAGAATGACAAGCTCCGGAAGGAATGCAACACATGAAAAAGGTCCATGCTGAAAAAGATAAAGAACCAACCATTGAACCCAAAGAGCTACAAAAAGATCAGATTAAACCCATTATCAAAGAGAGAGAGAAATAAAGAAAAGAGAAAATGAAAAAGGAAATCAAACTACTCATCCTCAGAGGAAAGGAATTGAAAAAGCCCATCAAGAATGCAGAATGGAGTAATCAAAACAAAGAATACATAGAAGCTGGAAGGAAATACTACAGAACAATAAAATCTTAAGGAAAGATTATGAAAAATTTAAAAATACACAAAATGGAAACCCAAGGAGCTTGGGACACTATGAAAAGATCAACCTCTGCATCATAGGATATAAGAGTGAAGGAGAAGAATCCCATAGTAATGTTATTGATCAGATCTTCACAGAATAATAGATAAGAACTTCCCCCAAACTAAAAAAGGAAAACCACTACCAAACAAGAAGCACTGAACCTCCAAAACAGAACAGAAACAGAAAAGAAATTCTCCACCACATCATAGTTAAAATGCCTAGACACCCAAAAACAAAGACAAAATACTTAAGCAAAGAGAAACACACAGTGATCTATAAGGTTGAATGACCTATCATAATTACAACTGACTTCTCAATGGCAACTATGAGCAAGAAGAACCTGGACAAAAGCATTCCCAGTGTTAGGGACATAGATGCCGCACCAAGTTCCTATACCCATCAAAGTGTAGATTATATGTTGAGGAGAGGAAAAAACCTTCCATGACCATAACACAACTTTAAGAATATCATGTCTGACAAACCAACCTTCATATAATACTTGAAGCAATTCAAAGAAATAAGAAAGGAGCAACCACCCAGGCACCTAGAAATAGAAATAAANTTTTTTCTGGATCTTTTCCTTGTCTGTGGAGATATTTCCCTTTTCATCGCATGGCTTGTCTGATGCTTGGAGTTGTTCCTTACCTATTCTATGTTTGTTCCCTGGGGCTCGTGGCGTACTGTCTCTCTTGTTTCTTCCTTTCAAAGAACCACCTTTTTTTTTTTTTTTTTTTTTTTTTTTTGTCTTATTTTCTTTGTTTCTCTTTCCTCGCTGTCTGCTCTGCTTTTTGTGTTATTTCTCTTCTTCCCGTTCTGTTGCGTTTCGGTTTCACTCCGTTGGTATTGCCTCCAAGTGCGTTTAGCTGTAGTGTTGGATCATTCAATTGTGCTCTTTCTGTTTTTTTTTTTTTCTATGTAGGCACCCAGGGCCTTATAAACTTCCCTCTTAGGACTGCTTTTAAGGTATCAGCCATAGGTTTTGTTTGTGTTGTATGGTCATTGTCATTTCAGTTCCAGGAATGTTGTTTATTTCTTATTGATCTCTTCCTTGACCCACTCACTATTCAATCGTGGTGGTTGTTTGTTTCCATGTGTTGGCTTTTCTTGTAGGCAGGAGGTCTTGTCCTGGTGTTGATGTTTGAGCTTTATTGCACTGTGGTCTGACCAAATGCATGAAATTATTTCAACAATCTTTGTGTATTTGTAGAGGTTTCTCTGTGTCCCAGTATTGTGGTCGATTGGGGAGAATGTGCCGTGGGTGCTGAGTAAGAAAGTGGTATTCTCTAGTATTGAGGGGTGGAATGTTCGGTAGAGGTCTATGAGGGCCATTTAGTGTATCATATCACTCAGTTTCCGATTCTATCTGTTTTTTTTTGTCTGGTTGATCTATCCAAAGGACTCGGTGGGAGGGGTATTGAAATCTCCCACGATGAGTGTACTGGGGTTATCTGTGCACTTGTGGTCCTGGAGAATGTCCTTTATAAAGTTTGGGTGCACCAGAATTTGGGGCATATATAGTCATAATTGTGAAATCTTTTTGTTGAATTGTTCCTTTGATTAAACTGTAATGGCCTTCTTTGTTCTTCTGATTTCTTTTTCATTTTGACGTCTATTTTTCTCTCTTAACATAGCAACACCTGCGATTCTGTTTGGTCACGGACCATTTTCTTAGAATATTTTTTTCCCTCCTTTTTTTTTTTTTTTTTTTCCATTTTTTTCACCTTAAGATGGTGTCTTGTAGACAGCATATGGATGGATTCTGTTTCCTAATTCCATTCTCCCAGTCAATGTCTTTTTGACATTGGGGCATTTAGGTCCATTAATATTTACTTCAGGGTATGACTGCTCGGTTTGTGTGCATGCTGCCTTTTTTGCCTTAAAGTATATCCATTATGGCAGTGGGGTGTAGGTTTCTACTTCTGCAGTTTATGCTTTTATATTGATTTCTCTTTCTAGGTGCCCTGGGTGGTTGCTCCTTTCTTCTGTTCTTTAATTGCTTCAAGTATGCGCTGAGGGTTGGTTTTCAGACATGTATTCTTTCAAATTGTTTATGTCCTGGAAGGTTTTTCTCTCTCCTCAACTATAATTGACATTTTTGCTGGGTATAGTACACTGGGGGCGGTTGGCTCTATTGTCCCTTAACACTGGGAATGCTTTGCCATGTTCTTCTTGCTTTCAAGTTTTGTCAATTGAGAAGTCAGTTTGTAATTCATGATAGGTTTCCCCTTATAGTCACGTTGTTTTTCTCTTGTTGCTTGAAGTAATTTTGGTTGTTTTTTTTTTTTTGTAAGATGTTTTTGGGTGGCAGCATTTTAAACTATGATTTGGTGTGGAGAATTTCTTTTTCTGATCCTTGTCTGTTTGGAGTTCTATGTGCTTCTTGTATTGGGTATTGGTTTGTTCCTTTTTTAGTTTGGGGAAGTTGTCACACAATATCTATTATTTCTGTTGAAGATCTGATCAATACCATTCTCTTGGAGTCTTCTCCTTCCTCTATTCCGATGAGGCAGAGGTTTGATCTTTTCATAGTGTCCCACAGCTCCTGGTTTGTTCCATTTTTTGGTGTATTTTTTTAAATTTTTCATAATCTTTCCTTGAGGTTTTTTTTTTTTTAACTTTTTTGTCCAGTCTTGATATTCTGTGTTCTGCAGTTCCCCATTCTGCTTCTGAGGCTTGTTCCCATTCTTTCCTCTTGAATGTGAGTGTTTTGATTTCCTTCCATTTTTCATTCCCTGTTCTGATTTCTTTAGTTTTCCTATATCTTTTTTTGGAGCTTCTCGATCTCTTCTTCTAGATCTTTGGTTCACTGGTTGGTTTCTTAAAAAATCTTTTTCAGGCATGGGACCTTTTGATCAGTGTTTCTGCTTTTCCTCCGGAGCTTTGTCATCTCTCTCTAGGAGTCCTTCTGAGTTCCTCATGTCTCTTTTCTAGTTCTTTAATTTGTTCTTTATGATCTTGTAAGTTCTTTAAATATGTTCCAATTGTGTTTCTGATGTCTGTGTCCTGGGCATCCCCAGAGGGATCCCACTGCCGGAGTCTTCCATAGGGTTGGTGAAGCTTGGCACGGGAGTATCTTGCCCCTTTCCAGGTTGTCTCTTCTTCGTGATCCTGCCATATGGGCTTCTTCTTGTCTGTATTCCAAGAAGTCCCTAAAGCTTCTTCACTGTGTTGAAGGCTTGCTTGGCTTGCCTCCTTCAGATGCCTCTTTGTAAGTCTCAGTTGGGGGGGGGGGGCTCTTCAAGCCTGGCGCCCCGGTACCTTCCTGCTGGGCTCAGGAGATCTCAGATCTCAGAGTCACATGCGCCTACCTTTAATACCAGCTGGGCCGGTCGTGGTGGCGCACGCCTTTAATCCTAGCGACATTTGGAGGCAGAGCAGGCGGAATCTTTGTGAGTTCACAAGCCAGCCTGGTCTACAGAGGGAGTTTTCAACAGGACAGCGGGGGGCTACAGGGAGACCCTGTCTCAAAAAGACCAAAAAAAAAAAAAAAAACCAGCTGGGAGGAAACTAACTCCGGCCCCACAGCCACAAAAATCCAATCAGCCAAAGACCAGAACCTTTAATCCGAAGCTGGGAGAAATAAATCCGACCAAAAGCCACAAAATTCCAATCAAGCCAAAGACTGTTGGACCAAGGGATCAACAATCGCTCTGCTGAGGCACCCAGTACCTACCTGTCTCCTGTTTCCTGTGCCTTCCCTGGGCTCAGGAGATCTCAGATCTCAAGAGTCACACGAGCCTACCGACTTTTATACCACTGGGAGGATAACTCCGCCCCAACAGCCACAAAATCCAATCAAGCCATAGACCACAAACACATTTAATCCCAGTTTGGAGGATAACTCCGACCCCACAGCCACAAACGCCAATAAAGCCAAAGACAGCTGGATTATTGGATTAACTAGATGAAATCTGTCAACAGTCAGCCTTGCTGATGCACCCAGATCCTACCTGTCCTCCTGCTCTAGTTCCGGTGGGATCATGAGACTCCGATGTATCTTTTCTTTATCTGTTGTGATGTTTCCCCCTTTCATCACAGATGCCATTGATTTGGAGTTGCTCTTCCGTTTTTTTGCCTAACTGGGCTAGAGGTCGTCTACACCTTTAATCCCAGCATGGGAGGATAACTCCGACCCACAGCCACAACGCCAATCAAGCCAAAGACAGGTGAACCAAGGATCACAAGCAGCTCTGGCTGGGACCCAGATCCTACCTGTCCTCCTGCTCTTTCCTTCCGCTGGATCAGGAGATCTCCCGATTGTATCTTTTTTTCTTTATTCTGTTTGTGTTTTCCCCTTTCATCACAGAATGCTATTGATTTGGAGTTTGCGCCTCTTTCTTTCTTTTGGCTAACTGGCTAGAGGTCTGTCTATTTTGTTTATCTTTTCAAAAGACAACCTTTTGGATTCAGTGATTGTTTTTGTAATTGTTTTCTTTTGTTTCTATTTAATTGGTTTCCACTCTGATTTCTGTTATTTCTCTTCCTGTCTGTGTGGGTATTAGGTGTCATTTGTTGTTGTCTTCCAGTGTTTTTTGCTGCAGTGTTAGATCATTTAATTTTGTTCTTTCCTGTTTTGATTTTGTTTTTTAATGTGGGCACTTTAGGGCTATAAATTTCCCTCGCTAGGAAACTGACTTTAGTGTATCCCACAGGTTTTGTTGTGTTTGGAGTGTGATTTTTCTTTAGTTCCAGAATGTTTTTTCGTTCTTTATTTCTTCTCTGACCCACTCATTGTTCAGGATGGTGTTGTTTCCAGGCTCCATGTGTTCTTATAGTTAACAGGGCTTACCCTGGTGTTAAAACTGAGCTTTATTGCATTGTAGTCTGCTCGCCTGCATTGAATAATTTCCATCCTTTTGTGTTTGTTGGGATTTCTTTTGTGCCCCAGTCTGTGATTGATTTTGGAGATGTTCCATGGGGTGCTGAGTGGAAGGTATATTCTCTGGTGTTTTGGATGGAATAGTCTGTAGATATATGTGAGGTCCATTTGTGTATTGTATTGTTCGTTCTGAATCGTCCCCTATTGTTTATTTTTTGTCCGTGACTTATCCAGTGGCTCAGGGGTTTTGAAGTCCTCTACTATTAGCATGCTGGGATTATCTGTGTCTTGAGGGTCCGGAAGGATTGTTTTTTATAAATTTTGATGCACCAGAGTTTGGTGCATAGATATTTAAGATTGTGAAATCATCCTGGTTAATTGTTCCGTTGAGAAGGATATAATGCCCTCCTTCCTTTTTCTGATTATTTTTTGAGGTCTATTTTGTCTGAATATTAGAATAGCCACTCCTGTTGCTTTATTTTGTCTGATTAGAATAGCCAACCTGCTTGCTTGGAATATTTTTTTTCCATCCCTTTCCTCAAGGTGGTTCCTGTCCTTGAGGTTGAGATGGGTTTCTTCTAGACAGCATATGATGGATGTCTGTTTCCTAATCCATTCTCTCAGTCTATGTCTTTTGATTAGGGAGTTTTAGACCATTAATATTTAAAGTATTATATGGAGAAGATGTGCATTTTTTCCTTTCAACTTATGTTTTCATTTGCATTCGTGGTCTAGGTATTTATTTACTCTGTATGCTTTTGGTAATTTCCCTCTTGGATTGCGTAAGGAGATGTTGTTCCTTTCCCTCTGTTCTTTGGATTGCTTCGAGTATTTCTGAAGTGTTGGTTGTTTTTTTTTTTTTATTAATTTTATTTATTTTCTGTAGGTGCATGAATGTACTGGCGCATGCAAAGTCTGTGCAACGTGTCGCACGCCGTGGCAGTTCAGAAGTGGGTCCTCTCCGATGACATGAACTGGAGTTCTCCTGGACTTGGAGCTTCAGACGGTTCGCAGCCACCATGTGGGTGCTGGGGATCGAACCCGGGTCCTCTGTAAGAGCGGTCGGTGCTCTTAACCGCTAGGGGCCATCTCTCCAGCCCCGGAAGTGTGTTTTTTTGACATGTGTTCTTTCACTTTCATTTTGTGTATTAATGAAATAGTTTTCTTTCTCCTTCAACTCGGAGAATTGACATTTTTTGCTGGGTATAGGAGTCTGGGTGGCATCTAAAGTCATTTATACTGGGAATACTTTGGACCCATGTTCCTCTTCTGGCTTCATAGTTGGCACTGAGAAGTCAGGTGTGATTCTGATGGGTTTCTCCCTATATGTAACTTGTGTTTTTTCTCTTGTGGTGTTCAGTATTTTGTCCTTGTTTTTGACATCTAAGGTTTTAACTATGATATGAATGTGGGGATTTTCTTTTCTGTCTTGTCTATTTTGGGTTGTTTCTATGTGCTTCTTGTAGTTTTTACTATAGGTTTGTCGGGGTTGTCAATGGGGGGAAGGGGTGCGGCGAGAGTCTGTTTGAAGATCGGCGCAAGAACCAGGCTCTTGGGAGGCTTCGTCTTCCGCGATCCGGAGGATGGGGGAGGGTGGGTCGTGGCAGAGGGGCCCCATAGTTCGGGGTGTTCCACTCGTGGGGGTGGTTTAAAAAGTGGTCAAGAATCGGTAAACGTGAGGTTGCGAGCTGTGCTGCATGATCCTGGTAGGTCTGATATGCTGTGTGAGTTCGCTTCAGCCAGGCGGCTTCGGAGGCGGTTTCTCGTCCCATCCTGGCCGCGGAATTGATGAAATGTGTCAAGTGCCTTTTAGTAGTTCGCCTGTGATTAGCGGCAGGGAGGGCCAACGGCCGGTAGGAGCGTTTTATTCTCTTCGTGTAGCTTCCTTGTTTGACTGGTCAGTTTCTTTTTTCCTTTCATCTTTCAATGTTTAACCACTTCACTTCGGAGTTTGTCATTCTCATCGCCTCTAGTTCTTTCAGAGTTTTTAATTCTCTTCTCCGTAGTGTTTGTTCAGAGTTTGCATTTTTCTTCATCTAGTTCCTGCTCTTTCGAGTTTTGTCAATCTCTCCTTTTAGTTCTTTCCAGAGTTTTTTATCCATTCTTTCTTCTGCTTTCTCTATGAGTTTTTCGTTTTCCCCTTTAGTTTATCTGATTGGTCTTTATTGTCTTTGAATATGTCCTAAAATTGGTTCTTCTCAAGGTTGGTGTCTTGGTTTCCCCTTCCAGGGAGATCTTATGTTGGGATCTTCTACAGGATTGGTTGAGTTTGGTGGGGATTTATTTTGAGCTTTTTCCATATTGTTGTTTTTGCAGTGTATTTTTGTTGTTGTTTTCCCCCCTTTGGTTTATTTGTTTGCCTTCTGTTGTAATCTACAAATGTTAATATGAGGGCTACTTTGTCACTCGGTTTGCTTCCTATTGGTTTCTTCCTCAGTTTTGGTTATGCAGCCTCAAACCACTGACCACTGCTGGATCCTCCACTACACAGATAAACTGCACGCACCAGAGTATTATACTTCCACCACATTACCAGTAGCTTGAGTGGGGAGGGGGGGATGTTGAGTCCTTTGGCCCAAACAAAGGGGGAAAAACAACAAAAATACACATGCCAAAAACACGATGGAAAAACAACGATATGGGAAAAGCTCAAAATAAATCCCCACCGAACCCAACCACTCCTGTAGAAGAACTCAACAATGAGATCTCTCTGGAAGGGAACCAAGATACCCACCTTAGAAGAACAATTGTAGACATATTCAAAGACTATAAAGAACAAATCAGAGAACTAAAGGGAGAGAACGAAAAGCTCATGAAGGAACTAGGAGGAAAGAATAATAAGCTCTGGAAAGAACTAAAAGGACAGATTGATAAACTCAGAAAAGAACTAGAGGAAGAGAAATACAAACTCTGAAAAGAGCTAAAGGAAGAGAAATACAAACTCCGAAAAGAACTAGAGGGAGAGAATGACAAACTCTGGAAGGAAGTGGAAACATTGAAAAGATCTCAGGCTGAAAGGAAAAAAGAAACTGACCAGCAAAGCAAGGAGCTACAAGAAAAGAATGAAAAGCTCCAAAAGGAAAAGGAAATACTGAAGAAATCGCAAGATGAAACAAAATAGGAAATTGAACATTCATCCAATCAGCAGGAAAGGATGGGAAAAAGCCTTAGAAGCAGAATGGAAGAAGCAGAAAAAAGAATATCAGGCCTACAGGATAACACAGCCCAGCTAGAAACCTCAAGTAAAGATTATGAAAAATTTAAAAAACACAAGAGTGGAACAACCAGGAAATGTGGGACACCATGAAAAAACCAAACCTCCACATCATAGGGATAGAGGAAGGAGAAGAATCCCAAGAGAATGGTATTGATCAGATCTTCAACAGAATAATAGAAGCGAACTTCCCCAAACTGAAAAAAGACAAACCCATATTTATTAGTCAGGGTTCTCTAAAGAAACAGAAGCAACAGGATGAATATATATAGCTATATACAATTTATTGATTTGCTCACCTGAGAGAGTTCAAGGATTCCAACAGTAGCTGCACCACACTGGAAAGGCCAAGACGAGAATCCAGGGAACTGCTCAGTCTGCAAGGCTGGATGTCTTAGTAGTCCCAATCCAGTGCTGAAGGCCCAAATGGGTTCCGGGAGATCTGCCTGTCTCAGTACACACTGGGATCCAAAAGGTTGATCACAGCAACAAGACAAACTCACCAGATGAGAGAGGCAAGCCACAGGAGAAAAAGAGACCAGCTCTTTCTGCCATGGCCTTAAATACTGCCTGCCGGCAGAAGGTAACGCCCACATTTGGGGTGGGCCATCCGGGTTGAGGCGCTCCAATCAGGAGACCCTTTTTCTCTTATTTGTTCCTTAGTCCAGTCAAGTTGACACCCAGGATTAACCATCACACCATAGAAATACAAGAAGCACATAGAACACCAAATAGACAAGACCAGAAAAGAAACTCCCCACATCATATCATAGTTAAAACACTAGATGCTCAAAACAAGGACAAAATACTGAAAGCCACAAGAGAAAAACAACAAGTTACATACAAGGGGAAACCCATCAGAATCACACCTGACTTCTCAGTGCAAACCATGAAAGCCAGAAGAACATGGATCAAAGTATTCCCAGTACTAAATGACTTTAGATGCCAATCCAGATTACTATACCCAGCAAAAATGGCAATCATAGTTGAAGGAGAAAGAAAAATCAGGACACAAACAAAATGAAAGAACACATGTCAAAAAACCCAACACTTCAGCCGGGCATGGTGGTGCATGCCTTTAATCCTAGCACTTGGGAGGCAGAGGCAGGCGGATCTTTGTGAGTTCAAGGCCAGCCTGGTCTACAATGTGAGTTCAGGACAGCTGGGGCTACAGGAAGACCCTGTCTCGAAAAGACAAAAAAAAAAAAAAACAAAAAAAAAAAACCA